>QVAJ01000244.1:218480-268147 GCA_003546035.1 Mixornis gularis | reverse complement strand
CTCAGAAAATAAATCAGCTCTGCCTCCAAACGAGTTAAATGGCTCGAAAACTGAGCTCCTCAGATTTTATTAGGGATTGAACAGCTCCAGGTGTTCCTAAGCCAAAATCAATGGGAAGATTAGCTGCAGGAGTCTGCCGAGGGATTACGGACAAGGTGGGCATGGAACGGGGGCTGATGGATCCAGAGCCTGAGCACTGCCCCTTGGGATGGGAATGAGCTGCACAGGGGCTGATTCCCACCTTCCACCCTGCTGGAATTCCACACTGAGCTCCAGCAATCACCCACGGCACAYRGCTGGAATGAGATGAGCTTTAAGGTCTCTTCGAACCCAAATTTTTCCACGATTCTGTAGGAGAAATTAATTAATCTAAAGTTTTTGCATTGGAGATCCCTTCRTCACACTCCAGATCATTTAAACTTGATAAATGACCTAAGAACTTCATAAAATCTCGWCACAAATCCCAGRATGGTTTGGGTTTGAAGGAACTTAAAGCCCACCCAGTTCCACCCCTGCCATGGGACCTTCCACAGACCAGGTTGTTCCAAACCCCACCCAACCTGGCCTCGAACACTTTCAGCAATATTTTTACAAAAATATAATTCCCTGACAAAATCCATTGAGGAATACCTTTGTCAAGGCTGCATTTTCACTCTTGCTGTAGCTTTGGGCATGAGCAAACCTGCAGCCTCTGCACCTCTGTCTCCCTAAGGGGATTTTTGTACACCTCCATTGAAATACTTCTACAATTCCCACACGAAATATTCCCACGGATGGGAGAAGTTACAGCCTGCCATCCCATTTGATTTAATATTGATATTTTTCCTTCACTTGCACGTCAGTCAATGCCCCACATTAGGATGCAAAACTCCCTGAGCGTTTTTAGCTATGTAAGAGCTTTTTGATGTATTTTTCAGCGTTTTACAAGTCTCGCATTTTCAGACGGAATCGAATTTTTTTGCCTGTTTTTAATGATCTCATTAATGGCTTGTCAGGTATCTGTGTTTCCACCAGCAGTTTCACACCTCTCCAGCCCCATCATCCCAGACATTTCCTGTTGATATTGTTTTGTGAGGGCTAATGAGGCTTCACCTCGGAGCAGGAATGATGTGACTCCACACAAACTGAGAAGAGGTCGATCTGACAGGTTTGGATGCAGCAGGAAGATGCTGAAAATAATTATTTGCAAATGTGTCTGTGCTTGTGAAAGGAGTTAAAACCTCTGTGCTGGTTTTTCCCTCTCTTTTAGGGTCACCTCTGCTGTATCACCGCTGTCCTGGACCTCTGCCTCTCCAGCAGAGATTAAATTCAAATATTCATAGAGCAATAACTAAACTCGAGGAATTAAAAGCATCATTTTAAAGCCAGTTCCATGTGAAAATGAATCTTTAAAACTTCATATAAATTTTGACTTAATATAAGGGAAAAAGTGTCAGTCTGTTCTGTTATTTCTCCTCATAACTAGACATGTTTAAAATRAAATATAAGAAATCCATTAATCATTTCTTTATACTCACAAAGCATTTCTCTGCTTGTTAAATGTAACAGAACTGCACCTTTGTTTTATCCTTGCCAGGAGCTACTTCACACAAGGAATTTCTAAGATTATTTAAAAAAAAATACTTTGCATTAGATAAAAGGATAAATAGAGAAGCCAAATTTCTTGCTGTCAGTGAAATTAGTTTGTGCTTACAGTAACCATTAACATTACTGTAAAAAATTCTAGCTAAAGTTAAAATTTCAAATTAAATTCCACAGATGGCACAGCCAGACCTATGTAAGGCACGTGGGTGAGTATCCTTGCATTATCCATAAGTTATTTCACCAACATCCTCGTGTTCAGTCTGTGATCAGACTATAATTTAATCATGATTCAAAGATAAAATACTTGAAAAAAACACTTGGATTTCTTCTTCATCTGTAAGATGCTCCACGTGCACAAAAAAAAATGCATTTTGGAGCTGCCTCACCTGTGGGCACTCACAGCTTCCCTGCTTTTATCAGACATCTGGGATGTGGAATTTTGTGACAAGAATCCTCCACGGTGGGGGATGTAAAAGTGAAGCATCTCCACAGAAATATTCTAAGAAAGGATTTCTGTTCACCCGTTAAGGATCTGAGAACTCCCCAAATCAACTCCACAAAGCAATTTGGGGCTCTGCTTTGCTTTCAGCATTTAAAACAATGCCCGAAGGTTTTGTTTGATGGATTCACACTTCCAAAGGGAGCAGCTCTGCTCCAATGTCTCCGGCATTCCTGTTTTCCCCAGGACTCCCACAGACATCAAAGGCAAGGTGGCTTTGTTCAGAACRGAGGTGTTTTCACAGGGTTAAAGAGTGATAACAAACCTCTCCGTGTGCTGATCCTCTCCAAAGATTTCATCCTCTCTGAAGATAACAAACACTTGAAAAGGAAGGAATAACGAGATGGGAAAGGAACATTCAGCACCAACTTCTCCAAAACATTATGGTGGCCACAATCCATAGATCCGTATGGAAGTTCAAACATTGCAATCCTAAAAATCTCATAGGGAAGGTGGAGGAGAACATTTCACAGGGTGGAAGGAGCAGGTTTCAACCATTTACAAACACTAAATGATACCAATGTCCAGCCTAAGGCCAGCTCGATGTTCCCTGGTCACCCTGGCTCCGGATGAGGCCGAGTTCCCAAGGGATGAGGAGGTGCCTTGGGCAGCAGCTCCTGGGCGTGGGTGACCTTCTCCAGAGCTGTGGAACTGCGCTGCTCGTGCAGAGCCAGCTCTGGGAGCACGGTGTGACACTGGCCCTGACACAGCTCCACCACTGACAGTGATGCCTTAAGTTTGAGCTTTGATGTATTTCAGGTTCTGTGCTGCCCAGGGGTGCAGTTCTGAGCTCACAGTCAGTGTCACTCAGCTCTGCACACAGCAGGGACACAAAACAAATCCTTTTCCTGCTGCACACCAAAGACAAAGTTACAAGTTTCCAGTTTCCTGTCCTGCCAAGGTGGATCCTTAAAGGCCTTTTAATAAATCTCTACTTTATTCTCCAGCTCTGTCCAGTCTCTGTCCCAGGTCAGCCTTCCCAAGGCATCATCACAGCTCCATCCCTGTCCTTGCTCCATCCCTGTCCCATCCCTGTCCCAGCTCCATCCCTGTCCTTGCTCCATCCCTGTCCCTGTCCCTGTCCCATCCCTGTCCCTGCTCCATCCCTGTCCCATCCCTGTCCAGCTCCATCCCTGTCCCCATCCCATCCCTGTCCCATCCCTGCAGTAGCTCCATTCCTGTCCCTGCTCCATCCCTGTCCCCGTCCCATCCCTGTCCCAGTCTCATCCCTGTCCCATCCCTGTCCCAGCTCCATCCCTGTCCCATCCCTGTCCCCATCCCATCCCTGTCCCTGCTCCATCCCTGTCCCCATCCCATCCCTGTCCCAGCTCCATCCCTGTCCCAGCTCCATCCCTGTCCCTATCCCATCCCTGTCCCTGCCCCATCCCTGTCCCTGTCCCATCCCTGTCCCTGCTCCATCCCTGCTGGCTGAGGGTTGTTTTCTCCTCTCCAAGGCCCTCACTCTGCTGCAGTGCCCTACTTTCCTCTTCTGCTTGGCTGAAGTTTGAGTAAAAAAGTCCCACCCAGCCAAAACCCCCGAGTGCCTCAACAACAAACCCATGAACAAAGAAGCAAGTGACTACTTTTTGACATGGGATTGAATGTCCTTAAGCAGTTCTGGAAAATAAATAAGACTCAAATCCTGTAATTCATTCTTCTATATCTGAGGCAGTACAATGTGCATTTTTTGTAGGTTGGCTTTTTGCTACCAATAGCTCTGTAATAGTCTTATCCAAAAGATGAACTGCAAATGATTTTTCATTTTTCTCTTTCTCTTTTTTTTTTTTTTTTGGCATAAAGTTCTTTTCTCTCTTGGAAACAAAGATTTAAAGAACAGAGATTTTGTTTTAAGATCTACAGCAAATAGGCCTTAGGTTTGATTATTTACATTTGAATATTAGGAGACTTTAAATAATCTGCCTGTGAAAGACAAATGAATTAAAYCTTCAGAACTGAGAGAACAGAGTTTTAATCGTGTTTTCTGAGAAAAAAAGGATAAACTCCAAAATGTAGGTTATTACTGCTCTCTGAGATATATTGCAGTTAGTTGCAGTGTGAGAAGACAAAATKATCTGAAAACTGTTTGGGCATCTGAAGAAAAAGTGAAACATATTCAAAGTACCAGAGAAACTGAATGTTTGCCATAAACACAGCACGCTGTGGGGAAGAAAGGATGAAATAATTGTTGGGATGAGTCCCATAATAATAGGACATGGCCATAACAGGCAACAGAGGGAGTAAAAGCAGTTGAACACAGATTATTTGGATTATACTGGTTTAATACACACATATATACTGGTTTTATACACAGTCCTAAACTAGTAAGAAGCTGTAGACCAAAAACCAGTTCATCCTTTGAATTCCAAATTCAATCCTGACTATCCGAGCAGGTGGTTTAACTCAGTGGTTATGGATATTGCTCTGCCATGGGTCTAATTCCCACATCCCACACGGACAACTTCCACCAGTTTTAGTGGCTCTGCATCAGCACAGGACTGAAATCCACCCACAGAACGAGGCAGTGGGAACAGTTCCAAGCACAGGACATCTGGATCATCTCTGCATAACAGCATTTCCCACTGCCTCAGTGCTGACCAGCTCCACAGAGGAGCTTTTGGGCATGTCAGTGCTGCAGGATTCACTCCTGCTCTCCACCCTCACTCCTGTGCTTCCTCAGCCTGGGGAGGGTTTAATGGGAGCTCTTATTGCAGCACCAGAGAACCCAATTATGCAAAACGAAGCTGTTGATAACTGGGCCATTCCTCCACGGGTGGCCTGGGTTTTATAGACTGGAAATGGAGATGTAGGAATGGTAAAATCTTATTTACAGGGCAGAGCCCTCCCTGGGCAGTTAGAGCAGCACAGGCTTGCAAGAGTAGCTGCAAACTGATTATACCAACAGTTTTCCAAGGATTTATTAATTATTTCAAACAGGGAGTCCAATATTCTGTCAAATTAACTTTGTGCTGTTGCATTGGGATGTCTTAAAGCTCGACCATCACGGCTTTGCTTTAAAAATCATTTTTTTTTCTCTTGAAATGACTGACAAAACGATTTGTGKATAGAACAGCTTGAGATAGCCAAGACTTCAGCGCACTCAAGAGCTCAAAGTTGTTTCTCTTCTATCCCAGCYTACTTAACAAAACCTCCCTGAGTTTGTTAATAAGTAAAGATACCAGGACAAAGTATCCAAAAATCCAAACACTTGTAATACCCTCAGTCACGACCAGAAAAGGAGATGTGAAAACTTGACAAATCCTACCTCAGAGGAATCCATCATGCTCCAGGAGAAACAATACCCAGCCATCAGAAAAGTTGTTTGACATTATTCCGTGAAGAAAAGGACATTTGTAAAGGGATTCATGGGAATTAGAACCGAAATCTGAAAAACAAATAGGATTTGATGACAAAACTCCCACACAGAAGTTACAAAATGCTCCCCCAGTTTAAATCTGTTAGAATGCATTATATAAGGACATATAAAATCAGCTATAATCTGTACAAATACAGTGCCTGCAGCTTTGCTCATGGAGTAGGGACACAAAAAATTACATCCCTTCCTAGGGAAGTTCCCCAGACAGGAATTTGCCTCCAAAACTGAAGACAAAATACATGACAGGAGTACAGAAAGCAAGAAAATCAAGGCCAGAAGGATAATGGAGCGCTCAGAGAGCATCAGCACCCTRGCTCCTCTTTTCCACGTAAATATTGTAGCAAAAAACAGATTTTTAYGAGTTTTGGGAGAAGTGAAAAAAGTAGATTTGCACATGAGCAAAGAAGACAGATTTCATGACTGAGTRTTTTTTAGCTGCACATGGGAGCTGTTGTCCCAGCATGAACCTGGCAGGAGACAGACCTGGCAGAATAAATGACAAAAATAAGATTTCAGAGACGTACAAGCTGTTAATAGCACTAGAAACAGATCAATCTATAGCTGAAACAATTTAAAATAGAAAGCCTGGCTGAGAAATTCTTAGGACTGGATTCCCTGCTCCATAGAATGGACTGGGAAAGGCATTATCAGCTGSTTTTTCAGCAGGTAAGATAGCCCTTATCACAAAAGATGTGATAGGGACAAGGCTTATGTGTGGCAGCAGATATCAGAAACCTACCATGGAAACAGCCAGTGAGGCCTGAAAATCAGAAAAGTTTTGATTAATGTCTATTTTTACTGTTCTCCCACCTTTGCATTCGATTTCTGAATTAAAACATTTTGATTCGTGCCACCCGGCAGCGCAGACACCGCGCTGAACTTCACCTTGCAGGAAATCTCTGCGGTTCGAACGTGTCCCAACATCCTTTTAATGCATTTCCACTTTCCCTGAAAACGCCAGGAATTGTTCCATTGATTCTGAGAGCACCCGGATCAGCCCCGTGGGACTGGGAGATAAATGCGTTACACAAACCAGAGTGAATCCTTAAAAAGAGGCTGCAGGAAGATGAATTTTTTTCCATCACCTTTGCAGCCGTTGTTTCCACAGCACCAGGAAAGAATGGGAAGGAGAAGGGATTACAACTCCAGACAATCTATCCTTAAAAAAAAAAAAAAAAATTAAAAAAAAGAAAATGCTGCACTTTTCTTAGTGTCATGGATATTTCTTCCACTCAAGGAAATGTGGGCAGATCAGGGAGGTTGTGGTTGTCCCATCCCTGGAAGTGTCTGAGGCCAGGTTGGAGCAACCTGGTCTATGGAAAGTGTCCCTGCCCATGGCAGGGCTGGAACTGAATGGATCACCAGGAAAGAACGGGAAGGAGAAGGGATTACGACTCCAGACAATCTATCCTTAAAAAGAAATCTTAAAAAAAGAGAAATTGCTGCACTTTTCTTAATGGCATGGATATTTCTTCCACTCAAGGAAATGTGGACAGATCAGGGAGGTTGTGGTTGTCCCATCCCTGGAAGTGTCTGAAGCCAGGTCGGAGCAACCTGGTCTATGGAAAGTGTCCCTGCTCATGGCAGGGCTGGAACTGACTGGATTTTCGTGTCCCTTCCAACCCAAACCAGTCTGAAATTCTATTTTTTTAAGGCTTTTTCACCAAGGATTTGCTGCTGATCCAATCAGGCAGCACAAGGTGACTCAGAGCCGGCGGGTCACAAAGAAGTAGCAGAGCACAAATTGCAAACGCTTATTTCAAATTAGTTCTGGTCAATAGAAGGACTTAAAAATTTACCCAAGACAATTGTCAGATAATTTCAAATAATGGGGGTATCTGAGAAAACTGGTCTCTGCTGGTGGATGTTCTCTGAAATCACATTGATCCGATGACTTATGAATTATTTATTCAGCTGTGCCCTTAACCCGAAAAGTGAGAATTATTGATTTTGCTTCATATATCATGTCATGGAATCCTAATAGAGGGGGAAAATACCATGAGAAAATAGCAGGGGAACAGCTTCTCAGCCTGTGTTTATCTGTCCTGGAACAGAGAAAGTGGAGAGTTTGCAACAGCAAATTCAGGGAGTGATTCTGCCTTCAGTGGCATCTGCAAAACACCGTGAAGAGGATTTTTCTTTAGACTTTGAATAGCAGAAAAATACTTTTTGATTTAGATCGAAAATAGAAATATTCGACTCTGATTTCAAACAGAACCGCTGTTTTTAAACTTAAACTTCAACATCCAAGGAGAACAATGAAGTGTTTCTGTCACTGGATTAACAGGCACAACAGGTCTGGGGAAGAGCACTCAAACTTTAAAGAGAATTTTCTACGAAAAGCTGCAAAGGTTTGAGTTTTTTAGCACTGACTTCCACAGAGAACAGTAGAAAAGGAAGGGAAGAAACAACAATATCATAAGTTACAGTCAAAACCAGGAATAAATATTAATTCTGCCTCATTCGGACGTAATTACAAAGAAAACACGAGGAATGGGGGACACCACCTTTGTGTGGAGGTACAGAATGAGCACTAAGCCCTTGGAATAAAACAGCCAGAGATTTCCCATGGAGTTCCTGCTCCATGAATCCTTCCCTGTTCATCCCTGTCCAGCTTTTCCATCTCTCCCTTGGACTCAGTGACAACAGGAATCTCTAAAGTTGTGTCATTAAAAAAACGGATTACAAGAACAAAACTCGGCATGACTGTGCTCTGAACACCTTCAGACCACAACAGCTTCCAAAAAAATTCTGGCTTAGAAACTGGATTCCCACGTCCCACGAAGGAAAATACTGACTTTTAGTTCTGTGACTTCTTTTGACTCCAGTAAGAATCACAAAACCTGTGAGAAACACTTGGACTTCTTATTTTTCGTGGCTTCATCCAGCAAAATTTGGGAACCACCACTCCAGAAGTGTTCCCATCTCCAGCTGTTGGAAAATAGAGGAAAAAGATAATAAGGAAAAGCATTATTTGATGTTTTGGAGGGTTTTTTTGTCAAATATTTTCATTGTGTTGTAAATTAATGCCTTTAATAATTCAAATAAAGCCTCAAAGTCCTGAGGGGAGGAATCAGCTTTGAGGACACCTCGCCAAAATTTGCTAAATTCCTCTTAAATTTGGTGTTTGTTAAAAGGTAGTTCACAGGGCTTAAAAATAAACCATTTGGGGGTGTGTGAGGAAGTCACATCTATGGAATAGAACATTTCTTCTTGCAAGGAATTTCTATGAATGATGGGAGAAGAATTGAGAATTTTATTCTCCATCCCCTGCCCCGCTCTGGAGTAAAATCCATCCTGCAAGGGCCAAAAAACCCCCCCCAAAAAAGACAGAAAAAAATCAATATATATGTTTCTTCTTTCAAATCACAGTTGGCAAATTAGATCCACATTTCTTTGGGAGAAATTGCTTTAGCACAAATCATCTCTATCGAATGAGATTTCAAATATCTTGTGTTTCCAAGATTTTCATGGCTACACATATAATACAGTTACTCTATAGGAAGAGTTATCCTCTGTCCTGGATTTGTTGACATAATTTTAGCATCATATTTCACATTTTGGGAGATATTTTGGCTACGTGTGCTTAGCTGCTGCACTTTGGGGACTTGTGAGGTTGGATTTGCTATGGAAACACCATTGACTGATGGCCAAATTTTCCAAAGAGAGGCACAAAGATAATTCCATTTTCCACAGCTGATGGGCAGCGGGATAGGAGGAATTTTGACTGATCTCACTGTGAAGGCAGGCACATCAGGAAACTACTGGGAAAATGCTGATTATTTCAGCATTTCAACATTCCAGACAGATCTAATAGTGAAATTTAAAGGTTCCTAGGGTTGAAAATTCAATTTCTCCTGCTGGAGATGGCCACTCTGAAGCATTAATGAAGAACAAATCTGCCCAGTCATCAGTCCAAGACTTTCTATTCCTCCTCTTAACTGCATAAACTCTGCTTGGTACAAGTCTGAAGTAATGCTGAGGAGCTTCTCATCTGACCTGACTTGAAAATGTCATTAATTATTCTGAAAGTGCCACCAATTATTCTCCTGAGAGCTGGATGGGGAGAAATCAAAGCTGGGGGACACTCTTGCTGCAACAGTGACAGCAACCAAACAGACATTTGGTGTTTTCCACTGTAATAAGGTCAAAATTCAGTCAAAATTCAAAATTTCACTGTAGAGTGAAAATTGCCTCGCAGAGAACATTTGGTGCTGCCCTGCTTGCCGGGGACACTTGGGAGGTGTCACGGTGACAGAGCAGGGAGCAGGCAGCACAAAAGAGCAGCCAAAGGCCCACTGAGGTCACTGACAATGGGATCATGCAGGAGGGGATGAATAATTTAACACCAGGTATTATCTGGAATGTGTTGTCCTGTGGGGTGACATCATTTTCAGCAGGGTTGGGAGCACACGGCGTTTTTATGGGGTTACATCTCAAACTCGCTTCTTTTTCTTTTGCCGAGTGGCCAGGAAGGCACCACCCAGGACAATCAGGCTTCAAAATGCTTTTGAACGTCAATAAAATTTGATAATTGAGTTTTGAGACGCTCCCTCACCTGCAGAGCTGCCTCCAGGCTCAGGGGTCCAGCACAGGGAGGACCTGGAGCTGCTGGAAAGATTCCAGAGGAAGCTCCAGGATGATCCCAGGGATGGAGCAGCTCTGCTGGGAGGAAAGGCTGGGACAGCTGGGATTGTTCACCTGGACAGGAGAAGATTTGGAGTGAGTTCAGGGTGGCTGGAGGAGCTGCAGGAAAGATGGAGAGAAATAATTTCCAAGGGATGGAGGGACAGGACACAGGGAATGGATTCCCACTTCCAGAGGGCAGGGCTGGGTGGGAGATTGGGAAGGAATTCTCCCTTGTGAAGGTGGTGAGGGCTGGGATGGAATTCCCAGAGAAGCTGTGGCTGCCCCTGGATCCCTGGAAGTGCCCAAGGCCAGGTTGGACATTGGGGCTTGGATCAGCCTGGGATAGAGGAAGTTGTCCCTGCCAAGGCAGGGGTAGAATGGGATGAGCTTTAAGGTCCCTCCCAACCCAAATCCCTTCTGCGATTCTATGAAGAAAACCAGGAACTTTGCAGTTTCAGTCCCACTCCAGGGTTTGTGGATCCTTCTGGGCTCTGAATTACTCACATCCAGTTTTTCCCTCAAAAACCTGGAATATCCATGTGCCAGCTGAAGGTTCCACAACCCTGTGCTGTTGGGACAAAGCAGCAGGAGAGGCATTGAAGTTTCACATTTTAATATTTTACCATTTATTTTCTTTCTGTGAAGAAATGAAATTTCACAGAATTGCAAATTAATAGAGTTTTGTCTGCAAAAAGACAGCAGGGTTTGATATTTTTTTTCCCTCCAGATAGTCAGAAATATAAAAGAAAGCTTTTTTCTCCTAAAAAAAAAATTATCACTGAATAGAAATAAACACATTTTACAATTTATGATGCACCAGTGTTTAAACTTGTGAATCAAAACACTGCTGTTTGGAGCTGTGCCTTCCTTCACCTCCTTTTAAATCTCTTTGTCTCAGTAGCACAAATTCCTTTCTTTTCTCTCTTACAGGTGGAACGGGGGCTGATAGCAAAAAATTAATCTATTCAACAGCAGCAGAATTTGTCAAAGCTTGATCTATGGCTCACTTTGCCTCTAAAAAACAGCTTTTCATAGAAAGTTGATGTGTTTTTTTTCATTACTGAGGCAGCTCTCTATTTCAGTATCAGCGTTCCAATGTGTGCTATTGATCCGTGTATTGGAACAATTCTTACAGTTCAGGCTGGCCTGTGGATTTATTAAACATTTACTGGCATTTTCTCCAAGGTCAAGGCCATGCACGTGCATGGATAAAGCCAGTGAAACACAAGGGGCACGTTCTGTATGGTTCTATATTATTTAAAACTGAGAAAAACCACAAAAAAAATATAGGTTTAGAGAGAAAATGGATTCATTTAAACCACATTTCGTTTGGGATGTGTTTATGCAACGAATCTGAACCTTAATTCAGAGGAAGGGTTTGAAGATCAAATAAATCTGAAATATGTTATTGACTTCAGCCTGGCTCCTCTGGATCCACCTGCCCTGCTGAGAGGAGAATCTCCCCAGCTGAAGACAATTCCACACCCCATGGAAGGGTGTGGAATTTAAGGGTCTCAGGAAAATTTAAGGGTCTCAGTTTTGAACAAATTGACATCAAATATGACAGGAGCTCCTGGAACCAAAACTCCTCCCTGAAGGACAGAGAATCACAAAATCACAGAAAATTTGGGCTGGAAAGGACTTTAGAATCATCCAGTATCACTCCTGCCATGAGCAGGGACAATTCCCACCATCCCAGGTTGCTCCAAACCTTATCCAGCCTGGCCTTGGGCACTGCCAGGGATCCAGGGGCAGCCACAGCTTCTCTGGGAATTCCATCCCAGCCTCTCCCCACCCTGGCAGGGAGGAATTCCTTCCCAATATCCCACCTAAACCTCCCCTCCTACATCTTAAGGCCATTCCCCCTTGTCCTGTCATCCTTTGGAGCACCTCCCGTGTCCTCTCCTGTGAGCACTGGATGTTCCTGGGCTCATTTCTGGTGATCTCATTCCCTGCTGATCATTCCAGTCCTTTCCCAGGCTGTGCAGTCAGTCCACAAATCTGGTCTGGTTTTATTGACAGGACCTGCAAAGCAGGAGCACAGAGATTGTTCAAAGCCACCTTCCACCCACCCCATCCTGAATATGGAATGATTTTTATAGGGAAAAAAAAAATCCTCAGGATTTCGCAGAGCGGCCTGGCAGCGGTTTCTTGTTCTTGTAAACAATTTTTTGAGGCGTGTGAAGAGCTGCAAATGGCTCTGCTGTGAATCGATGCCTCTCAGGTATAAAAGGATGTATTGTCACAGGATAATGTCTCTGCTTTTCCCCTGGTTTGTTTGGGTTGTTTTTTTTTTCCAACACTGTCAAAACAAACACTCACTTGAAAATAATTCCAGCAATATTTTGGATTCCCACTTGCAGGACGAACACGAGCAAGTCAAAATGAGAGGGATTTGTCATGGAGAACCAACTCCAGAACTAAACACGAGGATTTGTCATGGCAGAACCGACTCCAGAGCTAAACACGAGCCACATCCATCCCAGAGCTCTGTGTGCTGGGGAATTGACGCTGTTTCACACCACAATGACACAGACCCCGAGATCCAGAAGGCTGAAAATGACTCCTTTATTTTTGGGATGTGTCTCCCTTTTATCCTGTTCTACACAGACCAATTTGATTGGTGAAACAAAGACAAACCTCTTCACTCACATTGGTCAGAGCAGAGGGACATCAAGAAGAAGTCCCTCCTAGGGAAAGGAATGAAAAACAAAGTTACAGCTACAAAAACATTTCTCCTGTTTACAGAAAATTCCCTGGGAAAAGAATTTCAGAAAACCAAAATTTCTCAGGCACGGAACCAGGGCTACAGGGAAGCAGCACCTGAGCAGGGAAGAATTGCCCACGTGGGGACATTCCAGGTACCACACTGGATGTAAACGTTCAGCTTGGACATGATGACAGAGTCCCTGCTAAGTGAGAAAACATTTTATGATGTTTGCAGAACTTGAGAAGGATCAATATCCCAAAGCTTTGATAGAGGATTGCATTTCCTGTAATGGTTGAATTTCCCAGGCAGCTTTGAGCCCGTTGTCCCTTTGGCATGGCTCTTCCAGAGGGAATTTACAGGCTTTGCTTCTTCCACTGCCTTTTTTCCCCCAAGATTTATCCTTAATTTGGGTCCATCAGTTTTCTTTGTAACTCCTTCCAAGAGGGAACAGATTATTTCAAAAGCAAAGTGCAATCTGAGAGTTCAGTCTGCTGCATTAAATGACATTTCCCATAAGAAAAGTTGATGGCCTTTCATGATTAATAAATTAATTGGGAAAACAAACAAACAAAAAAAAGCGAAGGAAAATGGATCCACGTCTCAGAGTTTAGGAGATTTAACCATGAGGGGTAACAAGGAATCAAAGCAGGAACCATAACAATGTAGAAAATTAGGAATTATATTGCTGTAAGAAGTCTAAGATATTAAAATATTTTTTAAATTCTCCTTTAGCAATTGAAAGGAAATGCTTAACCAAATTCATCCGCACAGGGTCATTTTTTTAAAATGGTTTCAAAATGTTATTAAAACAGACAAACTCAGGCACAAAAGAACGCCTGTAATTTTAGCAGATGATTACTAACTGCACTAATTAAGTAGCTTTAATTGACTCAATCCAAGTCAAGAGACAATTCATGTGCATATTGCTGCAAGACTCAGCAATCATCATTTCCACAAAGTAACTTTTAAGTGAGTTATCCTGCAGCTTTTATTGCTGCCAGTCCATGATTTACAGATCCCCAGGGCCATGGATCACTGCTGAGGCACTGGAGGTAACCAGGAAAAGTTTGGTCACTGTTCCTACACCTTCCCTGGAAACTTTGGAGAGTCCCAAGGTTGTGGAAGATAAAGAAAATAAATGAGAACAGAGGGGATATATTTTCTGCTTTATTACTTTATTAAGCTTTCTAAATTTCTGAGCACTTTTAAAACATCAAACCATTCATTCTTCCTCTTCCCTGAACAATTCCTATTTTTCTGCCCTTCTTAATTAAAGAGATGGAATACTAAAAATCCATATAAAGGCACACAAGCAAAACATTTTAATTTTTGCAACTGTTGCTTCTAAAAAAATAATTTCCATACCTTGAAGCGTGACCTAATCTTATTACTGAAAGTGGGCAGCTAAAAATCATGGATTGGCTTGGGTTGGAAGGGACATGAAGGATCATCCAGTGCCACCTCCTGCCATGGCAGGGACACCTTCCACTGTCCCAGGCTGCTCCAAGCCCTGTCCAGCCTGGCCTTGGACACTGCCAGGGATCCAGGGGCAGTCACAGTTTCTCTGGGAAACTGTGCCAGGGCTTCATCACCCTCCCAGGGAACAATTCCCTCCCAAAATCCCATCCATCCTTGCCCTGTGGCAGTGGGAAGCCATTCCCACTTGTCCAAGAACAATAAAACACCATCAAAAAAAAATCAATTCACCAATAACATCCCTGTACACCAAATTTTGGATAGCTGAAGACACAATTCTAGAACAAGAAGCATCAAGGTCTCTCATTTTCTGTTGTCTCACAGTCTGGTGGAAGGTTCCTTGGGATATATCCCAGTTCTGCTGGATGGTGATGCCATTGGTGAATTGGGTTTTTGGTGAGGTTTTATTGTTCATAGAGTGACACAGGACAGGGGGAACGGCTTCTCATTGCCACAGGGCAGGGTTAGATGGGATTTTGGGAGGGAATTGTTCCCTGGGAGGGTGATGAGGCCCTGGAATAGAATTCCCAGAGAAGCTGTGGCTGCCCCTGGGAGTGTCCAAGGCCAGGTTGGACAATGGGGCTTGGAGCAGCCTGGGACAGTGGGAGGTGACCCTGCCCATGGCAGGGGTGACACTGGGTGTCATCTTTAATGTCCTTCCCAACCCAAACCAGTCTGGAATTCTGGGATTCATCCCCCCAACACCTTCATTTACATTTGAAGCCTGACAAGAGCAATTAGTCCCTCCACCTCCCATGAAATCCCCGCAGGGATTTGCAGCCCGGTGTTTTATTGCTGTTCCTTCCCTCCAACCTGGATGCATTCAGCATTCCTGGCAGCCAGCGGCATAAACCTCTCACTCTTTTATTTGCACTCCCCAGCTCTCTTATTTATCTTTCTTTTCAGAAATTTCAGGCTCAGAAGTTTAACAGAGCATTTTAAAGTTCCCTTCCCGGGTCACCGTTGAAAGGACCGTATTTTCTCATTTATAGCCAGTGTTTTACAAGGGATCAAAACCTCCAAATTGAGAAGATAAAGATCTTACCAAAAGATATATGAAAAGCTTTGTACTAAAGGAACAACTTTAAGGCTGTTTTAACTCAAACAAATGAGAAACCTGAACTAAAAGTGCAAATATGTAAAAGGAGCTCAGTTATTTCTGAATCTTTGAAGTTTTACTCTGATTACCTTAGAAATTGTTTAAATGTATCTATTTACGGTTTATAGTCTCCTCTAAAAGACAGAAAAACTAAACTATAGCTATAATTTGTTCTCACTGTTTAAATGCTTTTCTTTTTCCTAAAGACAAGCCAGGAAAATGTTTATAGCCAAAGTTCTGTCGTGGGTTTAATTCATCCTCTTCTAAATAAATAAAATGAGGGGAATAAATTCATCTGACATCTACTTGTCCATCCCTGAAGAATGTTCTTCTGTTCAACCCCACAATGTTCTTTCTCCTCAACAACGTTTTCTGTGGGGGAAAACAAAAACATGGAATTAAACTCACCGTTTTTTAACATAAAGACCTGCATCCCTCTCGGTGTTTTCTTTAAATGCGGTGTTAAATTTTATATGGGACAAGACTGACAGTGCTGAGACCACATTCTCCTTTTTATTTACTGGTTTTGGGGAGGGAAAGTCACAGTTTTAGTTCAGCTGGGAACTTGGCAGGGCAGTTTCTAGTTTGAAAATCAACACATAAATAAGTAAATAAATCACAGCACTGTCCAGATTTGAAATCCAGCTGTCAGGGGTGATGTTTTAGTACCACGCCTGTGAAGTTTTACAACCTTTCCCTTTTTTTCACCTTATTTCTCCCCGCTGAGCCCAGGTGAGCGAGCACAGAGCAGCAGGTGACGTTTTTTTCAGCACGAGGAACTGCACAGAAAAGAGAGGAAAAAAAAAACCCAAAACCACAGGGAACAAGTGCAACACAAAACTGAACCCAGGCAGAGCCAGCCAGGAAAAACCACTGAAGAAACAAGAACATGCAACAACTGCAAGGAGGAAAGAAGAGGGATAAATAAATATATATAAACACCTCGCCAGAGTTTTAGAGCTCTAATGAGAGCTGTCATTGAAAATTGATTTTACTCTCAATTGAAAATTGATTTTACTATTTTAATCATTGAAAATTGATTTTTTTTTTCTTTTTTTTTTGGTGAATTCCAGCCATTTGTTCCCTTGGTCATTTATGGAAGGAAATTATTATGTTTGAGGAGAAGGGCAGTGCCTTTGCTTGGAGGGGTGGGCTCTGGAGTGGGATGGGTTTGGCACTGTGGGGATGGTGACAAACCCAAAAGTCTCGGGTTGCTGCAGAATTTGAAAGGTGCCAATAGGCTGGAAAAGGCTCTGGGAGCTGCTGGATTCTGGCAGAGGTAAAAAATGTGGAATAAAACACACGGGAAGGGAAACCCAGCAAAGAGACAACACCTGTAGGAGAAAACATCTCCCTGTGCCTGAAAAATCATGTTATATGGCCCCATCGTGCAATTTCCAGCTCCTCCTACCAGATATTCTTGGAGAAATATTGAAACTGCCTCATGCCTGAAAAAAGATGATTTAAAATCAGAGAGAAGTGACAGAAGCTCCCTCCCTTCATCCCCAGAGCCTCAGGCTGGGGTTTCAGCAGCACATCCAACGCTGGCAGATGGCCCACACACCGTTCCCCTCAAACACTTGTTCCCAGCCAGGAATAAAGATCTGCAAAGTTCCAAAGAAATCACAGTTTCACTTCCCTGAGCACAGACCTGAGGGTTGGACACACCTCCTTCAGCAGACAGCTGCCCAGGAGTCCCCTTGGTTGAAGAGCACGAATAATATCAATAAATTGGGCTGCTCAGCATGAATATTATCAATAAATTGGGTTGCTCAGCACGGCCCCGTGGCAGCTCACACGCTGCTGGGGTCAATAACAAAGATTTCCTCTAATAGGGCTGGGACAGGGCAGGAGCACAGAGCCAAAGCAGAGGATTCACACCACCAGGGCCCTTTGAGCAGCTCTAAAGTAACAAAATGCAGAACTGCTCTGTTTCCCCAAGTGAAACAATGCAGAAATATTAATTCAAAGATGTGAAAAACACCGATTATTGTTATTTTCTGGGTTGGGCTCGACTCGTTCTCTCAAAGCAGCACCAATTCTCTTTTCCACCCACGTGTCCACATGCACCTGTACTCAGAAATCTGTATTTATGAACTTTTTGGGTTCTGCCCCAAAGTTATTCCCCTATAGCCTCTCCAATAAGCAGAGTACAAAAAAAAAGGAAACAGGATTTTGCCAAGGCACAGCAATTCTGGCTCACTGCTCTTTGCTGTTTCTCAGCTGGATGTCACTTCAGATTACCAACTTCTGCCCAAAGTGCAACACAAGCCCAACAGACCAATTTCTGTACTTTTTTTTCATAATTCTCCATGCACTGACGCTGGATAAATGAGACAGGTAATGTTCTAATATAGTTATGGTGACATAAATCGGAAAAAATTAATCTTTCTTCTTCACTAGCAATCAAATCCCATTCTGAGCTGCAAAAAAAGCCTTTAGGGTAAATACTTGAAGACTGAAGGATGAGTTAAGGGTGTAAAATTTGGCTAAATATAAGTAAATAGGTGCATAAACTGCATATAAATGTTTGATGAATGAGCTGAAGTAAGGAAAAATGATGTAGGGTAACGTAAGGGAGCACAGCTTAAAGGGAAATATCTCCTTGACACTGAGATATTAGATTGTAAAATTAGGTTATAATATCAGATTGTCTCTCAGAAGAGGAAAGAAAAACATTATCATTTAGATAACTTAAGATATAGTTGGAGAAAATACCCCAAAAGCTCAGGCATGCAGCAAATATCCCAGGATTTGAGGGGACAAGCTGGAATATAAATGGTGGCAGAGTCCTGGCTCTGGTTTCACAGTTTTCCTGCCATGGGCACCAAGGGGATGACACACCTACATTTAAAATATATAATTTATACAATAATCTACATATTCAAACTGTAAAAACAACTCTGTGCAGAGGAGAGCCTTCTCAAGCCAAGCTTATTGAGATTCCAAGTGCAGCAGAGCTCAGTTCTCCTCACAGGAACAAGAATATTTCGAGGCCAATTTGCATTTCATAGCCAGGGGCATCATTTGCAGGTGACTGAACAATCAATTAAAACAGCTCGAGTAGGTTTTTCTGTACAGTTTTTTTTTTTTTTTTCCATAGAACCAGGTCATTGCTGCTCATTCACATGGTTTGGGGCATTTTAGACATTAATAACACTGAGTTCTCCTCAAGATTCCTGGTGCTGACGTATGGATTTACATTTTATTTTCCCCAAGCTGGTGGGGGACTGAACCCACCCCTTCCACCCCCCCTGGACATTGATCAGCCTCAGCAGGGTTATGGATCTGTGCTGCTGCAACTGCTCTTAACTTCACTAATTAAAATTTATAAACCCAGTGCAGACCAGAAAACCATCACAAAAAGCACCAGTAGTGACTCCATAGCCTTGACTTTGGATAAAATAAAAACCAAGTCTTTGAGGGTGGGGAAAAAGTGGAGTGGTTTGCCCAGAAAGGGCAGAGATGCCCCAGCCTTGGAAATACTCAAGGCCAGGTTGGACAGGGCTTGGAGCAACCTGGGATAGTGAGAGGTGTCCCTGCCCATGGAGGGAGTGGAATGGGATGGGCTTTAATATTCCTTTCCAACCCAAACCATTCCAGGATTCTGAGGCACTGAACAGAACGGATCTGGAAGTCTGAATGGATTTTGGGATAATCCTATTTGCCTTGCACTGGTTCAAGTGCAATCAGCTCTTGGTCCGCATGTTTTTTATAAGATATTTTACAATTTCTCTTCAGTTTTGTGTTTTGATCAAGTCCAGCCTCATTCCAGGGACATTGTCAGCCTTCAGAATTTTGTAATGCAGACACTCTGCTTTATTGATTCGAATTTAATAATTAAAGCACTGTCCTTGCATTTACAAAATATAAACATTTAAAGCCCCATTATTTAATGATGCCATCTATTGCTCTGGTAAAGCAATCAAGGCAATCGTTGGCCACTCAGATATGGAAGGACATGTCAAAAACGACTCCTTTAACAGTTCATGAGGGAAAAAAAGCTGGAACCGAGAACATTTTTGCAAATCAAACATCTCAGTTAAAAATGTCACTCCGTATCAACTGATACATTTTATTCTGGAACTGACAAGTTTAAGTAAGATTTGTATGTCTGTTGAGTCATGTTTGAAACCCAAATCAATTTGGAAGCAGCAAAAAAATTCAATTGCTGTCCTTTGCAGAATGTCAGAGCATCACCCTTCTGCAACCGAGCTGCCAAAAAAAATAAGGGAGAAAAGGTAAAGAAATGGAAATTGCGAATGGCCCATGGATTTTTTTTTTACATGACAGGATAAGTGAGAACGGCTTCAAACTGAAAGAGAACAGGGTTAGATGGGATATTTGGAAGAAATTGTTCCCTGTGAGAGTGGGGAGGGACTGGTACAAGGTGCCCATCCCTGGAAGTGTCCAAGGCCAGGGACAGGGACAGGGACAGGGCTTGGAGCAGCCTGGAGAGTGGGAGCTGTCCCTGCCCATGGTTATTTATTCTGATTATGGGGGGGTTTTATGCTTAAAATGTATAATTCATGATTTTTTAAATTTCTACAGCTTCTACGTTTGTGTCCTCACAACAGCTTCATGAACTTCAACTGAGCACACAAGTCTAGGAGGAAAACAGGGCATGAAAACGGGGAAAAAAACCCTGTGAAACTACTTAAAATTTGAGTAGATCTAAATGAGGGCTGAAGACCTGAATGCATTTCACAACCTCTGCTCACCAGAATATGAACGAGTTCATCAGAAACATGAAACCATTGAAAAGAAATCCTGGCAGTGGGGTGGAAAGAGACCTTTAATATCCCTTCCAACCCAAACCACGCCACTGTTCTTGTAGGACACGAAAGAAAGATGAGAGACTCCAAATATTTCAGAAGGCAAAGAGCATAGAAAAAAGGCTTTATTGTCTAAATTCTTACTACCTTTTATAAGGTGTTCCCATACAGACTTAACATGGTTGGTGAATAGGAACAACACCTCTATAATCCCATGGGTTAAACTGGAGAAACAGCAAAACACCACCTGGACAAAGATTGTTTTGGGAAAGGAGAGTTGTTGGCCAAGATTGTTTTGAGAAGAAACTTCTTCCTTGAGAAAAAGTTAGCAGCTGCTAGCAGGCTAAAATCTCTCAGACCCAGAAATATCAGGCCCACACTCCACGATCCCATGATTTGAATGTTCAGATGAAAAGAGAGTGTTTCTCTATTTGGCGTGTTTCTCCAGATCCACTGTGTTACTTCTGGAGATTCCCAGTGCTCCTGCTTCCCTGTGTGCCGTGGAGTCCCAGCTCAAAGCAAACCTCACCTCTCCACATCTTCTGTGCTCAAAGCACCGTGTGGAGCTCCACAAAAGTGAGAATTTTGCAGTTCACAGAGCAGTGCCTGAGGTGTCCCAGGCAGCTCCACCTCAGCCTTCCCCGGCCTGGAGGAGGGAGGAAATCTTCGGAGCTGAAGTCACTGTAATTAATTTTCCGTGTGTGCACTTTACCCTCACAGTCGATTTGTCGTCGAAGGGGATAATTTACTCTCCTCTCCACAGACTTCTGAGCAGCCAAGTAAGAGGCTGGGGCTGTTGCAGAGTGGGCAATCCTGAGGAAAAGGCAGAAAAATCAGCGCTGCTGCAAACCCTCCCCTCACTCCCCTTTCTTCCAGCTGGGCTCGAACAGAACTTCCCATCAAAGCCAGGAGAAAACTACACACGATTTGAAACCTTGATCTGACCTCTTGTTTCCAAAGGGTTGTGGCTTAAACCTCTGGGTGATTCCAGCTTCCTTTGCTCCCCTCAGAAGTTCCCTTTCAGGCGGCCTCCATGGCTCCGGCCGCGGCCTCACGGCAGCTCCCTCCTGCTGTGCCGGGACACCGGCGGCTCCCTGACCTTCCCTTCAAACAAAAAACCACACAAAAGCGAACCGGCGCCTCCCTGACCTTCCCATCAAACAAAAAAACACACAAAAGGGAAAGGATGAAACCAACTGGAGCAAGAGAAATATTCGGAGAGGGCGGCGGGCATCACGGAGCTCCGGCAAATCTCCCTGACTCAAAGCATTTTTAACCCTCTCCCTGCAAGGGGAGGTTTAGTCCTTGGAATAGATTTCGTATCCTCAGGTGGATAAACCAGGGCAAAACCGTGCTGGAATAAAGAGAAGAGCAATCAAAATCCCACATCGGGGTCTATAAAGGGCAGCTTTGCAAGGTTTGGGTGTCTAAATAAGGAGGGAACTGACCTTGAAAAGGAAGGTTTGCTACAAATGCTGCTGGAAAAGAAAGATCAGGAGGAGCATCCTCATGTCTATTCAGCTTTATTGCATCAGCCAGATGACAGATTTTTGAGCTGTTCTGTAAAAGACAAACCCCCCCCAGAATTTAAGTGCCAACTACAGTATTAAAAGCAAGGTAATTTTTAACATCTGAGAAAATACAGGAAAAATAAAAGCGTTATGAATAAAACTTTTCGTAATAATCTTTAAGCATAAGAGGTTAGTGAGTCGTTGTGGGGATACAGACATTGGAGCGTCTCCTAAAATCAATCCATTTTAAGAGCACAGGCTTCTGGAGACGTTCAGAAATCACATTTTGCATCTTACTCCTCGATAATGTTCAAATCTGAGCATAATAACCCAGCTCCCAGTGCTGTTTCTCCCTGCTGCTGCCTTTCCATTTTACAGCCCCAGTTAAGCACCGTTCCTTGGAGCCGAATGGAGCTTGATGCCTCCTCTGCAGAGATTACTGTCACAGCAATAATCCACGTTTTTCATTTGCAACATCAGCCCGTTGCTGATGAGGGAATATAACCAAAAAAAAGTAGCATGTGTGAAGAGGCATTTTAGTTTTCCATCCATTTGCTCGCTTTTAATTTCTCAGACGTTTGTCAGGAGGGAAGATTGCTGAGGGGGAACAGGTTTTTCCTGTAGTGTAGGGGGTTTGAATGGGGTTAGTTTGAGTTCTGCAATTTTTACCCCATCCTTTGTATCATCACAGCCATAATTTTATGTCCACAGTCACTCTGGTTTATTTTTGCTTTGTATGGCTTGAGTTGGAGGTACTACCAAGTTTGGGTCGAATGCTGCCAGAAGAACAAACACTGGCATCATGAGGAGCCCCAAGAAGGGTGAAAGGTCCTTTTAAACCAACAGGAGTCTTGCTCTGAGTTAATATTAGGACTTAAAACTAAATCTTGTCCTTTTAGGGCTTTTATTGAAAAGTAAGAGACCATTCAGAGATAAAACGAGCCCGAGATCAACCAAATAAATTTATCAGGAAGAGAAGTTATTGAGGTTGTGGAGCGTGTAAACACTCAGTGAAAGTTTTCCAACCTCCTTGAATGCTGACCTTGGAAATTCCACAGCACCATCTGCTCCTGGAATCTGTATAATCTCGGGATCAGGGAATATGAATTTCCTAAGGGTTGGATTCTTGGGGGAAGCAGAGCCAGAGAAGCATGACCAACAATTTCCCAGCCTGGAAATCTCTGGAGTTATCAGCACAGATAGCAAAGGGGGAGGCTTCATGATGTGCAGGCCAGAGCTGATTACAAACCTCACTTTAAATGGATGCTAAAACAGGGAGAGATGAAGCTTGGCTGACACTCAAAATTTAAATAGAGCATAAAAAGCTGTTACTTTATTATTTCACGAGGAACTAAAGGAAAGTAATCAAGAATACTTGTATACAACTTATTGTAGTAAAAATAAGAGAGAGGGACTGTAATTCAGATTTTGGAATCCAGCAGCTTTATGAACTAAAGCAGCAATAAATCCAAAAATAACAAAATGAAATAGAATTTAGGAAGCTATTTAAGGACAATTTGAATTAAACAGTGTATTAGTGAGCATTTGAGTGAATCTATGTATTTTTATATCACTCCAGCTCTTGGTTGGGTATAAACAGCAGGATAAAATAGGAAAGTTAAACTCCTGGAAATCACAATTACTGCATTTTATAACGGCAATTTATATTTACAGTGTTCACTGCTCAAAGCTGAAATTGTGGCAGCTCTGTCTCTTTCAAACCTGTTTACTACCAGACACATTTCCTGAAGGTTTACACTCAGTCTCCCATAAATACATCCCACATGGATGGCCCCAAGGCTTCCTCAGGACACAGAGTTTTCTCCAGATTCAGGGGGATATTTTACATCCCTGCTTCTGATTAAATTCAAAGCAGGAATGTTTGGTATACGAGTTATTATCTGTGATTTCACAGAAGAGCAGAAGGTGTAGAGTGGTTCAATGAAAGGTTCCTCCTGGAGGAATGAATGAGCTGGGATCTCGGGGTTCCTGGGCCTTTAATCCCCACGAAGAGGTGGGTGAGGAAATCTCCATGGAATTGGGGTGTGGATCACACATTAGAGAGAGAGCAGGGGGAAGGAATGCAGGGAAGGACAAAGCAGAGGGAGAAGGAATTTCAGTGTGCTCTGAACACCGTGTCAGCAACACCAGCATTGTTAGTTCTCAAAAGGAACTGATCATAGAATCAAAGATTAAATGAAATTAAAGTCGGAAAAGACCTCCAAGATCAAGTCCGACCTTGGACTGATCACCACCCTGCCCTAAACCAGACTGAAAAGTTGCAACCTCTTGAACATTCCCAGAGATGGGAACTCCATCCCTTCCCTGGGCAGCCTGTTCCAAAGCTCAGCCACTCTTCCAGTGCAAAAAAATCTTCCACATATCCAGCCTGAACTTCCCCTGACACAATTCCCATTTCCCATTGTCCAGTGGTTGGTTGATTGGGAGAAGAGGCTGAGCCCTTCCTCACCATGACCTCCTTTCAGGGAGATCATAGCAAAAGTTTTATAGATTTTTTTTTTTTTTAAATCAATGAAAAGAAAAATATGACGTTTACCTTAAAGTATCAAGGTTTTCTCTTCCATGAGAATAGAAAGATTGACCAGAGCTGTTATTGAACTAAAATTGCAAAATGCCTTTAAGTAAAAGCTGTGTGTGCATCTGACCTCCCCTCAGCGGCGACTTGGACCAGGAATGGTTGATCAAAGGTACAAACTTTATAAAAGGAACACCTCAAAGGCAGGAGGGAAGCACCAGCACGCTGCTCCACTCCCATATTTTAACTGGGAAGCTTTCCAGAGCTAAACAGGCACGGAGAGAGGGAGGGATTGGGACGTCTTGCACCTCTGGCAGCGACTTCAGTCAGCGGAGGGAAGGTGTGAGACATCAAAGCAAACTCTCCTTTGGTGGCGGCGGTGGCAGCCCACACCTCGTTTGACATCTGTAATTAGCGTCTGGAGGTGGCAGAGAGTGAGCGCTCTCAGCTGCAGCCTTTGTGAGAGACAACAAAGAGCCGCGGAGATGCTTCTGTTTAGCCTTGATGTACTCTGGCTTTTCAAAGCAAACACGAGTGCTAAATACAGCGCTGTGAATAGACTGGGGAAAAGGGGAGGCCAAGCAGAGCTGAGGCTGGAGCCAAAGGACTGCAAGAGAGGATGGGGAGTTTCTTTTGTATTGAATAATTAAAAAAATATGGATATTGATCTAACACGGATATCCACAATGACGGACAAAGACTCTCCAACAGTTTAAAGTTAGAAAGTGAATGTTTATTACAGCGCTGGGCAGCATTCGGGATGGCTCCCAAATACACACCGCAATTCACAGATGATCACAGGGTCTTTTTATGCACAATATTGAATACCCAAAACACAAATGCATATTCATAACTCTGGTACATCCCATTCCCTGCTTGCTTCGTATGGTAATTAGCCAAAAAGCTATTAAGCATGCCTAGTTTGTTCTTTGAAATGGGTCGGTGGTCTTTTTATGGGGCGAGATCTCAAAATGATGAAGTAAGATGGGTCTTCCTCGCTTTGACTTTTTAACCTTTTAGTGCTATGTGACAACTAAATCCTGTTTTCCAGGACTGTTTGATTTATGCTTGTATTGTGTTCTTGGAGTCCATTGGTTAGTCAGGATGCACAAACACAGTTTGACAGGCTTCATGATTTACCAGTTCCTTAAATCTGGCTTCTGTTAACAAAGGGAAGTTAGTCTGTATTACCTCAGCAATATCTATTTTAACTAAAGTCCTTAATTCTTCAAAATTAAAGTTTCAGTATTTTCTTTTTTCTTTTTCTTTTCCCCTCCCTCTCTCGGTGCTTATTAACCTGTCCCTGCCTCCCGGAGCAGCCACATCCCCGCTGGTCCTGGTGGTTTCCCATATCCATTATCAGCCCCAGGCAGCTCTTCTCCTTCCCAAAGGGATTCAGATGCAGGCTCCAGGCTGGGGGCCCTTCCCACACCTCCCTTTCCCAGAAGGATCGATGCTGATCCCTCCCAGCACGGTCAGGACCTCGCTGTGTGGCTTTGACAGCTGCCAGCCCTGTGAGTGACATTGAAAGGAGCAAGCAGGATCGCCCAAAACGCTCCTCTGCTCCCGGCTTTTCCATCGGATCATGGAACTCTGCTGAAACCGCAGTGACAGCAAATGTTTGTCACATGCAACCAAGATAATAAAAAAAGAACCCTACAGAACCCACAGAGAAGCCAACAGTTGTCAGATGAATTTCTCTCCCATTCCTCAGCCAGACACTGTCTTAGAGCAATTCCAGAGCCACCAGGAGCGTCAGCTCATGCTCTTTTCTCCAGAAAATTCATGTTTCATACCCAGAGTCATCTTGTCTAAAGATTTAAAAGTAAGGATTTACATGAAGTTTCCTCAATTTGTTATTTTCACAGGAAGATTCTTCCCTGCGAGTATTAAACTGCATCATTCTCTATTTTCAAGCACCAAGAAAATAGAAATGGGAGGAAGGGGGGGAAAAATGAAATAAGGAGAACAAAAATTTTAGGCTGAATAGCAGGAGAAACTTCTATTTCCTAACAGGCAGATGCATTAAACTTTGAAATAACAAATTGGTCAAAAAACCAGAAATAAACTAGAGAGAACAGCTCCTGCCCTGGCAGGAGATGAACTTGTAGCAGAGTAGCTTTTATCTATCTCCAACTTTAGATTGCACCAAGAGATGGAGAAGAGCGTATGGATATCAAAGGAAATTGCCTTAGGGAATTCAGGCTCACTATTGGCTCTCTGTCCTCAGGGATGTGGTTGTGAAATGAAAAACACCTCCTCGAGCTGCCATAATGGCAAAATGAAAGAGAAATTCCTATTTGGGAGATAATGTTTGTGAGGAGGGGGGAGACAATAACAGAAGAAAGTCAGATTTTCTCAGCTAGAAATGGCTCTGGCATGACTGGGCCAGCAGGAACCTGGGACGAGCAAGAAATCTTTGTTTAAGGATTAATTGGCAGCTTTCAGCAGCACAGGGCTCCCATCAGTGGGAAGCCTGAAGAGAGATTCCTTAAAAAGCGTCTTCACCCTCATGGTGTCCCAGTGGCTTCAGAAAGGGAATTGAGGCTTCTAAAAAGAGAAGGATCCTCTCTATGTGCCACTGTATCCATTTATATCCATTTATACATTTATCCATTTCTGTGGAAGGGTTGTCATTACAATATAGGGATATTTATTTTATACAGAAAATCAAAACAAGGAGACTTCGAAGAGCTTACCTGCGGGGGGAAAAAAAAGGAGCTCATTTTTTTTCCAGAGGGGAAAATCAGTGTTAAAGTGCATCCTGAAATATGCTGCTGTTTGGAGAAATGCAGGGAATCACTGAGGAGATGTTCTGAGCATCTTTGGAGTGCTCTGTTTTCCCTCTCTGTCTCAGAGTTACTTTGTACACCCTGGGGACGGATCTTAGTCAGGGATGACACGAATTTTCCCAGATTTCCAATAAAGTCTCACAACACCAACACCTTTGCAACAACAGCCAGGTCTCCTTGCTGTGCCAGCATATTTTCCCATGTCTGTGCTCCTGGGGAAACAGATCCTGAAGTGGCAAAACAGCAGGAACAACCTTTCCTGCAAAATGGAAAAACCAAGAAAAGTATTGCTCTCCCTCCTAATCCCCCGATTTTAAGGAACAGGCCTCCCACAGAGGTGGTGCAGACAACAGGAGCTTCAAACGGAATTTCCCAAAGCCAGAAACCTCAAAGTTAAAGAACTCACCGGAGAGGAAATGTATTTTTAGCACTTTACAGATGGATCATTTCATTTAGAATATCCCCCTCTGAAACGTCGCCGAGATTTCTCCTAAGAAGTGAAGTCACCTGGGCATCCAGGGAATTTCACATCAATAAAACAACTCATGCCTCTCCTGCAGCTTTTATGACTGCAACCATCTCCTTTCCCCCTTCCTCTTTATTCCTTTCTGCTCCTCCAGTGACCTCAGCTCTGTCATTGCTTAAGGAAGAAGGGAAAAAATGAAGATTTTTGAGGTCTGAGCTCCACAAACTGCTCCTCCTTCTCCTGCTCCCCCAATATTCCTGCTACTGGGATCTCCACTCCTCAGAATATTCTTTGGATGAAATTTAAGGGTCAAGCCTGTCGACTTTCCAGAGGGCAGGGTTAGATGGGATATTGGGATGGAATTCCTGGCTGGGAGGGTGGGGAGGCTCTGGAATAGAATTCCCAGAGAAGCTGTGGCTGCTCCAGGATCCCTGGCAGTGTCCAAGGCCAGGTTGGACGTTGGGGCTTGGAGCAGCCTGGGATGGTGGAAGGTGTCCCTGCCCATGACAGAGGTGGGAGGGTTGTGATTTAAGGTCCCCTCCAACCCAAACCATCCCATGACCTTGCTGAGACCCCGTGGGTTGGGCTGGGACCAATCTCTCACCCAATCCCATGTCACCACTTCCATGCAAGTCCCTCAATTCCCTTTCCACACACACTGGAGTGAAGGAGAGGATAAAAAGCTGATGTGTGATTTGGGGATTCCTGCCCAGAGCTGCTCCAGCACCACAAACCCATCCCACAGCCCCACCCGAGCAGGGTCACCCCACAACGAGAGCAGAGCTGCTGACAGCCCCGGCCTCCAGCTGATTTATTTGCCGTTAGAGCCCTTTATGCAGATCCAGAACCCATTTTTAAGGTCAGAATTCAATACCTCCAGACATTATATCTCCTGTTTTCCAAGCCCACAAGGATCAAATCTGCAGCTCATATTCCAGGTGCTCATTCTGTGCCCCAGTTTGATGAGTTTCACACGTCCCCAGATTGAAGCAGAGGCTGAAACTCGATGGCTTTTTCCATTCTGTTGCCTGTGAAGATGAACTTTTCCATTAACATAACCCCGAATGGAAATCCCATATATTAAGGTGATGTATATTCATATAAATAAGGAAATATTAAAAGCAAATTTGTTCAGCGCGTTAAATTTCTGCTTTTAGCAGCCAGAGGTAATCAGTTTGTCATTCCACAAAAAGCCAATGTGCCCGGAATGAGGCAGCTATTCCATTCCTTGCTTTGCCCATATAAAAAAAAAACATTCTGGGATCATGCAGGAAGGCTCCTGGTACAAGTGATGGGATTCTTCCAAGCATTACATGGCATTTCAAGAAGCATTAAACTCTTACTCTCCCATTTTTAGTCCTTACATGTTTCATCAAAATCCTGATTCAGAGTGAAGCGCTGAACAAGAGGGTTCTAACAAAAGGAAGTTTTTACAAATAGGTGGTGAAAAACCCAAAGGATGAGATAGAAACCACAAAAGCTGTGAAATATTGATTGCAGTTTAAAAAGGCGGAGCAATGAGGCAGTAATTTACAATTAAATACCACATTTAGCATGCTGGGTGTTCAGAATACAACTCAATAACATAATTCATTAATAAGTCAATAATATAATAACCAATATCCCAGGGGAATTAATGTTAATATTTAGCCTGTTTATTAATGGCCAAAAATGAAGCTGCTATAAATTTGCACCGGGGCAGTCAGTAATGATGCATTACTCTTATTATTTCCCATTTAAAAATTCATTTTTTTTTGTGCATTGTACCTGTAGTTCCCAGAGGTGCAGTTTTGTCCTCAAATGCATGGGCAGAAATTTCTGGCAAAATAAACCAAGCTAAACAAATAACCAAGGAAAGCCACCAATCTTTGCTGTGTTCTGAATTCACACTCTGCACTTGTGATTTGTTTTAGGAGGAAATTATTTCCAGAGTTGTTCATCATTTCCATGTGAACCAATTATTCAAAATAATTCTGTTTCTGCTCCTACCTCCCAAAGCCTCACTAGGCCCAAACTGGGGATGAAATTCCCAAAAAGTCCTTTGGAAAGCATTTTATTAAAGGCTTTAAATTTCTGTTCCTGTTTTATATCCTCACAGCTGTCAAAAAGAGATTTTAACTCATGGCTGGAATCTGTCCAGGGCTGTTTTACATCACGGAATGAGAACCATTGAGGTCGGAAAAACCCTCTAAGATCATCAATTGAACCAGAACTGCCAAGGCCACCACTAACCCACGTCCCCAAGAGCCACATTTCCACAAATTTTAAATCCCTCCAGGAATGGGGAATCCATTTTTCCTGAAAGAAAACTTCTCCTGAAAGAAATTCCCGCAGGAATTTTTCCTGAAATTCAGTCTAAGCCTCTCCACGTGGGAATCTTTGCTTCCACAGCTTGTGGCAGCTGTGATATTTGTGGAGTTTGGTGTGGAATTTGTGTTTTGGTCTGAGAGGAGCAACTGTTGAGTTTTGTAGTCGCTTCCCAGCCCTGTTTCTCCGTGTGTGGATGTTTCACATCCCATTTTCCTGCAGCTCTCCCAGCCCACTCCCATCCAACTGCAAACACATTGACTCATTCATCCCAGCTGAGGGCTGAGAGAAATCCTGTAAAAGATCCCACTGATGTAAAGACTGCAAATGGGAGAAAATTCACACCCAAAAGACTTTTCTGACCGTGGAATAAAAATTATTTGAAAGGTACAATTAGACCCTCATTAATACTGAAATGATTCCTGAGGCAAACAAAGTTTTTCTGATTTGGTTTTTGTCTGTTGGAGGGTAGGGGATATTTTGAGGGGGCAGGGAGGGATAATTTGGGTTTCGTTTTTCTACACCTGATGTTTTCATCTTTGCTAAATTATGAACTTCTCATGGTTTATTCTAATTTTCCCCTACGTTTTGGAGATGAATTGTCCTCTTAAACTCCTGAAAGGTGCAGTKGGAATTAAAACACAAGTGCAGAACTGAAGGAAATATTCTATGGCACCAGCAAGAGATCCACTGCAAATTTCAAGATATCCTTTGTGTCCATTTAATAAATGGGAATTTCAGGAAAACCTTTTTGAACCAACCAGGGTGATCTCCTCTCCTCCCATTCCTTGTCTGCATCAGATTAGGGATTGTCACAAACAATTTTATATAAAATAATAGTTTGAATTTTACACCCTGGGCATTTTGGAATAGAAATGATGCAAGTGCTCATTCCCTGAGTTATCCCTGCTTTGAGTTTGCTCCAGATCCCCTCGTGCCCTTCAGCTGAGACAGGTGAAAATCAGGCACGAGGCTGCCCTGCCACATTTCCTGCAGCTCCTGGGAATTAAAACCTTTCCTATTGCATTGCTGGTTTACATTTTGGGCAGCTGCAAATTTATTCCTCAGGCAGGAACTGAAATGGAACCTGAAAGCAGAATTTTTGGCCTCTGGACTGATTCATTCCATCAAAACATAAAAACCACGGGCTGCAGCTAACAAGGGAAATACCTGTATCACCAACATGAGAAGTTTTCCACTGTATGAGATTCCGGGTGCAAAATGCTCCAAGTGGAGTAAATCTTAAATTGAATTTAGTACAGAGACATTAAGTTCAATAAAAGCTGCCAACAAGAGCACTTGTTCCATTACTGTGTTGTGTCCTGAAATTACACGAAATGAATAAATACAAGGACATCAAGAACTACAATTTAAAAGATAATATCAACTGAAAGCCTGGCTTAGTTTGCTTGATCCAACATGAAATTTGAAAAGCTGATTGTGAAGATAAACTCAACTAATTATTTCAGCCACTAGGAATGAAACCCTTACCTTTGCTTTCAACCCAAGCTTCTTCCTGCCCCAATCCTCTCCCCTCCAGCCTTTTCTTCCCAAGGCAAGATGAAAGAGGTTTTTTCATGGACATCCAGTTATTCCCAGAGCCAGGTCAGATGAAAGAGGTTTTTTCATGGATATCCAGTTATTCCCAGAGCCAGGTCCTGTGGGACAGAGGCCTCGTGGTGCCAGGGCTGAGCAGAACAAAGGAATATGGAATATAGGATCACAAAATTTTGGGAACGTTGGGATTGTTGGGTTGAGACGACACATGCAGGGAAGAGAAAACTCCCAAGGAATTCTTTTAGGTGTCACAGCAACCTCCAAGCATAAACCAACAAACAGAAGAGGAAACCAAAGGATCTTGATTGATTTATGGCAGCTCTTGTTTGGTCACAGCGCGACAATTTCTTGCCTCTTTCTGAAAAATGGCTCCAAAGAGAGAAAAATACATCCCCACTAACCATCCTGAAAAGACAGATTTATTTGTTTTAACACAAGTTTCTCAGAGTTCCAAACCACTGGCCTCAGTCAGCCCAGAATCATTGACCTACAAGTGATTCCTTTGCCTTGGCTGTGGCACCTCGGGCTCAGCAGTTTCACCTCCTTGCCAGGAAAGCCACATCTGCCCTCTCCTTTGTCAAAAAAGTGCTGTATTTGATATTTCTGCGAGCACCTGGGCTGAACCTCCACATTCCCCACAAGTTTCTGCAGTAGAAATCCCTGTTCTCATGAGCCCGTTCAAATTCCGCTTTCATGGCCTCTGCTCAAACAAACCCCTCAGATTATTCCACTGCAACTCCATCCCTCGCCTTCCTTCTGCACAGAGGGAAGCAGTTAGAATCCAATCTTTACATTTTTATTGCCACAAACCCTTTTTTCCTTTGCTGAGCGTGTCACTCCAGCACTCCCAGTTCCCTGCAGTTGGCAATATCCATCTTTTTCCACCAGGGCATGTGATAATTTGTACAGGGCACGGCTCCTGTACAAGTGACCAAGCACAGCTCCGAGGATAATGATGTTTTCCTCCTGCCATTTCTCACCTGGGGTGAAGGTGAGCATGTAAACCAGATGTTTCGGGCAAAAAAAAGCAAATTCTTAAACTCATGACCCAGGCAAAACCTCTTCTGGGTGTCTCAGGAGCTGGAGGAACATCCTGCATGATTTATAGCAGCAGGTACAGCACAAGAAACAGAACATTAGACAAGAAAACAGGGTACTGTTCATTTAATACTCTCATTATTTATTAGTACCTATGCAAGATTCACAAGTGTTTCTCCATCTACACAAAATAATAACTCTAACTGCTCCATATTTCCTTTTTTATTTTTTTTTAATTCAGGCATGCATTAAAATTCAGTTTGGTTTTGGAAACCAAAAGGAGGGGAGACGGCAAACAGATAAACAGGCTTTTTTAATGTGTTATTTATGCAAACACATCGGGGCTGAGCAATCGATCCTCTGCTCCCAGACAATGCCTGATTGTTGCTGGAAGAATGGAGGGGAAATGCTGGGAAATTCTCCCTTGTCCCTCTCTCACCTGCAAGTCAGATCAAAGAATCAGCTGTTTAAAGGAGCTGACTTTGCTCCACAGAGGGAATGATCTCTGCTGTTCCTGAGCCCTGCTGAAATAGCTGGGATTTCTACATGGAAGCGTTTGGAGAACACATTTCAGCTCTAGGAAAAACACTATCTGTTCAGGGGTTGGGGAAATCTCTTCCAGCGTGCCCTGGGATCAGAAGGAAAAGGATTAAAATCCTCTCAGTCCTTCCTTTCCCACAGAGGAAAGTAGGGAAGGATCACTGTCAGGGACAGAGAGTCCAACACGAGCCCTGCAGGCTCAGATTTGTGCTTGGCCAATGATTTTTTCCTTTCATTTTTTATTTTTTTCCAGCACAGCTCTGTCTCTCGTTTAGGCCACTTAGAGAATTTGATTCTAATTTTTCAGGACTTTCTTTAAAGAACGGAAGCAATTTTCAGCAATAATAATAAATTGAATTTGGGATTTGAAGAGTTTATCGTTTCAGGCCTTAATCATATGAGACTAAACACACATAAATAACTTGAATTTTAAATCACTGGAGATCACCAGGTGATAAATTAGTTTGGAGGTTAAAAGTTTTAAGAAATTGTGGGGGCAACCATCCAGTGTGTCCAGGAGAGTTCATGGATTTACACCGAAGCAGAAGTTGGTCCTGAAAAATAATTTTTTTATGATTCTTATAATTTACTTACAGAATTGTTTTTTGAAGGTTACACAAATAGGTGCAACCAAAAAGCGAGGTGGCCACAAAGGAAATCTTTGGAAATAACAATAGAAGAAATTTCAAATCACTAATAATTATTATTTGTACTTCCTAGGAAAAACAACTCCACCCCAGAACCCAATCAACCGAGAAACTGAGTTTAAAGAAGTTTCTACAGCAAAATAAAAGCTTCCAAGTGATAAGCAGCTCTTACTTAATAAAAATCTGAGTCTTGCACACTGAAGGGAAGGCAAAGACTTTGTTGTCCCACGTTTTACTGTCAGGGGCTCCCTAAATGACCTTTGTTGTTGCAGCTGCCAGGACTCAGCTGGTAAAAGATGTTTGGACTGAGTTCATCATCTCATTTCTGGAGCCAGAGAAGTGAGGCAACACTTCATCTCCTCTAAAGGGTGGAAAACAGAAATAAAATAAATAAATAAAAAATAAAAGGTTCCAAGTAATAAGCAGCTCTTACTTAATAAAAATCTGAGTCTTGCACGCTGAAGGGAAGGCAGAGACTTTGTTGGTGGTGCCAGAGGACAAGCAGAGGTTGTCATTGATTTCCTCCTCCACGCCCATTACAGAAATTGCACCCCCAGGTAGAGCCTGTCCATCCTGATCTCCAATTGAAGGGGATTCTGAAAGGCTTAATAAACCTTGATCTAATTCTCATGATGTGTTCTAATACTCACAAAGGTCCAATTCTTGCCTGGAACATCAAACTCACCAAGGAGAAGTGACCTCCAAGTTGGGCAGACCAGGACATTGAATTTTTTTTTTTTAATTTCAGAAAATAGTCAGAAAGCCAAATGTCAAAAGGGAGCCTTGACAGAAACGAGGGGAGGAATAACTTTACTCATCATTTTAATACATTTCTTTTTTCTTTTTTCTTTTTTTTTTTGCCTGAAACCTAACTGTATTTAAAGCGCTTTTATTCTTTTAGGGCTTCAGGACAGTTCTGCCCTCAGAAGACAAGAAATACACCTTAATTTTCAAGAAACACAAGGCTACAAAGGAGATTCTACTCCTTATTTTCTAGAATGATGTCTCAATTCCAGAAGAGATCCAGCTCCGCACAGTTTAGCAAATATTCCAGGAATTCTGTCCCTATTCTCTGATTTCTGATTTTATCCAAATGGGGCAGGGAACAGCTTCCCAATAATTAAACCACACCAAACCTCGAGGCTTTAAGTTCTGTTTTCCACCTTTCAGAGGAGATGAAGCCTCACTTCTCTGGCTGCAGAAAAGGGACGAAGAACTGAATCCAAACATCTTTTACCAGCTGAGTCCTGCCAGCTGCAACAACAAAGGTTATTTAGGGAGCCCCTGACAATAATAACATGGAACAACAAAATTCAGCCTCTTTTTCAGGTGTGTTCCCTCACCATGGACAGGATGAATGACTGACACATGAAAGGGTCAAAACTCTTTCTTTTCATGCAGCTAAATATTTGCCTTCACCCTTTAGGCTCCCCTCCTTGAGCCTGCTGCAGTCCCAGATGTGAGTTACAAGCCCTCAGAGCCTCTGGTTTCCTGTCATGTTTTGAGGGTTACAGGAATACAATGAGTAATCCATATTTTAAAGGAGCATTTCAAAGACAATGTGCACGGAACTGGAAAATCCAGAGGAGAGGTTTTCTGCTTTCCTCTGGTTCTGCTGCGTTGTGTCTGACTGTATTTATAGGAATTTTTCAAGAGTTTATGAAGCCAGAGAGCACAAAACCAAACAAATTGCATTCAGGGCATCAGTTTTCATCACTCCCAAGCCCCCCTGAAAGCCCAGACAGATTTGTTCCCGAGTTCAGGAGCATCACACTCTGCTAAATATAACTCAGTGAGTTGATTTAGCTGGGAGGAGACACCACAACGAAATCCCTTCCACAATTTTACGTCCCTCCCTAAACAAGGGATTGTCTGTGAATGGCAACTCAGAGATGCAGTGGAATAAATCAGATTAATCCCTTCGGAAAGGCAGCTCAAGAGCAAAGACTCTCCCTTTTTTTATGTCATGGATATCTTAAAGTTTGGATCTGCAAGGGGCAGGGGAAACTCGACTTGTCATGATTTCATCGTTTATATTACGTTTTTGACTCCTCCAAGGTGATAAAAGACTTAGATTTGCTCTGTTACACAATATAAACCCTCCGATTCCATCCCCACACTCCAAACCCTCCAGGTGGAGTCATGTTCCCAAGGGATCTGCTGGGACACAGGACAAAACCACCCACATTTTTAATGCATTGATCAAAAGTCTTTGGAATTTGGTTGGCAAAAAATAGGAGACAAGAGGCCGGGGAGAGCATAACCAGTGGCAGAAGTTTTAGTGTATATCCATCTCCTTTCCCTTATTCTAAGATCAGGTGGTTCTGAAAAAAGAAAACAAAGCCACCAAGAGAAAACTCCACGTGGCAATCGAGTTTTTATAACAGCTGCTCCCTTAGGAAAAATACCAGAGATGTGTAAAACAGTCCAAAATTTCATCAAAATTAAAGAATATTCACTCAACCCAGCCAAAATTATGATCTGAACAAGAGCTGTCACTGAGGAACAAATCAAACCCAGTGTGTGAAATGCAGCCTCTCCTGATGCTGACAGATAAACTTTGGGTCTTGAAACACTTCTAGTCTACATTTATAAAGAGCACAGTGGCATTTTCCATATTTGCTTTACCAAGTCTCTAGGGAGAGTTCAGGATGAAGCATAAAAACTTTGAGAAGAGGCTGAAAACAGCAGCTGAAGGCACTGGCAGCTCTCTGTGTCCCAGCAAAGCGTTTTTCACTTCAACTCTAAACCAGATTCCTTTCAAGGGCCGATTTTAAATAGTGACGTTCAACCCCAACCGGTCCCAGAAATGGCTTTGGAAAAAGCCAATTTTTAAATTCAGCGTGAGAAATCACAGCTCTGGAAGAGCAGAAAACACCCACACACGAGCCGGGAGTTATTGATTGTTACATCTGGACGCCAGGTCAGCAAAGCCACACAGAATTGTCCACAAGAGCTGTCAGGGAGCCTTCAGAAATCATGGAATCTCCTTTTCAATTACTGCCAGAGGAGCAATCCCACCACAGGATCAATTCCCATCCCTGGGTTAAAGAGCAGGAATAGATGGAACAGCTCAAGAAACGTGATCTCTTTGCTTTATCATCAAAATAAACATCTTTTATAAAAAAATATGATAAATTGGGTAAAAAATACCCACGCCTGCATCAGATGTAACCATGTGACTTCACGGAGAAGCTTGATCCAATGGGGATCTCTCCCAAATGTTCCTCAAGATTGAGCTGGAGAGTTTAGATTAAATATCAGGAAAAAATTTCTCCACTACAAGGTTGCTCAGGCACTGGAGCAGGTGGAATTCCCATCCCTGGAATTGTTCAGGATGTGGCTTTTGGGGACGAGGTTTGATGGTGAACTGAGCCAATGGTTGAGCTTGGTTTTGGAGCCCTCTTCCAAAGTTTCATGAATTCTACTCCAAAAAAATCCTGCTGTAGGTGGAAATCGTGGGTTGGGATGTTGAGGCAGCTCCTGGAAGAGATGGATGAGACCAGAAAATGAGGAAAAAGGAGCCATTTTCTGAGTCTTTGTGATCCCAAAACTATTTGCTGCTTCAAAGACTCAAGGGTGGGTGTTAGAGCAAAAGGTTTGGGATTCCAAATCTGTTTCCAGCCTAAATCAGGGAAATTTCCCACAAGGATATCCTTGAATCAGTTCTACTTTTGCTGATTCCTAAAATATGGAGCACAGCAAATACAAGCAACTTCCCTTCTTTGTACCACAGACACCAATAAAATCAATTTTTTACTTGTTTTGGATTTCAACAGCTGCTCTCATGGATTCCCAAATTCCCAAACAGTAATGGAGGTATTATTTCCATCCTTTAATTTAAAGCCACTTAATCCTTTGTTTGTTTTTTCCAAGCAGCACTAAAATAGGCAAAAATCCTTGTTTGGTTTTGCACCCAGCGCTGTCAAATCATTTTTTCCTTTCCAAATCCATTAACTCTTTGCTAACCTTAATAACTCTGCCTGTTTTAACTTGGATTTTTCTACCATTTCATGTAATTCCTGTAGATCAAGCCAACAACTTTTCCTGTTCAGCCAAGAAAACCTGAATTAATTTATAAAATCTGCCTCTTTTTGCTCTGAAATTTTACAAAATATCCCTTTTTTTTCCCCTCTTAAATCTTATATAATCTGCTCTTTTTTGCTCCTATTGTTTAGCACTTCCCTTAACTCATTAAAAACCCATTTCAACCCAGTCACCCTGGAACAAAACTGGAGGCTGAGAAACCTTCACCAGGCAGAAAAAAACGATCCCTTCAGCCCAAACTTGTTGTGTCTTTCAGCAGTTTTGGAATCAATAATGTTCTTTAACCACTTCTGACACTTTGCAGTGCACAACTGAAAGCTTGGCTGGACACAACAACTAAATGAGGCAGAACAAGAAGAAAAACAGATTTTCAAGTGTTCCAAACACGTTTCTGCTGCAGAAAAAGCCGTTCTAAAAACATGGGGTTTGTTTTTTACAATCAACCCAAATGGATATTTAAGGAGAGTTGAATCATGTATTAATATTTTCTGTGAGCAATTTGAAATAAGTGGCTTTTAATATGAAAAATATGAACTATTGCTTGGATTTACTTGGTTGTGGTGGTGATTTTCTTCTTTAACTCCTTTTTTTTGTTGTTGTTTTGGAGGGGTTTTTTAGGTATTCCAATATTTATATTTTTTAACCTTTCCTTCATGATCGTCAATGAAAAAGACATTAATTACTTATCCAGGTCAAGCTTTAATTGACTTAAATGTGGCTCTACCTCAGTTCCTTGTGGCTGACACCACATTCCTCATGAATATTCCACATTTTACTTGGAGCTGGCTTGAAAATTTGGAGCTGAAAATGAAAAAATGCAAGAGAATTGTACAAATAATGTAATCCTGGTCTGGTGAATGGAGCAGATTCTCTGCTCAGAATTAATGATAATGAGAATAATTAGAATAATGATAATAGAAGAATAATAAAATAAAAATTAAAAATGGAGGAAATTATTATTACAATTAAATAAAATAATGATAATAATAATTTTTAAAACAACAGCATTGGGTCCAAATAAAACCCACATGCATTTTTTTACAGAACTTGATTTGTACCACTGACCAAATTAATCCCATTTTCCCATTTTCCCTGGTCTCTTGTGGAAAATTCCCAAGGTTGGAGCCTGACAACCTGTAGGAAAAAGTGCAACATTTTAACCAGCCCAAACCTGTCGTTTAGGATGTAAGAGTCCCTCTCATTTATTCAGCCATGGAAAGTACCCATAAAATAAACATGAAATGGAAGAGAGGACAATTTTCCTGCTATTCCTCCATGGATTCTTGTGGCTTTTTCAACTTTCAGGGTTTTAAAAAGAGGCATTTTTCCACCTCGGAGTAGCCAGAAGTTTGGATAAATCCCCTCTGTTTGCTGCTTCTTCCCCAGCTGCTTTAAGGCTGAGACTGAGCTTAATTCTCTCTCATAACACAGGTCAGAGTTTGGGGTGAAAATCTGAAATATCCTGTTGAAACTTGACGTGCTGTGATTAGAAAGTACTTCTGAAATTAGGGTTTTCACTGAGAATCTTTTCCTCTGAGCCAGCAGATGCTGGAAGTCCTCGAGAGCAGAATTTGATGAAGAAAAGCAGCTTAATTGAAAAGCTGCCTTTTCAAAACGAGCATCGCTTCCCAGGCCACGGATATCACCAAAAGCTTCCAGAGGTAAAATAAAAAAACCAGCCTGGAGGCAAACAAAACTCTCTATATTTCTTTACTTAATAGTTGTAGGTTTTTTTACCACATCCCTCACGCAGAGGGAAGTGAAATTACTTTCCAGAAGAGAGAAAGGAGTTTACAGCACAATAAAAATCAGATTTAAAAAGCCAAACTAGCAATAGCAGCTGCAAAAAAGAAGTTTAACACAGGCACACACCCTCACAAATCCAAGCTGGACAGACAAGGCAAAGCCTTCCAGGAATATTATGGGATAAGTTCAGCACTTCCACTCCACAGATCCAGCCCTGTAAATCTTGTTTTAATAGAATATTTATGGACTTTGGGCAGGCCCAAACTTTTATCCATTCCCTGAACATCAGAACACGCAGCACAGATGTTAAGGCTAAATTCCCATCTCACCTGGATTTTTTTATTTTTTTATGGGAGAGCAGCAGCCAGGCTTTCCTGCTCTTGGAAAAGGAGGAGAGGAAGAGCTGTTGAGATAAGGCAAATTACAGGAGATAAAAGCCCATCAATCAAGGCAGGCAGCCTGAGCTGGTGAATGACAAACACAAGGTGTGCAGGTTACCACGATCTCAGCACCAGAACGGGCTAAAATATCGAGCAGAAAGTTGTTATCTGGTGGAATATGACAAAGCTGGTGAAATTTGGAAATTGGGGGATAATCAGAAAGAAATAGTGAAGCCACGTGCTGGAGGAATTGCTGGTATCCGAGATGGGGGTGGGTGTGCTGATAAAACAGGAAATCTCTGGATATCAAATTCAGCCTAATAATCTCTGGATATCAAATTCAGCATCAGAGGCCTCGTGGAGCAACTCAGTGTTTGATCAGGAGTGTGGAAGGCACCAGTGTGGAATCAGAGCACCAGTGGGAAAGATCCAACACGGATTAACAGGCCCTGAGTAACCCACAGGATACTGGGAATTACTGGGGAGTCGTGCAGCTGAAATTCATGTCACAGTTAGACTTGGAGAAAACTTTCCCATCCTGCTACAACACCTTCATTCCCCTCTGGACAGGATTCTCTCTTCCCTCAGGAAAATCCCTCAGGAGAGCTCTGTTGAGGGTCTCTCCCCTGACAGTCATGACCCCTGTCTGAAGATCACATCAATCCCGACGTTTTTTACTGCGATCCCCACAGATTTTTAGTGCAATTCCCAATATCACGAGTCCCAAAATACGAATTTCTGCAGGTGAGGGAGATCACTGGTGCAGAGGAGCTGATTCCCAGCTGGTTTCCAGCTCCCTGCTCTGCTGCTCTAATTAGCAGACACGTCCACGCCTCATTTCAGCCTTCATGCTAGGCTTGTTCTTTAAGAGATCCTAAAGCATATGCTCAACTGCACATTATGGACTGAAACGAGAGCTGGAGACATTCCAAAACCCAGGCCTGGCCGAGTTGTCTGGGGGAAAAAGTCACTGCATGTGAAGCTACAAAGATAATTAAGTCGAGTGCCAACTGGAGTAGTGACTTCCCCAGGAGCTGAAGCTCAGGCAGGATCTGCTGTGAGAGGACACTGGCACCTCCCTGACACCAAGGGGAGAAATGGAATCAGCTCCAAGAGGGGAAAACTATCTCAGGAATTGCTGGGATTTGCCCTGGTGATGTCCAAGGGAAGCATATCCCATAGATGTGGGGTGAAATCATTCTGATCTACTCGGAAACGGGAAGGGTTTTCCTCGGATTCCCATTGTGTCACTGTGTAAAACTTCCCAGGCGATTCCCATTTCACAGCTCTCGGGCACAGGGTGGGATTCCTGTGCAGGGATTTTTGGGGTGTCTGTGCAGAGCCAGAACTTGGACTGGATGATCCTTGTTGGGCCCTTCTCCCTCAGGATAATCTGTGGCTCTGTGATCCTTACTAAGGCAGTAGCTACTCATACGTGCAGGATTACTCAGTGGATACTCATAGCCACCATCAAGGCATTAATTAGGAATATTTTACAGAATGAAAGTCAGGTATTGTTTTCTATCATTTTTCAAGCATTCAGTGATTAATTTTAATTCCCTCGTTGCAGCCAAGCATCAATAAATTGTTTGGGTTTTCTTTTTTGGATTATCATCCTCAAGCTTGCCCGATGAGGCCAATTAGATGTTGGTAATTAATGACTTGTTGCTGCTTGTCAGAGCAATGCCCCTTGTCCTGAGAGGAGCACCTGGATGCTCCCAGTGCTCTGCAGACACTTCCCTGCTCATTTTGATGCCTTTCAAAACCTGGCACAGACACTGATACCATTTTCTGGCCTGGCAAAATTAGAGTTCATGGTCCAGTTGTCAAAGGAAAAAATGGGAATCCGTGCAAAGACCTGTCACTGTGGGAATTCCCTGTGAGTCTCACAGATGACAACTGTTAATTAATGTTGGTTTTTTTTCTGAAGGGACCCTTTTCCTGTCAGCTGTGAGAGAAGAGAAAACCCTTTTCTCTCCTGACAGGGCACTCACAGACTTCAGCTCCTTCTTGGGCTCTTGGAGTCCTCAAGCTACGTCTTCAAAGAGAAATTATATATGATTTTTAAAAAAAAAAAAAAAAGCAATTCAATATCTCTCTGTGTGAGATATTGGCAGGGAAACAGAATTCCCATGAGCAGTCCAATGGGATGTGTGAGAATTCCAAGGATTAAGGACATTGCAGTTACAAAGATGTGCTGATTCCAACCAAAAGGGTCTGATCCCAATTGTCCAACTGATTCCAAAGTGCAGCTGAACTGCAGGAGCAGAGAACCTGTACAGGACCCTCAGAACAAATAACAGCCCCCCCAAAAAAAATTGCAAAAGGGCTGCTTTAGGCATTGGTATTAAATATAAAGAGGAAAACTGACTCTGCACCCTGTGCATGGAACAGCTGAATCAACACACCTTCAATCCCTGCAGGGCCAAAATTCCAGCACCAGGGAATTCAGGGCCAAAAGAAGATGCATCTGAGGAAAAATTAGGGAGAAATGCCATGGGAAAGGGCCTGCACGCCCTCCACAAGTTAATGTTGGAAGTGGGCAATACAAAATTCATGAGCAAAAATTGGCAGAGAAGCCTTAAACCCAGTGAAGACAAGAAGCAACAAAAATAACGAGATGCTGTCTTAACAAGATGCCCTTAAATAAAAGGATTTGTCATGGCAATAAAAAGTATCAGCAAAAATAGATACGGCTTCAAACTGCAGGCAAAAGGAGCAATTCTTCCCCAGCAAAATGAGATCAAGGCAGGCTTGGAAGTAAAGACACACACAATGAGTCTAAATGGCAAAGAGAACAACAAAATGAAGGAAAACAAGGAGATTAGCTCAGGAAAACAATAGGCAAGAAAATAAAACCAGATATAACAACCCTCTTGAGGGAAAGAATATAAAATTCAAACAAAAGGAAGAGCCTGACAAAGTACAAACGAATGACAACGGATGGGAAAAAAATGTAATTACGAAAAAGGACTCAAAATGTTGAAATACTACAGATTTAAATAACCACCCAGTCAATACAATTCCACGAGATGTTATTTTGCAGGAATAAATACAAGAACGGAGCGTGTCCCTCCCTGACAATATAAAAGTTACCCAGTCCCCGTGTCCTTTCCCAAACTTTCTGAGGAGATTTGAATGCACGGCTTTATTTCCCAGACATCATCATCTGCTCTGGGCTCCCATCAATACCATTACTCACAAGGCTTTTGTGTTTTTCCCAGCGTTTTGTGAGTCAGCCAAGAGAGGCCAGGGATAATTGACAGGAGTCACTCAGAAGGAACATTCCAGACTCAGGGCAGAGCAGAGAGATGAGTGCAGACGTTCTGTTCTACTCCCTGAAATGACATCAGAACAAGACTTGACTCGGTATTTAAGAACAGGTCATTGCTTTTTGTCTGAGACAACTGGGAGAGTTGGATTCTTGGTGGGAAAGGCTGAGTTAAATCCACTGTCTATTGAAATCAACAGGAAAAAAACAAGAAGTAGCATTTTTTGTGTTGGTTTCAGATCTGTGAATCTCTTTCCAGCACAGAAAGTCCAACACAAATGAGTTTTCTGTGTTGAATTAATTGTTGTAAAGAGCCAAACAAGAAGCTGAGTTCCAACATAAACTTAAACTTGAAAAACAATTTCTCCCTTGCCCTAACCAAAAATACGGCTCATGAATTAATGGATATGACCAAAAACAAATCATGCTTTGTGCCAATCCTTATTTCTTGAGCAAAAATTGAATTTTTTCAACGCTAGATCTGAAATATTTTCATAGAATTATAAAACCACAGATCTGGTAATTTTGGACAAGACCTTTAAGACCTTTAAGTCCAACCATCAGCCCACCACCACTGTGATCACCACTAAACTATGCCCTCAAATGCCACTTCCCCACATTTTTGGAATATATCCAGAGATGGTGACTCCACCATTCCCTGGACAGCGTTTTATAGCCCTTTCCACAAAGATATTTTTCCTGGATTTCCTAGATTTTGTCCTCATGGAGTCATTCATGGAAGTGGCTGCTACAAAGGCTGGCAGAGGATGTGCCTTTTCCTTCTCTCTGCAGCCATTTCTCTCCCTTCCACCCTTGGTGCAAATATTGGGGTTTTCTGGATATTCCCACTGCTGCCTACAAAGGCAGAAAGTGGAAACATCCAAAACTTGAAGCGTTTGCAGGAGTTGAATTGAGGTTTTAATAAATTAATAAATAAAAATACCAATCCCCCCCCAAAACAATCAGTTCTGAGAGCAGGTGAAAACCTCTCTTGACTCTTTAGGTAGTTTTGAATTTTGACTGTTACTGGGGAGAGAAAAAAGATGTAAGTTAGGGAAGAGAGATGGTGAACCCTTTATCCCCTTACTGACCTTAGGATGGAAAGGAGATGGAAAATCATCCAGGAATGAGGCTCTGAGGGACACCCCAACGGTCTCATGTTTTGTTTTAACTGTTAATCCTTGTTTACAGTACACAATCACAGCTACCAGGACAGTTTTTTGGGGGTGTTTGGCATGTTTTGATAAGTTTTTTTTCTCCTCAGTGGGTATCATTGAAAGAAACTCATAGGGCACAGGTTTGGTGACACCAAATACAAATCCATCTCTTTAAAATTCAGGAGTTATTTACTCCTCACTCACAGTTCTCTCTTCCCTTTTTGCAAAAGACATAAAAAAAAAAATACAGAAAACTCCCCATTCTTTCTGGTTATTTATTGAGTGGGTTCTGTGTGGAGGAGATGCACAGCCCACGTGTGCAGTCCGCTGGGATTGTCTCTGTTCCGTTACATGGTTAAAAATATATCAATTTTAGAAAGACCAATGCTTCTGAAAGTGGTTTAGGCCGTAAAAAGAAATGTGCACTTATCAGAACTAACATCAGGAAAGAGATAGGGAGGAGCTGGGTTATCTTTGGAGTGATAAGAGCAATGGGAAAGCAGTATCTGCTGAATTTCCGAACTGCATCAGGCATTCTCCATGCACTGGAAAAGCCTCAGGCACTTCTAAATATGCTGGGTTTATTCCGTCCCATGTTGGTCTCAGAGGCTGAGCTAAAATTAGCTTTTTCTTGCCTTTTTCTATTTCTTTTTTTTTCCTGTTCAGTTGTTCAGGATCTTTCTCAGGTATGTTGAGGGCAGGTTTGCAATCCCTGGGTGTTTCAGGGTTTAACCCTCCAGCAGATCCACAGGAACACCTCCCGGTCCAGACAATCCTCTCTTACAGAGGGAGGTCTTGGCAAACAGCCCTGATTTAATGGTTTAATCACTGCCATAACCTCAATTCTCTCCTCACCTACTTTGCAATCCCACAGAACCCATCCTGAGAGCCAAACCCCTCGTTATCAGTAACAATTTTGTTGATGGCACCCCGTTCCTTGCGTTGCCCCAAATTGCGGCTCCCAATGACAGCAATTCCAAGGATCTTCATTCCCAACCTCTTTTAAATGTTGCCCAAAACAGGGAAATGAAAAACCTGCTGGTTGACCTAATTGGGTACTGCCAGGTTGTGCCTCTGCCCCACCTCCCGTGACCCATTAAGCTACAGGGCACCATTTCCTGTTAATTAACAGCCTCAATTAGACTATTTTGAGCTGGGCCTCCCTTAACTGTGTAACAACCAAGCAAAACCCACTGACAGCCCCAAACAGACTTGGTGAAATCGTGATCATCAATTTAACTTCCTCTATAACCTCTTCTTGTTTATGGGGATCTGCTTCTCACCCTGGGATTTCCTTCCACACAAAACTAGCACAGAACTGTTTGGTCAACACATTTCTTACTTCCCAAAGCACCAATTCCTCGTTAAATTAACGAAGCAAGGAAACAGCCAGCCAAAAACTGGAAAAGCAAACAGCAGAATAAATCCTAAAAGACTGTTAAGCAAACCATGTTGAAGATTTTACTTTAAGATGTGTCATCTTCATTTTGACGACTGTGAGGGCTAAGTTGCGGCCTACCTAAATTTAGTTGTTATTGATGGCAGTGAGACGACTTTGAAAAAAAAGGCCCAACCAAAAACCAGCTCCTTAAGCAGAGCTTTAACTTTCAGAGTGGTTTTGGGTATTCTTTGTATGCCCAGCCTTGATTTGCCTCCTTTCCCTGGTGTCCCCTTTCCTTCAAAGCAAAGCCGGAGAGTTGTTGGGCCAGGCCTCAGAACTAGGCTGCAATTAAACCCTGAGGATGCTCTATCCAAACACAAAGGACAAAGAGTAGGCTGCCACATTCCAGGGACACCTCTCCAGTCCCATTCCCGAGGGGAAATGACACATCAGTGAATCAGTGCGAGAAGAGGTGATCACTCTTTGCCATGGAAACAGGTGAGGGGAGAGTTGCAGAAGGAATTGTTTCAGTGGAGAGGTTTCAAGAGCAGCAGTTCCCTGGTTGGGAAACTGAAGGTGAGAAAAGTGGCATGTTTTGAATCAGTCCCACGCAGCAGGCAGAAGATGCCACCCCCCTGAGCAGCTCTTGTCCCAAGCACCTGCAGATGCTCAGGCCACACCATTGTTTGCAGAAATCAAAGTGTGACCCCATTCACTGAAACAAAACCCTGTGGTGACTCTGTGGAGCTGTGAACAGCCTGATCCCAACAGGTTTTTGTCCTTGGCTTCCTCCTGCCATCCCCACGTGAGCTTCACAGGCAGAAAAACCATCCCTGAGATCAGGAGGGTGCTCAAAAAACCTTCAGATGCTCCCAGTCCGTCCCACCACGGGGTTATTCAGAGCTTTGATGGGTTTGATCCCTGTATCCACAACCATCCCCAGCTGGAGCTGCTGGGCACTGCCATCAATCCCACTGACTGATGTCCATGCACACAACACCTGGAGAATGGAATCAGAAGGAAAGAACATCCTTGGAATAATTCCATCTGCATAAAACACCTTTCCTGCAACTGCACTATTCCCACTTGTCGTTAATTATGACATTTCCAGCAATTTCTTCATTGATTTGAAGGAGGGCGTCGTGCATTTGGGGTTCTCAATCAATTCCTCTCCTCTCGGTGCATTTAACTGCTGCAGAGTTTTCCACAGCTATTTTGTTCTTCACAGCTCCTTGAAAAACACCTCAGCCTCCAATTTATTTCCAGTCATTAAAGCAAAATCTTTCGAACGGACAATATGATTTATAAAGTGGGAGAGATACTTTTATGCACTGCTTTATGAATTCTAAGCCTTCAATATTTGTTACAGCTCTTTATTCATTTGGACTGAAAAGCCAGAAAAAAAAAAAGCTCACCGCTGAATAAAGAGGAAAACGATCCTCAGCTTTCAAACAATGAACACATCAAATTAAAAAGTCATTTATTTCAGTGCCTCTCCTGCTGCTCTGTCACAACGGCRCACGATCGTGGAGGTGGTACACAGATATTCCTTGGCTGTGGGGGAAAAACTGGAAGTGAGAGACTCTGGCAGAGCCCAGAGGAATCCACAAACTCTGGAGTGGGACTGAAACTGCAAAGTTTGTGGTTTTCTTCCTAGAATCATAAATGGTTTGGGGTGGGAGGGTCCTTAAACATCCTTTTTATGCAGCACTTTGCCATGGGCAGGGACACTTCCCACTGTCCCAGGGTGCTTCAGGTCCTGTCCAACCTGGCCTTGGACACTGCCAGGGATCCAGGGGCAGCCACAGCTTCTCTGGGCACCCTGTGCCAGGGCCCCAGCACCCTCACAGGGAGGAATTTCTTCCTGTTATTTTATCCAAACCTACTCTCTGCCAATTTAAAGCCATTCCCTCTTTTCCTGTCATTACCTACTCTCGTCCAAAGTCTCTCTCCATCTTTCTTGTAGCTCCCTTCAGGCCACAATTAGTTCACCCTGAAACCTTCTCCTCTCCAGGTTGAACAATCCCAATTGTCCAGCTTTTCCTCCCAGCAGAGCTGCTCCATCCCCCTGCTCATCCTGGTGCCTCCTCTGGACTCTCTCCCACTAGTCCATGACTCTGGAGTCAAGGTATTCCAACGTCTCCAAAATGCACATTCCAACATCTCCACACCCACCTTCTCTGGGAAAGGAAGCACAGCTGCTTTGGTGCCCAAACCCACCTCTTCACTCTGGCTCTTTGCAGACCCAAATATCCCAACCACATCCATGTTTCTCCAGAGAGCTGGAACAACCTGCTCAGCTGTCCCAGACTGAAGCTCTTCATCCTCCCCTCCCCCTGGGCAGGTGACACTGCTGTTGTGTGAGCCCAACCCAGGAGGATCTTTGCCATTCATCCAGAATCTTTTTCCTGCCCTTTCATTTCCCAGAGAACTCTCACTCCATCCCTTTTCACCCATCCATGACTTTTCCAGTGTTTTCTATCTCAGCTGTTTTAATCTAATCTTTCCTGCTGGCTCAGGATGGCTCTGCTTTCAGCCCTCATTTATCACATAACCACGTGGCAGCCTTACCTGATTTCTGGGAAGTATTTAAATTTTCTCTTTATTGTTTTAAAAATCTATTATGGACCTCTTGACTCCGCTCCATTGTGCAAAGAAAAATAATTATAAAAATACCCGCTCTCTTTAATACCAATAATTTGTCATCTACTGAGAATTTTTTTTCTAGGTATAATAGTAGTTTAACTCATTAACTTTATGCTAAGTACAGCAATTTTGCTGTCTCCTACCCAAATATTTCTAATATTAATGATACAGCTTAGATAAAGTGATTTAAGTAGTTGTACATACAGTGCGCTTATGCAACGATAATTAATTACCTCCAAGATTGAACTCCAATCTTTCACTTCCAATTATGCTTTCACATTTCTGATGATCACCCTGCAAGGGTTCTTCTTCAATTCCATAATCCAGTTTGACATTAAACTACCATTCACTGGGAGGGAGGAGGAAGGAGTCATGTGCCTGTGATGCCTTTTGGGGCTACCTAAAAACAGAGGCCAGACAAAACTAAAAGAATCAAAAGCAGTTCTATTTGTTGAAGTGTTGATCACTGAGGCTGGGAGTGTCCTAACTGCAGCAGTTCAAGGGAACAAAACTCTTTAATTCAAAAATCTGACTCCATTTATATACATTTGTACAAAGGTCAAGGGATTGGCTACACAGGTCGCCACCTCTCCAACCTGGATGGTGGACATCACCATCAATCATCTCTTCTCTCAGAGGAGAAATATGTAAACATTCTAGAAATACACATTGTTTATATGAAGCTGTGTGAGAATCTACAGCACAAAGACAGAAGGCAGAAAATTCAGGGCGACATTGAAGAGCCTCCATGTCCATTCAGGGCAGACAAAGCCCCCCAGGGCCTACACCCAAAATGGACCCCGGGTCACGGCTTTGCACACTTGGATCACTTTGGGCCATTTGCACATTGGGGCTTCATCTCCCAATTACAGCTTCAGCTAATGAAGTCATTTACCCCAAGTTTTCCCCCCCAACTCACTTTTGTTTCCATCTCTGGGGCCTGGGAAAGCCCCAGGAGAGCTCTGCCAACAGCTCTGTCCCTCTTGGGGAGGTTGAGCACAACACAAACCTTCTCCACAGCCCAAAACTTCAGGTCTTAAAGGTTTTGGCTCCACAGGGTAATTAATGCCTGTAAAATTCAACATTATAACCCTTCCCTGCAAGTGTCCAAGGCCAGGCTGGACGGGGCTTGGAGCATCCTGGGATGGAGAAATGGGACGGGCTTTAAAATCCCTTCCAACACAAATCATTCTGATTTTAAAAAAATAAGAAACAAGGCTTGCTCACGGTATGATTCAAACACAGCTGAAAGCAGGACTCTCCCCTTTGCCTCCACCAAAATCTGGTCAGGAACTTCTGCAGCTTTTTCCTTCTTGACTGAAATTGTGGGAGCCTCCCTTGCAAAAATGATTCTGGAGCTGTTTGCTCACATGAGGTCAGGAAGTTGTTCAGGACACCAAGAGATGCTCACATGAGGTGAGGAAGGTGTCCAGGACACCAAGAGATGCTCACATGAGGTGAGGAAGGGGTTCAGGACACCAAGAGATGCTCACATGAGGT
>QVAJ01000244.1:195541-209232 GCA_003546035.1 Mixornis gularis | reverse complement strand
TGTGCCACCCTGGTTTGCTCGGGGAAGGGAAGGAGAAGCAGAGTCTCAGTCCCGTCCAAGGTTTAGCTGAACACAAATAGAAACCACCTCGTGAAATTCGAGATGCCAAACACAAGATTTCCTCATCACACAAACAAGGAAGTGCAGGGCTGCAGGGATTAATGTCCCAAAACCTTCTCTGGAAAGGGGAGAAGCTCTCAAAGAAGCCCTCAGGGGGACCCAGCTCCTCTCCAGCAGACCAGGCCATGCTGATGAGCTTCAAAATATCCTTTTACTCCTGACTGTGGAGCAGAAATTCCAGGAAATTTTGGCAAAGTGATCACAGCTGAGTGATTACAGCCAAACATCTATAGAGGTGTTTCTGATCCCAGAACGGGAAGGGACATTAAAAACCATCCAGTGCCATCCCTGCCACGGTCAGGGACACCTCCCACTGTCCCAGGCTGCTCCAAGCCCTGTCCAACCTTGCCTTGGGCACTGCCAGGGATCCAGGGGCAGCCACAGCTTCTCTGGGAATTCCATTCCAGCCCCTCACCACCCTCCCAGCCAGGAATTCCTTGCCAATATCMCATCTATCCCTAATTTCTGTTAGTTTGGAGCCATTCCCACTTGTCCTGTCCCTCCATCCCTTGTCAGTTTTCTCTCYCCATCTCCATTAGAGATAAAAGTTAAATTTTTTTTAAATAAATTTGCTCATTCAACCCACCCAGACCTTCTGGTTGGTGAGTACAGCTCCCTCAGGCCAGAATCTTCYCTTTTCCAGGTTTGGAGCAGCCTGGGATGGTGGAAGGTGTCCCTGCYCATGGCAGGGGRTGGAATGGGATGGTTTTTAATGTCCCTTTCCATGCAAGAATCCCAAGTAATTAATCCTCCTCAAGCTTTTAATGAGCAYTTCTTCCACAGGAAAAATTCAGTTGTTTCTATTTCCGTCCTTGCCTGTGACCCTCCCAACCCATCCTTGTGCGATGGCAACAGGAAATTCCATATGGAAAACGAATTTGGCATCAACCTGCATTTGCTGGGTGGCAGAAGTTCTCTCTCCTGCTCCCGTTTGCTGAGAGCCAAACAAGGATCATCAAGGATCCCAAAAATCCCAGAAGTCTCCACCACGACGTTTGGAACCATCTGGCACCATCGGATTTCTTATCAGCTCCTTGCTCCACATGTCTCCAGGCTGACAATTATCCCTGGAAAACATGGAGCAAAGCATATGCTAGGCATAGAAATAGGGATTTATTATTATTACTATTACTATTATTATTACTATTGTTGTTATTGTTATTATTATTATTATTTCAATAATATCAATAAACCCATATAACACACATTTCAAGAAAACCATGAGGAAAATAGACTGAGAATTTTGCCAGATAACACAAATTAGAAATGTTAGATAAAGAAATAGGGAGTAATAATAGTAGTAGTAGTAGTAATAATAATAATAATAATAATAATATTAATAAGCCCATATAACACACATTTCAAGAAAATCATGAGGAAAACAGACGGAGAATTTTGCCAGACAACACAAATTAGAATTGTTAGATAAAGAAATAGGGAGTAATAATAGTAGTAATAATAATAATAATAATAATAATAATAATAATAATAATAACGATTATTCCATATGACACACATTTTAAGAAAACCATGAGGAAAACAGACCGAGAATTTTGCCAGACAACACAAATTAGAAATGTTAGATAAGGAAATGTGGAATAATAATAACAATAACAATAACAACAACAACAACAACAACAATAATAATAATATCAATTATTCCACATGACACACATTTCAAGAAAACCGTGAGGAAAACAGATCAAGAATTTTGCCAGACAACACAAATTAGGAAAATAAAGTCCCCTCCACAACTCCATGGGATGTCAGCAAAACATTCTTGGTTATTCTATTTATTTGTTCTGGTTGGTGGAGATTCGGGGCATTAAAAAAAGACTTAACAATAAAGGTTTGGATGCAACCTTTCCAGAGCAAAAACGAGATTTTGAGGAAATAAATAAATCTTTATCCAATGCTACATTAAGGACAAACAAACAGCAAAACCTAATAAAACCAAGTAATGCAAAAATCAATGGAAATTCGGTGCCTGGTTGAAAAATCTGCTTTTTTTTGGTTATATGAAAAAGGTCAGTTAATATTTCCCAGCATTTCACAAACACGTGAAGGGCTGAAAACAGAGAAAGGGGAATCACATTTCAGACTTGGGGACGTTTTCGGGGGCACCAGAGAAAAATAACAAGAATTCTGCTTTTGTTTTCACAATTTGCACCTCCCTGTGGCATCAATTTCGTAACTGAACTGTGCACACACAGCAATTATTGAAATCCTGGGACAGGGAGAACAAAACACACACAGCAGTTACTCAAATCCTGGGATGGGGCTTAAAAAGGCCCAAAGTGACATGTTCAAAACACCCAAAACAATCAACAACCCAACTCACCGAAGCACTGGAACTCTCTGAGTCATTATTCAAAATTAAAAAGCAGATCAGAGCAATTCTTTATATAAATCTCCTTTAATTTGGGATGAAATTCCCCAATCTGCTGAGGCRGTTTGGAGCCTTTTAGGCCCAGATCCACACTTGGCCAGGATTTTAGCCAAGAAAGGAGAATAATTCCTAGAAATTCTCCAGGAAAACAAACAATTCCATGGCTGCTCCTTTTTGCTGTCTGGATCCTTCATTCTCCATGATCTAATCAAATGTTTATCCTGACATCACCTGGTAAAACTGAACTTAAGCAAGGCCTAAACCAATTTAAATGTCAATTCCTTTGATTGAGCAGAGGGAGCAGATGCATGAGAAATCAGAATTACCACGTCGCCTCTACCCCAGAGCCACGTTTAAAGCTAAAAATACAATTTTATTTTTGTGTTGARGTCTTTTTTTGCCGCCCAAAGGAGGTCCAATCCTTCCTGGAGATCCCATCTGGATATTTGGATTATTTGCTGACCTACCTGAAGCATCAGCTCTGCAGTAAAGGGATTTCTGGTTGCCAAAGGCATCCGAATGAAAATAAAATAAAAAGGAATTCACAGGTTAAATAAGGCAAAGCCTAAGATAGGTTAGGAAATGAGTATGGGAAAAATGTTCATCTGCATCCAGTGCTGTGGTGAGGCTGAATTATATTTTGTGTATAAATAGAAATAATAATAATAAAAAATCTTTGTTTCTCTTTCAAAATCACGTGATTTATTCTGAAAATGAAGGAAAAGTGCCTGAAAAACATTTAAAAAAACCYCAATCAAAGAGATTTTTGAGCTACAAGTTCCCCACAACACTGTTTTCCCATCAAGCTCTTCATGGAGTCGGATGTCTGTAAGAAATACATGTGGTGCAGTTCAGCATTGTTAATTATTTTTGTCACRGATTATCTGGGGTCTGTGTCTGCTCCCAGTGATCCAGGTGAGATTTATCCACGGGTTCCATCAGGAGGGATTGGAATTTAGGGTAGGAACAGGGACAGGGGGGACGTGAGGAAAAGGAGCAATGTAAATATTCAGTAAGAAATTGAGAATTATTACAACTTTTCCAGCACCTGCAGCTCCACCTGTCTGAGGTGGAATATCCCCAGTAAATCCCAATGCCTTCAAGAGCCCAATCCCATAAAAATCATCTTCAAGCCATAAAATATTCCCAAGGCAAAGAGAGGAACAAAACCTGGGTCTTAATAATCGAGGCAAGTGCGAAAGCTCATTCCAGAAGTTATTTTTATACCTGGGCTCACAAATGAAATAACACAATTATTGGAATATCCCAACTTGGTCCAGCATGTTACTGGGACATGAGAACAGGTTGTGAGTTTTAAATAAAARATTATATGAGAAATAATAAAATTCAGATAAAATAGGGGATAATTCGTCCACGAGCACCATTGAAAAATTAGCAATAAGAGGAATTTTAGCAGTTCACYGACCTAAATCATTTTAGGGAAAGTTCAGGGAAAAATGGAAAGGAAAAATGAGGCTTTACAACCTCACTCCCATTTCTGGTTTTATTCTGTTTTCATTCCAGGGTTGAATTCGAGTTAAAACCTGTGGTTGTATCAGGAGCTCCTTTTCCAGGGATGTAAGGAATGTTTATTCCCAGGGAAAAGGAAAAAGGGGATTGAGCCAGGAGGCACCGACCGGGATTTGGGATTTTTTGGGAGGTGGATSGAAAGCGAGTGAGGAAAAAAGCTCATCTGTGAGGCAGAAGTGCCACCTTGTGATTGAACTCCTCAGTTCAGCAGGGGGCTGGGGACAGATTATATTTATATTTATTATTYGGATTATAATTCTCTCTCCCTCCCAAAACATCTTCAACCTCTGGAAAAAAAAAAAAAAGATTTGAAGGAACTCAGTTGAAAATCCACGGATTTTCATAAGTGGGTGGCACAAAGCTCACAAATCAAACAGACAAAATATACAACCCACAACACCATAAATGTGTTTCTGGCCCTCAGGATTCCTGTGTTTAATCCAACTTCTAAATGAGAATTAAATTTCCTGCTTCACTGTCCTTTCATTCACCAAAGWACCATTAATTATCAGATAGAAAAAATTACATTTCAAGGCAATTTCTTTCCTTAAACAATTTCTGTGATTATCCACAAATATCACGTGGGAAGGAATATTCCACTTCCAAGTGAGAGCTTTAAGAGCATTTTGATGGGGTCAAATATAAAATTAAAGATTCTATTCCTTGCAGAGATTATGAGAGATTTTACCAAAAGTTTAGGAAAGTTTTCTCTCTGTATTGGAGATTTCCTTTTCACGTGCAGGTCATGAAATCCCCAAAATACATTAAATTATTATGAGTGAAATCCTGAAGAATTTCTCATCTAAACAATATTTTTACTGAAGATTTACATGAGACTATGCTCAGCACATCTGGATTTCCCATTTCTTGTGGACACATCAAGTCAACCCTCACCTTGCCCAATTTCAAATATATTTCAGATATATTCAAATATCACACTCTGGATGTGATCAATCCACACAAAAATAATCATAATATGGCAAGAGAAGGGAATTAAGATAAATAGGACAAAAATATGATGAAAGAAAAATTGTTGAAAATTATGTTCTTATTTGTAATGCAATTTTTCTTACCCATCCAAGGAATATTCACCTGTTAAGATTTTTATAATAAGATAATAGAAGAGTAAATTTAGGGTGATAAGAGAACAGTGTGAAATAATAAATTTRTCAAGAGGCCATGGTACAATAAAGGAGAAGTAAAAAAAGGGATTAAAAATACAAAGTAAATTTCCTAAAAGTTAAATTATTTTAATAAATTTGCTCATTCAACCCACGTGGACCTTCTGGTTGGTGAATACAGGATTTGGTTTGATTTATCTCAGTAAAAAAAAAAGATCTTTTTGGTGAAAAGTCTCAATCAGAAAATTTAGGGTCATGAAACCTTGACCAACCTTTCAATGAAGAACTTTTCACTAATATCCAACCTCAACCTCCCSTGGTGCAACTTGAGGCTCTTTCCTCTCAYCCTGTCCCTTGCTGCTGGGAAAAAAAGATCCAAACAGACTCCAAAGTGGATCCAAAGCCAACTTTTCCCCAAGGAATAACCAAGGAACGAGGAGCACCGTGACCTCGGCGGAGCAAACTTGGCGGCAAATCACGTCGGCTGCTCCAAATAGCAAAACATTGAAGGTTATTTCTATCAAATAAAGCCGTCGCTAATTTGATCCATCAGCTCTGTGGAATCCAAATTACAGCCCTGTCCCAGCCCAGGAAAATTCAGAGTCGTGCAATTATCTTTTTAGACTATATAAAGCCTCCCATCACCATGGCATCCAGATTTATCCTTTCGSGTGCGGAAATAGACACCTTCACCTCAGATGTGCAGCACAGAGAAACTYCTGTGTTGCCCTGAACTTTCTGTCTTTTTGCCTTTCTGCAGAACGTTCTCACGCAGCTTCATGTAAATAATGTCTRYTCTTAGAATGTTTCCATACTTCTCCTGTSAGAGAAGAAATGATTGATGGTGATGTCCACCATCCAGRTYGAAGGGKTGGCGACCTGTGTAGCCAATCCCTTRACCTCTGTACATATCTATAAATACTGGAGTCAGATAAAATTAAATGGAGAGGTTTTTGCAACAGCCGTGTCCTGAGCTTCATTCCAGTGTTCCTGAAATTGAAACACGCCCAGCTTTGCCCCGCAACACTTCTGCACTCGACTTGCTCAAAGTTACTCCCTGGAAATATTCAGGGAATTTCACGTAGTGCTGGTGTGGGTCTCACTGGCATCGTCGTTTTCAAAGGATTCAGAAAAACCAAAATTAACAAACCCCAAAGGAGTTTTACACTTGGTTTTGAGGAGTTTTGCACAGAAGAAGCAGGAATTACATGGCCAAATCTGCATTTTGATGTGAAGTTTTCCCTGATGTCCAATCTAAATCTCCCCTGGCACAATTTCCTCTCAYCCAGTCACTTTTACCTGGGAGAAGGGGTCAGTCCCCACCTGGCTACAACCTCCTTTTGGGAACTGTAGGGAGCAAACATCAGTAGAAATATATTGAAAACAATCCCACGGCCTTCTGTGGCCAAGGAGATGTTGTTTAAGCTCCAAAATCAATCCAAAATATATAAAAAYATTTATTTATTAATATATATATATTAAAAAATATATTTATAAATGTATCAATCTGGGCTCTGTTATCAGCATCATACTCTAAATGATGCCAACAGTTTAAGCTACTCTTATGAGAATATTAAAAAAAAAAATCCATCTCACAACAGAATTCCGACTCAGGGATGGACATTTTGGAATAGAACGTTTGGAATGGAATATTTGGACATTTTTGTTTGGGGATTCAGGACAATAATAAAAGATACATTTTGGTATTTGGAAACAATAAAGTCAGAGAATGGCTTGGGATTGGAAGAGATCTTAGAGACCACCTAATTCCAACCCATTCCATGGGCAGAGACACCTTCCACTGGACCAGGGTGCTCCCAGCTCCATCCAGCCTGGCCTTGGACACTTCCAGGGATGGAAAAAAACATTGTTTTAATTCAACAAAGACATCCTGAAACCCAAGAAGTGCATTTAAGTACCAAACACGATATAATTAAGCAGGGTACAGGTGGAAAAATATGAATCCTTTCCTTATCCCGCTCATCCACAATCCTTTTCCTTAATCCCTGGACTAACACAGGTTTTAATGCAGATATTCAGGTGCTGCCGGTGAGAACGACACCCATCAAAGACATTTCCATGTGGTCCTCAGAGCTAAAGAGTTTTGGGTCAAAAAACGCTGAGAATGAAGACAATTATCCCAAAGACCCCAGAGGTCCAGCTGGAAAGGAGGTTCCCAAGAAATCAAAAGGTGGCAGTTTGCACTTGCTGATAAGAGGGAAGCAGGTGGCTGTAAAAACTCTGCAGTGCAAAAGCCACAAAATAACAACAAGGGTTTTGGCAGAGGATGAGAAGCCTCTTCTCCCCTCACCCTGCAGAAAAAAATTAATAAGCAAAACATTCCCAAAAATATCCTTTTGTGAGTTGTGCCTGGTCTGGATTTCTGCAGCGCCAGGAGGTTCAATCCTGAACAGAAAAATAACAAAAAAATTGACAAATAGAGGTAATTTTTGGTTTTTTATACCTGTGCAAGTTTAGGCCACTTCAGAACTCGGTGGTTAAAAGGTACAAATGAGCAGCCCATGAGGAGTGAGCTGCTAATTTGATTGGGATCAATGGGATCCAGACAGCCCCAGAACTACAGCTCCCATAAACTGGGCTTAAGGATAAATCAGCAGCTCTTCTTAACCTTCAGTATTTATTTGCAAAGCTTGCTGGAGCGTAAAATGGATAAAGCTGGAGCTCCCATAAAACTTGTGAGTTGAACAAAGGAAGAATCAGGGAAATAATTGGATATAAATATGCCATATGGATTTTTTTCCTCTTTTTTTCGAGGATTTTTATGGACTTGGATGAGCTCTCGACAGATGAAATTGAGAAATATTCCCCTCACRCTTGAGGGGATGAAAAAAAAAAAAAATCAACCCCAAAAATTGTTCAAGGAGTAAATAGAAGCAATCCCCAAAAGCCATAAGAGCAGAAGGATTGCTTAATAACCTCCATGGATTTTAGATCTTTCCACATCATTTTGCCAGGCAGCACAATTCCCAGCCCTGCTGATATTTTAGGATCAATCTCTTTGGTGGAGACAGTGGTTTAGAGCAAATTTTGGGAGCAGAAGGCATTTGGATATCCAGTCTTTCCTCCACAGCTGGAGGAATCCCTCATGATCCAGCATCACCTTCAGCTCCTCACCTGCTGCACCCCAAAGGGAATTTCAAAAATCCTCATTTAAAAACCCTTTAAAAATCCTAATTCCAAGGATTTTCATTTTTAACTCGATCTAACCCTGCTGATTTGAGTGATGTGGGTGTTTAAACCCAGGAAATCCTCATCAATCGACCTCACCCCTGGAAAAGTGAAGAATTTCCACACAGGATCTGCCCCAAATCCTCTGGCAGCACCACAGCAGGAGATGCCAGGGGAAGCAGTGCTGATGAGGTTGGGAATGCCAGCATCAAGAAATTCCCAAAATCTTCCAGCTTTGTGCAAACATCCAATGAGGAAACACATCATAAACCCAGCTTAATTAGCAGCCAGATTAATCTATAATTGTTTCATCCAATTAGATCATTAGTTGAGTGTTCATAAAGAGAAAAAAATGTTAAATTTCTGCAGGCTAAAGAGTGAAGGCAAAAATATTTGCRGGGATTCCAGCCCTCCAAAAAGGTCCTAAAAAATCTCTGATTTTCAATTAAGGATTTTACAGGAATCCAATCCAAGATCCAAGACCTTGGGGGAGATGATTGCTCCTGGTTTTCACTGAGGTTCATTAAACATTCCCCCCGAAACCRAACCAAAATGGGGATATAATGCAGCTGGGATATTTGGAATTCCATCATTCGAATGCAGCAGTTACCACTTCAGCAGGTCCAACATGAAACTCCCATTTTAAATAAATAGTAGGGAAATTCCCTCCCAAATTTATCCCCCATTCCGATCAGCTTTGAGAATGGCAAACTGGGGAAACCGATGGAGATAAAACATTGGAGGATCATGGAATTACAGAATGGGTTGGGTTGGAGGGGACCTTAAAGCTCATCTCATTCCAGCTGCTCAACATTTCCTGGTCAATCCATAAAAATCCCTGCAAGAGTGGCCAGGAAAAGGGTTGGAAATCAGTGTTTCCACTAAAAAGAGGGACTATAGAAATAAAAATCAGCAGCAGATAAAAAAAYCTGTCAAATTATTTCAYTTCATAGAAGTTTTTTCCCTTTTTTTCATGGTAAATGAAATATTTTCATCCTCTAAAGTTGCACTTCCCTTTATTCCAACATCAGAGATTTTTTTTCTTGCTTTTCCTACTTTGATTGTCTTTTTTGGCTCAGAAAATTAAATTTCATGGAGTTGGTCCTTATAGATTGAATGCTTTGTGCAAAACAAATGGTTCTAGTATTTGCTGGTGCTTTCAATAAATTAGAATTTGATGCTCAAGCCAATATTGAGCTGACACAAATTAGATTTACCAAGCAAATTTTTCCCCCAAATATCATCTTATCGAACAAGGGCTGTATTTTGCACCTGTCAGAAAATGTTTATTGCTTTATTTCATTAGCATGGCCTGTCAGGCTTTAATTTTAAATTGCCTGGCAGAATAGAAAAGACATTTTGCTAAGAGAGAACTCACTTTTCTCAGTAAGAAACATCAGTTAATAYGGAATGATAAACCACTGGGTCTTCAGGGTAAATTTATTATTTTTTTAGTCTCTTGGACCACAATTTTTCCCAGTTATTTAAGTGGTTAAAATCCAAGTGGAGGCAGGTTTGTATAACAGAACTGGTCAAGTCTAAATCATAATAACAAAATTAATAATTATTAAACACYTATTTTAAACCAAATGGATTTTTCTGTTCTTGCTCTGTTGCAAATATTTCCCCTCAGAAGTTGGGGGTTTGCTGATGAACGTGAACACCAATGCTCAAAATCAGGGACCCTCACCCCTATTGCATTAGTAAGTAAAATTTTTAAAATAAAATTTATCACATAAATAATCTGCATTTTGGATCCTGCACATCCCAATGGCAAAAACACGTTTTGCCTTAAAATGTAGATTGCAGTTACTTAACTAACGTTTGGAAAGTTTAATCAACCAACCAGCACACACTGGTGTTCAATTAAGGCAAATAATTCCTTTCTACTCCTAAAGCCTTAAGGATCCCCATCTTACAGGCTGTGCCACTCTGCTGCTGGTCACATATTGTTATCTTTTTTTGGCTAAAAAATAGTCTTGGCTAAACCCAAGATTTTCATGTGATCTGCAGGCAGGGAGACAGGGCAGGGAAGGAAAGGATATTTACAATTAGCACAAGCATTTTATCACTTTTTTGATCCCATTTAATTTTTATATTAAATTCTAACGCTGGCCTTGCCCTGCCAGGTGAGCTGGAGCCTTTTGCCGTGGCAGCATTGGAGGTGATAAGGGAACCCTGGTGTTTAATCTGCTGGATCTGATCCGTGGGCCTGGTATTTTTGGGTCTGAGAGATTTTAGCCTGCTAGCAGCTGCGAGCTTTTTCACAAGGAAAAATTTCTCAAGAAAGTTTCTTCTCAAAACAATCTTGTCAAACAACTCTCCTTTCCCAAAACAATCTTTCTCCAGGTGGTGTTTTGCTGTTTCTCCAGTTTAACCAATGGGATTGGAGAGGTGTATTTCCTATTCACCAGCCATGTTAAGTTTCTATCAGAACACCTTATAAAAGGTGTAAGAATTAGACAATAAAGCTTTTTWATGCTCTTTGCTGACGTTATTTCACACTGCAGTGACACAGGCTTCGACTTCATCAGGCTGAAAATGATTCCTTGATTTTTGGGATGTGGTTTTTTTATACGTTATTCTACACAGCCCAATTTGATTGGTGACAGAAAGGCAAACTTCTTCTTTTACATTGGTCAGAGCAGAGGGACATTAAGAAGAAGTCCCTCCTAGGAAAAGGAATGAAAAACAAAGTTACAGTTCACAAAAACACTTCTCTTGTTACAGAAAATTCCCTGGGAAAAGAATTTCAGAAAACCAAAACATTTCAGACACGACCTAGGGCTACACTTCACCTTCTGCAATATTTGGAGTCTCTCATCTTTCTTTCGCATCCTACAACGACACTGATCCCCACCCCTCTCCTGGCAGCAACCAGCCTGATAAGGACTGATAGGAAAACAAGGTTTCAGCAGGATTTCTTGGCTGTTTTGCCTCAGCCACCATCAAATTCCCATCAAATTCCCATCAAATTCCCCGTTAGAGCCGTCAAACCGCGACCGCCCCGGGCAGGAACCGTCACCTCCTCACCCAGTGCCACCATTTATCCCCAGACCTGTGACATGGAGCTGATTTTACCTGCAGGGACAACATCCTCCTGAATTTGTCAGTTTACTGTGGATGGCCAAGAGGTCAATGATGGAGTGGGGAAGCAGCAGGAAAAGCAAAGGTGTTTCCCTCCAGAGGGAGAAAAAGGATTCGCTGCTGGGCCCCTCCAGGAAGGGCAGATTGCTTAATTTAATGTTCAAACAAATGATCCCGTTGGAAAGGGCTCCTTGCACTCGGAGAAGACATTCCCAGAAATTTAATTCCCTAATTTCATCATGTTTTCAGGGGTGGAGGTGGAGGGCACCTCGTTTGAGGGCAATTTGAGGGAAGCAGAGTTGACACGGTGTCAATCTCTCGCCAGGCTGAGTGGCATCTCCCAGGAAAACAATTGGATTTAGGGATGCAGCCTGCTTGTTTTAATCTCCTCTCTCTCACCAGGCTAAAATGCTCTTTTACATAAGTAGCAAATATATTCAATATTTGATGATGTGCGAGACTGAAAATTTGTCCTTCCCCAAGGAAAATAACTCCAGGCTTTTCAGAAACGAGGACTGGAAGCTCAGCCATTTTCCCCAAATGAAAGGTCATAGCAGCCGCTGCTATCCTAAATTTGATTTATCTCCTTGATTTTATAAAAATCCCTCAACTTCACAAAACATTTTGGGGTAGGACACAGCGATTTGAACAGAGAGAAAAATCCTACACTTTCGGGTGTTTCCCACAGGAAAGATGGTTTGTGCCATGTTCATTCCTGATGAGCTTTGTAAATTGTGTAGTCAGTGCTTCAGGACACTTTCAGAGTAGAAATTAACTCCTAAAATTAGTTGGATATAGAAAAAAAAAAATTAAATCTTTCTACAGCTGCTGGGATTGACTGAAAGAACAAGGAGTCCCATTATTTTATATATAATATTATATAAATATAATTWAAAAAAATAAAATATGACTAACAGGAATAATCCAGGCCTATGGGAATGATATATAGGAATACACAAATTCCAAATTTCCTGATGTCCAAACAGCTTAAGTATATTTATTTAACATCATAATCGTGATGCATAATCACAGCTGAACGCCTTGTGTTGTAGTAAAACACCAACTTGAATTCATTCATTAACTTTATAGAAGGTGCAAATATATCAAATAAATTTCCTTTTTTCTAGGCTGAGCTGTTATATAAGGAATACAGCCTGACCTGACCGAAATAAATTATACATCCAGCAGCAAATCACTGTCCATACCATGAAGCCCTGGGATTTTGCTCTCTGTAAAGATCATGGGCTGAGCAGGCTGTGATGTTAAATGTTCAGACAGACTGATGGGACAGTTTGTGGCTCATCATTTCCATGTCAGGGGACGTGTTCAAGTGCAGGTATYGAGACAAGTGACACTTGGAGCTCCCAGCAGGGAGGCCACGCAAYGTCCTTGAAGAGTCTGCCAAGAAATTCAAGGTGCCACCAGTTTCTAGAAGGAGTTTCTGGTTTAAACATCAAATATCCCCACGGCTCTTATAAAAATTCCTGCAGAAGTTGTGATTATCTGCAGAAAACAAATGAAATATTCCCTTGCAGAAGGTGCATTTGGGTCATTTCAGGAGGCTGGGGGTGGCACTGAGGAGGGTTCTCAGGTGTTTTTCAGGTGTTGGACACCTGGACATTGGCACGTGGTACACGGAGGAGAAAGGCAAAAATCAGTGAAAAGCAATCCCTGCCTGTATTTTTTCACAGAGCAGCTTTGAGCTGAGTTCRGGAAGTTGGTAAAAGTAATTTTTTACTTGTTTTTCTCTCCCTTTTTAAGCAGCAAGGAGGCCAGGCCCATTTAAATTCTGCTTCTGGCTTGCAGYGTGTCGGAACACAGAGAGGTCATGGCTTGATGCTGCTACTTTGATGATGGAAGAGAATTTTATATTTCTCTCCTCCAAGTTTCCYTCCATCTCCTGGCTCTGCAAGCCGATGAGTTGATATTTCTAAAGTGCACAAACACATGATTAGCATCATTTTCTCTTCTCAGAGACCTTTGATGTGCCAAAAATCGGGGATGTCACACAAAGTTCAGCGCCCGGGAAGCTGCCTGACAAAACCTCCACACCTGGCTCAGTCACAGGGAGGGCTCACAGGAGTGGCTGGAAAAGGTGGTGAAAGGTCCCTGTCCACTTCTGCCATCCCTTTGGAAGGGAAGTTTTCCAGCCCCTGGGGAGTTCTACAGCAGAAGGTTTAATTTCAGCCAAGCATTTAATTTAAGGTTGGATTTCAGGCCCTCTAACACATCCTTGAGTGCTGTGTCCAGTTCTG
>QVAJ01000244.1:168946-186140 GCA_003546035.1 Mixornis gularis | reverse complement strand
TGAAGGTGTGCTGCTGGCTGGCACCCTCGGCCCAGAAACTTTTGCTTTTCTGTCTCCTAATTGTCTATTTTTTATTATTATTATTATTAAATTTATAAATTTTTCTAAGAAAGCAAACCTTGTTTTTCGCACTCTGCACCTCAGCAGCCCTCCCAAACCAAGCGCTTCGTGTGTTTYCCCCTTCTGTTTAAAATCAGAAATGCAGAAAAATATAAATAATAAAATAAATAAATGAATAAAAAAGGAAAATGAAAAAAAAAAAGGAAACCCATTGGGAGCCTGCACTGAACCACACCCCAGGGAACTTGTAACTGCTTCTCAGCAGAGCTGGGTGAAATATCTGTGTGGATCATGTCAGGAGGAATTACCAGCACTTATTTACGGCTGTGCCACCCAATCCTCACATTTATTCACTTTATGTCGAGGCTTCACTTTTAATTTGGTCATCCTCCTGATTTTCTCCACATCCCCATGCCCTGGGGGCTCTTTAAAAACAACAAAATTCACAGGAAAACACCTCAGATAAAGCCAGGCCAGCAATAAATGACCATTGGCTTCTCCCCTCAGATGCCACAGCTGCATTTATCCCACTCCCAAAAGTCCYGGGCTTTTTTGGAGATCCAATATCTCAGTTTTCCACCCCTCGGCCCCAGTGGCCTCATTCCCTTCTAATGGGATTTATTTTTGCACTATTTTTACACTAAAATGGATCAATTCGAAGGCAGGATGATTTGTGCTCCATCAGGATCCCAAAGAACATAATTTTAAATTAAAAAAATATTTTTAAAAAAATAAAATCAGTTTTGCCAGCGACCAAAGACATATTTCAAAATTTTATCAAATATCATTCCAGTTTTGAGGAGCTGAGAGAAGTTTTAACAAATAGTTTCTGAGCTCTAATTCCTTCTCAGCAAATCCAAAACCACATTTAAGGCACTGAGGTAAAGATAAAGGTTTGCAAAGCACTCGCTCCTCAGTTCTCCTTCCTCGGACAGCGAGATGTGGGTTTGGGGTTTGTTTCTTTATAGCAGGAAAAAATAAAATTAAAACCAAAAAAATTCAAACAAGACCAAAAAAATCTGGTGGCAGCTTATTAAAAATTCAACCAGTCTGGCCCAGCTGCATGTGTCCAACTCAGTCTGGCAAGTTTGCTGCTCTCTGAAGAGAGAATTATTTCTGCATTAAACATGCGTTCAAAAAACGACGTTCAAGGCTTTGACAGGCGAGTTTGGGGAGTTGAGCAGGGGATTTACTGGCCTGAAGGTGTTGCCACCTGTGACTTCCATGGAAGTTTTTCACCCATCCTCTCCAGAGGGATTTTCCCACACCTTAGAACATCTCTTTTCCTTTTTTTCTTTTTTTTTTTAACCACAAATCTGCCATTGGATTAAAGATTTTTATTTTTTTATATTTTTTTTTAGGAAATGAAAAAGAGAAAATTACATTTTAATGCATTCTTTCCCTTCAACAGGACATGTAAAATAGTTACCTGCTGCATGAAGTGACCCTAAAAGCAGCTGCCATCATTTCATTTGCTTTTAGAACCTTCCTGCACACACAATGTCACATTTTGCACATTATAAAATAAAATCTGAAACTTCTCAGACAGCTGGGTGGAGTTCTTGGGACAGGGATGGCTCCCCTCATTCCCAAACCCTGGTTTCCTTTGATTATTATTATTGTTGTTGTTGTTGTTGTTGTTGTTATTATTATTATTATTATTATTATTATTATTATTATTATTATTATTATTTCCCAAGTGCAGCAGAGGTTCTACAGTCTCGTCATAAAAACCTTAGTAACTGAGCGAGAATAATAGGAAAATAATTTTTAAATAAAAAAACCCCAATGTTTGGATTGGGGTCTTGTTCCTTGGGTGTATTTTCCCAGGTTTTTCCTATTTTTATTTTAAATGGAGGGTGAGGTGCAAAGTGCTGCCTGTAGTTTATTTACACACCTCCCCTCTAACCATTAATTTCTCAAAAATCAGCACAAACGCTACCAACATCATTAAATTAAGCCTTAATTAAGTGACAAAATCAGTCAGCAAAGTCCCTGGGACAGCAGCAACTCCTCACCAGCAGGAAAATGCCAGGAAAATTCCTCATTCCCATTGGGKTTTTGCCTGGCAGATTTGAGTCCTTCCCTTGCCAGGAAAATCAGCGTTTCCCCAAGAGCTCTGCCCGGGGAGAGCAGCATCCCCTGGGCCCCGACAAAACAGATCCCAGCACGGCCATGGAGGTCACAGACAGGAGCTCTCCCAGCTCAAAAATGTCAAGAAAGTCCCAAAAGTTGTCATTCAACACCTCAAAACTGTGTCATTACCGTGACATCAGAAATAACTCAATTATTTACCATCCATATTATTATTTTCACCCTCCACCCACAGCAGCTTCACTGAGACAAACTCATTTCCAAGGCTGCAGTGGGATAGTCTTTCCAAATTTTGGATTTAATCGTAAATAACCTCGGGTTAAATGGGTTTCCAGCAGTTTATTTGTATTAGTTAATTTTATTTCTGAGTCTTAGTTTTTTAACATACTGCTATATATTATATATAAACACAGATATACTTTATATATATATATATAAACTGATGAGAAAGATACAGACATCATTTTCCTTAGCTTATTTCAAATTATCATTTCAAGAGTTGCAAGAAATCACCCAAAGTTAAATTCTTTTCTTTCCTAACCTCTATTAAAACATACAAGTCATTGCCACAGTAACTCCCAAACCTGCTCACTTTAAATTGCCCTCCCATGCTCTGGATGTTGTGGGGTTTCACTTAAGAAAGTGACTTTAAAAATCTAAATTGCTCTCCAGTGTTCTGGATGTTGCAGAGTTCCAGTGAAGACGTAGAAAAGATGGATTTGTTTCCATATCTAAAGAAAATCCTTTAAATTCTGAAGGGAAATTGGCACTAAGTGCCAAACGCTTTGGTGCAGCACCAAACCCTGAACCTGAGGTGGGAGGGAATAAAAAAATCCCCTTGTGACAGGAGGGTTTTATCCCCTGCCCTGCACATCTCCTGCAGCCCAGCCCTGAGAATAATCCAGCTGGGATTGGTGTTCCTTGGAGGAAAATCCTGCTTTGCTGAGGTAATCATGGATTCCTTTGGGTGGGGAAAGCCCTCCATGATCCCTGATGTTGCAGGGTTCCAGTGAAGACATGGAAAAGATGGATTTGTTTCCGTATCTAAAGAAAATCCTTTAAATTCTGGAGGGAAATTGGCACTAAGTGCCAAACGCTTTGGTGCAGCACCAAACCTGAGGTGGAAGGGAATAAAAAATCTCCTTGTGGCAGGAGGGTTTTATCCCCTGCCCTGCACATCTCCTGCCACCCAGACCTGAGAATAATCCAGCTGGGATTGGTGTTCCTTGGAGGAAAATCCTGCTTTGCTGAGGAACTCATGGATTCCTTTGGGTGGGGAAAGCCCTCCATGATCCCCGAGTCCAAACCCCTGTCTCCAAGGGCCACATCCTGGTGGCTTTTCAATCCCTCCAGGGATGGGGATTCCACCCCTGCCCTGCCCAGCTGTGCCAGGGATGGACAAGAGGAATTTTTTCCTTCTGTCCAATCTAACCTGGTGCACCCTGAGGCTGTTTCCTCTCCTCAGGAGACAGGGTCAGGGTGGGAGCAGGGCTCTCCCCAGGCTCCTCAGCACAGAAACTCCTCTGCTTGGCCCAGACTTCAGCCCCTAAATCACTCCAGGAATATCCCCAAGCCCAAATTCCCAGCAAATTCCAGAGGATGCAGCTGCTGCATCCTCTGGAATCCCCATTCCAGCAATAATGGTTCAGTGAATTACAGAGGCAGCAGMAAAGGACAATTTGTTTCTGCCACCCTGATTTTTTCCAGTTTGGATCATCCTGGCGGGTCTCCCCAGCCTCTGTTTGACGTTCCACAGGGTCACACAAACCCCACAATCATTTCAAACAATATATTTATTTTTTTTTCCCCTCTTGCTTTTCTGTGGGTAATTGCCAGGTATAAAATACGGCTCATCCTGAGCCAGCAAAGCCCAGCACAGGGCTGCAGCTACATTTATTCCTGCTATAAATAGCATTTCATAGAGTGCTCACCCTGGAATTTATACCACTTTAGCAATAAGATGAAAGTGGTGTGTGGGAAACAGCATAAAAATGCATTTTTAATCATGAAACCTTGTAAACCTTGCCTGGGACGGTGTTAGAGAAGATTTTCCTTGCAAAAACATTGGAGGGATAAACGCTGAGCAAGTCACGGGTCAGATGTTGGAATGATTGGGATTCAGAAAGTGGCTCCAGACACGTTGAAGCTGCCTCAGCATTTTGGGGCTGAAGTTAAAAATACAAAGCAATGAATTTTGAACGTGATTATTCCATAGGTGCTTCTGGGTACTGCCGGAGAAAAAAAATTTGGGCAAGGTACAGGAGGCTGRTGGATGTAATTCCAGGATTTGGGATGAGGAAATCTGTGCATTTCAAAGGTGGAGATGGCCTGGTGGAACCTTCCTTGGCCAAAAATCATCAATTCTCACTGCCCTGAGGGCCCTGGTCCTCCCTGGTCATCAACAGCTTCTTTCATCAAGGTTGGGCTTTGGTGGGCCTTTGTCCCCAAATTAACACTTAATTTTTGTCCAACTTGAGCCTAAATGTGTTGGCACTGACACAAGAAACTCCAAAGTTCTGGCAGGTCAAGGGAAAGGAAGCAGCAGGATAAAGTCAAAAAGGAAATAAAGCAAAAAATAAGAGTGAAAAACCAAACACATCAACCTCTTCCTATTTATCTTCCTATTTATTTATCCATGGAAAATGAAGAAACTCCTCATCCTAAAGCCCATTTCCCACCCATTTCCCACAACTTTCAGGGATCAACAGAATAACGGGAAGCTGGTTTTCTCCTTTTCCTAACAAGTGAAATRCAACCCAAGGAAAGGGCTGAAGTGGTGATTGAAGAGGAGGAAATTAGTGGGGAATATGTAGGGACAAAAAGAAAACAGGATGTAGAGCTTGRCTTCCAGAGTGCATTGAAACTTGAATTTGTTGTCTTCGCATCAAGACTGAACAAAATTGATTTTAAATTAAATCCTGAACACCAATAAACCCCTTTGGCCCAGACACTTTCACTTTGTGGATGTATTTTTTTTTAGGGGAGGAAAAAAAACCCCTAAAACCCAAGAAATTTCCATGAGGAGAATCTGCAGCTCTTTCCTTTGGAAAAACAGAAGATCCAGCAGGAAAGGCTCAGTGAGGACATGCCAAGGAGGGGTTGTCTCCATGCCAGGGTTTGGCTCCAGGAGAGCACTGAAGGACAGATACCCCTGTGCTTCCCACCTCTCCCAATTCCAAAAAAATCCCACAAATTCCCATTCCCAGCAGCTCTGCAGTRATTCCTGAGCACTGCAGGCTGACCTGGCTCCAAAGGGCTGCTATAAATAATTCCATGGTTAATTCAATGGAAAGGCTTTGGGAAAGGAACGAGGAGGAATGATGACCCAAAACGAGCCRTTCCCTAAACTTCCTCAGGGCTCTCGGGGCGCCAGACGCAGGAGGTGCTGATCTCACACAAAATCCAAAGGGCAATGCATATTTTAAAGGAAAATCCACTGCAAACACCAAGGGAAGGCTGGCACTGACTCAGGGAGCTGTGCCTGGAGCACAAAAACCAGGAGAAGTCTCATGGAGCCCGCTGAACCCGAAGGAATCAGACATGGCCCGGGGAAGGCGACACGAACATCAAATATTCCAGCTATAAATACCCTGCCTGCCTCTGGCAGAGACCTGGGCCACGCAGGGATAAGCAGGACAAACAGGGAAAGGCTTTTGGAGCTCCCTCAGTGGCATTGATCAGATTCCTGAGAGACAGAGCCACCAGTACATGGAGACAGAGCCACTGTGAATGTCCCATGGGCTGGGAGGGAATGCCAACACTCCATGGATCCCAAATCCATGGGGGAACTGAATGGGAGAACYTGTCCCAAAAACATCACCCCRGTGCTGCAGCACTAAGGGTGAAGGTGTAGGTCTGTAACAAAATTATGGGTTTGGCTGAGGTTAATATCCCTTTTTTAGCTGCACACAGGAGGGAAAGTCCAAGTGAAAGGATTCCCGAGTCCATCAGCATTTGGGAAAGGCTTTTGGASCTCCCTCAGTGGCACTGACCACGTTCCTGAGAGACAGAGCCACTRTGAAYGTCCCATGGGCTGGGAGGGAATGCCAACAYTCCATGGATCCCAAATTCATGGGGGAATTGAATGGGAGAACCTGTCCCAAAAACATCACCCCAGTGCTGCAGCACTAAGGGTGAAGGTGTAGGTCTGTAACAAAATTATGGGTTTGGCTGAGGTTAATATCCCTTTTTTAGCTGCACACAGGAGGGAAAGTCCAAGTGAAAGGATTCCCGAGTCCATCAGCATTTGGGAAAGGCTTTTGGACCTCCCTCAGTGGCACTGACCACGTTCCTGAGAGACAGAGCCACTGTGAATGTCCCATGGGCTGGGAGGGAATGCCAACAYTCCATGGATCCCAAATTCATGGGGGAATTGAATGGGAGAACCTGTCCCAAAAACATCACCCCGGTGCTGCAGCACTAAGGGTGAAGGTGTAGGTCTGTAACAAAATTATGGGTTTGGCTGAGGTTAATATCCCTTTTTTAGCTGCACACAGGAGGAAAAATCCAAGTGAGAGAGGATTCCCGAATCCGTCAGCATTTCCCTCACTTTCAGTCATGATCCACCTCCTTTTTCAATAACGATTGGAGCTGTAATTTAAAATCTGTTGCATTTTTGCTCAGTTGCTGGAATTCCCAGCTTGGCCTCTCAGGAAGCGCCAACAGCAGCAGAAAAAGTGAGGGGAAACCACTCCTGCAAAACTGGACAGAGCCAAGGAACACACCCCCCACACCACAGCTCTGAAATCACCCAAAACCCCTCCCAGATGAAATTCATAAATTAGTGACAAAACCCTTCAGTGTCACCACGAGGACTAACAGGAGTTTGGTGAATTATTTACTCACGGAGCAGGAGACAAGGGAAAGCTCGCAGCAACATCAATACTTGACACATTAGTGAGTCTTTCACTTCTGTTTTATCAGCCTGCCCATGTGCTCTCGAGTTTGCTGACCCATATTCCGGGGCTCACTGAAAAGAGCAGCCTTGAAAAGATGTGACAACCTTGTCCATGTAGAATCAAATCTGGAAAACTGAGATCTCTGGGGTTTTTTTTAACAAATCTCTTCTGCAGCCACTACCAAGGTGACTCAAAGAACAGCTGGGATTTCATTTTGGATCTTCCATGGCACATTCTGGGTATTAGCCCCAAATAAATGCACGTTTCAGGAAAAGATTAGAGTTTTGTCATTGTTTACGCTCCAATTTTTTTAATTTTTCAATGTTTCATCAGCTTTTAGACAGAGAATGTCACACCTCTGAGCTCTCCAGCAAAGGTTTGTCCATAACTAAAGGAGCCAAACTCATCCCTGCTCTCCCAGCAAGGAAAGGTACAAGGGAAATAAATGGTCAAACACCTTCCCTCCTCTCCATTCTTCATGCCAGAGCTTCCATGAAATCAGAAAAAGCTGAGAATGTACCATTTTTCCACGATTTTCCTGTTGATAAAACCCTCTCCCAGCAAGGATTTAGGATTTCAGAAGGACAAAACACTGAAAATGGGAATGGTCCAACCAACAACCCCAGAATCTTTTTCTCCATACATTTAAATATGGACAACGTCTCCTTCCAGATCAGCCTTGCTTCAAAGGGACAAAACCTCATTTGACCAAATTTGATGGTTTTATTAGAAATTTTGATGCATATAAAGAGACAAATGAAAATCAGATTTTGGARGCAGGAAGGGGAAAAAAAAATCCTACATTTTCCTTGAGTCTTTGTCACTCTTTCCTGATTAAACAGATGTCAAATCCCACTAGGGTTGAACAGTGACCAAATCTCTGGTTCTGAGGGAAAAAGCCCCACCAAAAAAAGGCTGCTTGGAAAGAAATATTTGGCTCACAGATATTTCCTGGAGTAGTTGCAGAAAGGAGCCTGTTTGAGCAGCTCAGGTCACCAGCAGACAATTGAGGCACAGATGTAGAAAGAACATCAAGCTTTGGGGGATAATCAGWTTTATTTTTTTCAATAAGTAGAGCGTATTATTTTCAAGTGGTTAACTGAGAATAACTCTTGCAGAAGTACAATATAACAGTAATTATTCCAAAATCAATGGCACAAAAGGGTTCGTTTCAAATCACGTTATGATTGCTGGATTAAAGCAGTTATTATATAATAGGATAGCAATTACTCCACCTTAATAATTTCTGGGTTTCCGAGGGTGAAAGTGATAATACAAGCTACAGCAGGTGTCAAATTTTAGATGTCGTGGAATGAATATTCCAAAGGCTGGGAAAGAAACAAAACAGATTAGCATATAAAAACCACAGGCATGGAAAAGAGCTAAAAATACCCAACCACTTCAGCCCCTTGAGCAGACATTTCAGAAGCAGCTCGCTCATGACAAAGAGCAGCTCAAATCACGAGGAGGCTGAAGGTTCTCAGCACCCTCCTCTGTGAATCAGGGTTTTAAAGGGTTAAGATTTTTAGCCCAGGGTTAGGAGCAATTTCTATCGGTTAGGATGCAAGTTAGGAAAGACAGAAGATAAGTTAATGATTGTTAGATGCTTAGGCTAGAGCTGGGTGATGCATTGCTGTTATGATGTATTGTATTATATCATTGATGTATTGCTATTGTGTGCTTGTTTTAAGTTGTGTTTATAGAAGGAAATGAAATAGATGGACCAGCATGATAACAAATGGAAACCAAAGGAACCATGACCTGCACCTGGACAAGTACTAATTGATCACAAAGCAAAAAAATCAGGAGGGATTGGACTGGGTCAAAAGCCAGCAGCAAGAAGGTAGAAAGGTCTACCTTCATTGTGATGAAGACTTTCCTGACTTCATCCTTCAAGCCCACTGACCCAATTTGAAACCACCGACCCAATTCAAGAGAAGAATTGTGCACACCTTAAGGAATTTTTAAAATGGGGAGTGGGAGGTGCTGGGGTTATGCATATGTGTAAGCAATTTGTGTGTGTAAGACTTTGAGAAATAAATAGAGGGAAAAGAGCCTTGGAATTCATGGGCACGACTCCAGGAGATGACTCCCGTGCCACCCAACATCAAAAATAAACATACCACTGTCTAACTTTAACCAGTTTGGGGTCTTTTTCTGTGATTCTATTGATTTTACTCRATTCATCTGAAGAAACTTAATAGTTTCTGGGAGGATCAGCTTTATTGTCTGTGATCCTGGTCTGGAGTGGACAATCAAGACAGTCTGAACTCCCAGATTTGCAGGGCACCCCAAAGATGATGCCTTAAGTTTTATCTTTCCTGTATTTCAGATTCTGTGCTGCCCAGGGGTGCAGCTCTGAGCTCACAGTCAGTGTCACTCAGCTCTGCACACAGCAGGGACACAAAACAAATCCTTTTCCTGCTGCACACCAAGGACAAGTGTTCAGGCCCAAAAGCACAAACAAGGGTGGCTGGAGGGAGGAACAAGAAGGATGGGACCTCACAACCTCCAGCTGGAATTGGACAACTCAACCCCAAGCTGCAAATGGACGAAAACTTATAAAAGTGCGAGACCTTGTGACCGGTCGGCCATTTTGTGACCATTTTGTGTCCATTGACCATTTTGGGTCCACCTTGGGTGTAGCCCTGGCCAGGCTCTTGTCTTGCCCAAGGTGGATCCTAAAAGCCTTTTAATAAATCTCTACTTTATTCTCCAGCTCTGTCCAGTCTCTGTTCCAGCTCAGCCTTCCCAAGGCATCAAAGACAATCCCCTGCCTCCAGCCCAGCTGGGTTTGCTCTGGTTTAGGGTTCTGTCAGCTCATTTATGTCTCCAGTTCACAGAATCTCCCTCACTGGGGATATTCCACAGCCCTCTGGACACAATCCTGTGCCATCACCCTGCCCCAGCGGGGAGGTGGGACCAGGACATCACTGTGGGCCCTTCCAACCCGACCCATCCTGGGATTTGCTGTGAMATCATCCCCAAACACTTGGTTTTTCCTGGGTTTCTTGCTCCCTTATCTCATTTCTTTTTAGTCCCAAGCTCCTTTTTTTTTTGTTTTTAACTACCAGGTGCAAACTGGTTTTTAATCACGTTATAAGAGCAGCACTTTTTCAGATGCCACCTCAAATCCTGCTTGGAGGACTTGGAAAGAATATAAAGGAGAAACGACCCTCTTGACAAGCTTTTGCAATTCCTCTCTGTTCTGTGRTAGCTTTTCCCTTATTCCCAGTTCCTAAAAGAAATCCATGCTAATAGACCCAAGAAATGGTTGGTTTTGGGTTTGTTTTTTTGATTTGTTTTGGTTTGGTTTGGTTGGGTTTTTTTTTACAGATTCAAGACCCCAGAAAGAAGAACTGTTTGGGGTTTTTTTCCCTATTTTTCTTAGAGGAAAGATCCCATCTGTGCCCAACAGCTGCAGCACCAAGGCAGAACTAAATACACTCCTGCCTGATTGGTCTTTAAAATAGAGTTCTCTTGGTATTACAAACTAAATGGCAAGTCCAAATGAAGTCCACCTATTTCCCAAAGAACAAATATTTGAGCCCTGTCAAGGAATGTAAAGTTCCTTTGGCAAGGGAAGCAGACACTGAGGTTCAATCCAGGTGGATGTGCAGAGTTTAATAGAGTGGAAGAAAGGGAAAAGGAAAGTCTCCTAAAAAAGATAAGTTTGCATCGATTGTAAATTTACTAAATGTGGTTCAACRCACGAATTTTTGCCCAGTCCTGTCAAAATAGGGAAACAGAGAGGAAAAGCAGCCCTGGAAACACAATCAGGCAGTGATGAAAGGAGAGGGATTTGTCACTGAACATTTCTGCAGGATTGATTTCATTCTGTAAGGATTATCAGTAACCAAATTATTACAGACGCTTCACAAAACCTAACCAGTCACAGAGCTCTGAGGGGGAAGCCAAAAATACAGGGGAGGTTTGATTGGAATGTAAATATTTGAGAAAACTACAATCAGAGTAATCAAAGTGTGACAGGAGGATGTCACTCCAAAGAAAACCACACAGTGGAAACCTTTCCATCCCCGAGTCTGACCCGTGACTGATCCCCACTTTGACACCAGCCCAGGCCAGGAATTCCTTGGACACCTCCAGAGATGGACCCTCCAAACCTCCCTGNGAGGAGCAGAAAGGATCCTAAAAACCCTGCAGACACAGAATTGGGATTTCAACACAAGGAGCAGAAGGGATCCCAACAACCCTGAAGACACAAATTTGGGATTTCAACACGAGGAGCAGAAAGGATCCTAAAAACCCTGCAGACACAGAATTGGGATTTCAACACAAGGAGGAGAAGGGATTCCAACCACCCTGAAGACAAAACTGGGATTCCAGCACAAACCCTGCAGGTGCCAGCACATCCCAGCCCCGTCCTGCTCCCTGAGCAGCAGCTCCAGCTGCACCCCAGTGATCCAAGGGCTGTTCCCTCTCTCCCAGAGCAGAGGGCTCCCCTGCACAGCAGCAAAACCCATCCCCAAGCCCGGGATTAATTCAGGATCCAGTGTGAGGCTTGCTCCTGCCCCCCTGCATGATCCCAAGAGCTGTTCCTGTTGGTGAGAAGCCAGGATGAGGCACCAGGAGCCACAGCAGGGCTGCACAGAGGTGCCAAATCCCAGCCCCAAAGCTCTCACCGAGTTCTCCAGGCTCAGGAAAAACCTGCCCTGGCCCTCCCAGCACAGCAAAAACCCCTGTGCTGAAAAGGGTTTCTCAGTGCTTTCAGCAGAGATTAAACATCACAGCAGACAGGACATGTCCACCAGGACATCCCTCCTGCAGCAGCCACCAGACAATAAAATCCCAGGAAGGGGAAATACATCCTCAATCTGCTGCTCAGAGAAAGATTTTTTTCCAGAAAAAGAAAARCCAAAAAATAAACCAAACTCCTGCCCTTGAAAGCAGCAGTTGTCCCATTCCCAGGAGCTGGCCAGCAGGAATATCCCATCCTTCTGTACTCATCAATCCATGGATTCCACACCCCAATAAACAACTCTGCTCCATCTTTCCCTCCTTCCTCCCTTCCTTCCCTGCTAAATTCTCTTTCCACAGCACTTCCTTCCCGAGGGGCAGCGGCTGTTCCTGCTCTGCAGCACAGAACCCCACAGCTGGGAGGGATAGCAGAGGGAATTCCTACAGATTTGGGGAATTCCTACAGATTTGGGGAATTCCAGGCACCCCCAGCCCTCCTGGCAGGGCAGAGAGCCCCTCCTGCCCCTCTGCAGGGTGTGTTTAGGAAGAAATGTTTGGATATGAGTGGAATAACAGGAATTTCTGTGGGATCTGAGGAAGTGTAGCAGACCAGGTGCTGTGTCCTGCTCTGGGTTCCCACAGCAGGGACATGGGACCTGTTGGAGGTTCCATTCCATTCCATTCCATTCCATTCCATTCCATTCCATTCCGACAACCTTCCAAAATTCCAGCAGATCACGGTTTAAAAAATTGTCTGTTTGTGTTCCTGTTTTTTCTCTCTCCCCGAGTTTTGCTGTGTTACAGGATGGCTTTAAAACTTCATTATTTCCTCTCCCTCTCCTGCCCCAAAGCCCTGATATTTGTGTTGTTGAGCCACACTTCTGCCCAACCCTTTTTTCTCAGTGGAAAATCTCTCTSGTTTACTCAGGTCTCCGGTTTCAAACCATTTCCAAACACATCCCAGAGAGCCGATTCCTTAAATAACACCATTGCAGGGCTGGGGAAAATAAATTAATTCCCTTTACAAAGCCCTGCATGGAGGGCACGTCGAGCCTTTTGAAGGATCCACGACCTGAACTGGCTGCAAATTCCAAAGGTCTTGGGGGGTCACTGGAAATGCTGATTCCTCTCCCRGAGCAGGAGTAGTTCTTGTTAAATTTGGGTCTAAATTTGGAGGGGTTTTCATCTCTCCTCAGCTTCCTCTTTTTCAGATCTTTCCCTTTTTTTCCGTTGTCGTGCAGGGAAGTCAAATTCCTGCGCTGTGAAATTGCAAAGTGTTTCCATGGAGATGATTAATATGTTCATAAATCCCCAATAATTCATTCACTGCGGGACCACTGAGGGTGAAATGTTGGCTGCCTTTAAAAACAGAATTTTTATTTTTTTCCTCTTTTGTAATAACCCAAATAAAGAAACGGAACAATTAAATAAGTGCGTTGTGAACAACGTGAATATTTTAAATTATTACGTTTTTATTTAAATTATTATGTACCTCCTTTACGGTGCTCAAGTCTCATCCTAAAAATTTTTAACTTTAGTAAACGTTAAGGAATATCTTCTCATCAAACCTTTCAACAATTAAAAGGTGAAACAATGATAATTAAGGGGTGTAGATGGTGGATTATTGTTATTTACATAATTCCATTCCTGTGAAAGGCACAGGCTGAGAATAATCCCCCTTCCAGGTCAGGATAAAGAGTCAGTGATGATATTAGAACAGTCATTAAAGAGGAAAGTAAAAATACCTGAGAGCTTTCACACATTTTACCTTTTTTATTGTGTTTCCTCTTCAATGAATCGTTTTCTACTAATAAATAATATTGAGTTTTCACTCCATTTGACCTAAAATTAAAAAAAAAAACCAAACAGTTCTAAGGGGGGAAAAAATAAAGGACAATGGTCATAGTCAAAGAGTCATTAAAGAGGAAAGTAAAAGTACCTGAGAGCTTTCACACATTTTACCTTTTTTATTGTGTTTCCTCTTTAATGAATCATTTTCTACTAATAAATAACATTGAGTTTTCACTCCATTTGACCTAAAATTAACAAAAAAAAACCTGTTTAAAGGGGAAAAATAAAGAGTCAGTGGTCATATTAGAACAGTCATTAAAGAGGAAAGTAAAAATACCTGAGAGCTTTCACACATTTTACCTTTTTTATTGAATCTCCTTTTTAATGAATCATTTTCTCCTAATAAATAATATTGAGTTTTCACTCCATTTGACCTAAAATTAAAAAAAAACCCAAACAGTTTGAAGGGGGGAAAAAAATAAAGGACAATGGTCATAGTCAAAGAGTCATTAAAGAGGAAAGTAAAAGTACCTGAGAGCTTTCACACATTTTACCTTTTTTATTGAATCTCCTTTTTAATGAATCATTTTCTACTAATAAATAATATTGAGTTTTCACTCCATTTGACCTAAAATTAAAAAAAAAAACAAAAAACAGTTCGAAGGGGGGAAAAAATAAAGGACAATGGTCATATTCAAAGAGTCATTAAAGAGAAAAGTAAAAATACCTGAGAGCTTTCACACATTTTACCTTTTTTTTAATTGTGTCTCCTCTTTAAGGAATCATTTTCTACCAAAGCTGTGTTGCTAAAATTCAGCCAATGTCACATCCTGGGCTGTAAGAGACGAGCAGAGCTTCTCCACTCACTCAGTACAAACCTCTCAGCTGATGGCAGAGCTGGAAAAACTCACTTCAAAGCACAGAGCAGAGATGAAGGGCTGCGTGTGGAAGATGAAAATGCTCATCCCGGTGCAGRCTCTCCAAAGCAGCAGAAGCAATTAATTTGAACCAGATTAATTAAARGAAATTTGAAATGTAGAGCTGCACTTTCGACACCCCAGTTTCTGGTTCCCTGGTTTGCCCCCCAGATCTCAGGGGTTTGGGGCAAAACTTGGGAATGAAGTGGCAGAAAATGAAGTTTTGGGGTTTTTTTCTTATTTTGGAGGCAGCAAAAAGCATCCCAGGGTGACCTCACAGGTCCATTTTCCAAGTTGGGTCTGCACAGAAAATTTTGTGGTGCCTCCCCATGGAAGGTTTAAAGGAAACACTCCAGCCCAGGATGGGGCAAATCCCATTCCCTGTCAGAAGAAAAGGCTGGAACCAACCCCTCTGGATCCAAAAAAATCCTGTTTTCTGCAAGGCTGAGAGACTTTGGGCAAGGTCTGGTTGTTGGAGAGCTGAGGGAAACATGGTGAGAGGCTGAAGGTGTGTTTTTTATTCCATAATAAATTCTGGGATTCTGAGGAGCGGCTGGGAAAGCTGCACAAACTCTGCCATTCAAATTTTACAGGAACAAACTCAGCAATCCCCAAATGACATTRACACGACCCCACAGAGCTGCAGCAGTGCAGGATTTCCCTCCCATCGGAGTAAATGCAGATTTTTTACAAAAGTAAAACCACCCTGGAGTTGCAGTGCCCTTCCTGTGACAGTGCACACAGAAATACACTGCCAGGGCAAGGGCAGGCTAATCAAATTGAAATATATTCCTGTTTGACACTTTCATCTGCTTTCTCCTGCTTCTTTCCACCGGAAAAGGACTTTTTACAAGGGCACGCTGCTGGAGGATGAGGGGGAACAGCTTTAGGATGAAGCAGGGTAGATTTAAATTAAATATTTGGAAGGAATTGTTCCCTGTGAGGGTGGGCAGGGGCTGGGATGGAATTCCCAGAGAAGCTGTGGCTGCCCCTGGATCCCTGGAATGTCCAAGGCCAGGTTGGACAGGGCTTGGAGCAGCCTGGGACAGTGGGAGGTGTCCCTGCCATGGCTGGGGTGGGATTGGATGAGATTTAAGACCTTTCCATCCTGTGACTCGACAATTCCTTCCAATCACTGGAATTCCACGGAATTTCAAACCACACAGGGAGAGAGAATTCACCTTTGGCAGCTTCTTTCTAGCCCTGAGAGCACATTCTCCATTTCCAAAACTGTTTTCATGCTCCTGCACAGCATCTACACCACAGAGCTGGCCGTCAACACAGAGTGCAGAGATTTTGGGAATGATGGGTGGGGACAGGGATAAATCCAGAGCTGCCTCAAATTCAGCCAGGGCAGCAGCTGCTCTGGCTCCAGCCCTGATCCTGCTGCAGTGGAGCAGGGCCAGGGAGGCTCCTGCTCTGCCCACRGGCTCATCCACGGGGTTTGGATGGCAGCTCCTGGGTGAAAGGCAAATCCAAGCTCCAGCTGCAGTGAAATGCTGGGCTGGGTGATCCAGCTGCTGTGCCAGGAGCAGGGAGCAGCCTCCACACGCAGCAGGAGCTTCCCAAACCCAGCCCAGAGGGGTTTGCACCTGGGCCAGGCTCCTTTGGGAGCATCCCGTGGGCTGCACGGACAGGGAATGAACGGGGCCCTCGGGAAGCACAGGATTCCAGAATCCAAAGGTGGCACCTATTAAACACCTATTAAACAGCCTCAATTGCTCTCTTTTTTTAAGGCTTTTAATTTGTCTCCTGGTTAAGGCTTTTAATTTCTCTATTTTAAAAGGATTTTCGTTTCTCTCTTTTTTTAAGGCTTTTAATTTCTCTCTTTGTTAAAGCTTTTAATTTCTCTCCTTGTTAAGGCTTTTAATTTCTCTTTTTTAAAAGGCTTTTCGTTTCTCTCTTTGTTAAGGCTTTTAATTTCTTTTAAAAGGCTTTTCATTTCTCTCTTTGTTAAGGCTCTTAATTTCTCTTTTTTAAAAGGCTTTTTGTTTCTCTCTTTTTTAAGGCTTTTTGTTTCTCTCCTTGTTAAGGCTTTTAATTTCTCTCTTTTAAAAGGCTTTTCATTTCTCTCTTTTTTAAGGCTTTAAACATCTCCTTTTTTTAAGGCTTTTAATTTCTCCGCCTAGAACTTGACCTCAGTTCAGCCTATCRAATTTCTTGAGTTTTCCTACCTAAAAATGTTGGGAATCTACCTTTCATCCTGGGATCACGTTCCCAAAACCTCCCATTTGGGTGTGATAAGGACATGTTCCCAATTGACCAGCACTTTTTAAGAACCATTAAAGCTGTTCAGGATCCTTTCATTCCCAGTTTGGGATGACTCTGGGAAGTTCCTTATCTCCATCCTCATCGACAGAGCTGCAAACCACAMATGGAAATTCAATTCCTGGCACTGCTCAGCTGAACTTGGATCGTGGAACCACCTCAAGAGCATGGAATTAACAGCAGTAAATAAATAAATTCTATTTCTGCTGGTCMTTGTTGCCAGGTTTGGGCCTGAAATGGGCTCAGTGAAGAGGGAAGGTTCTGGAAAACCCTGTCCCAGTTTGGATTGATCTCTAATTTTACAGCTTCATGTTCTTCTCAATGAGCTGGGTCACTTTGTGACTCAAAGTTTGCATTCTCTCAACATCAAGTGATTTCTGTAAATGTAATTTTAACTGGGCAGGCTGTCTAAGATCTCCTGTTCTGCCTAAATCTGATTTTTGTTGCTAATTCTTTTTTTTTTTTTTT
>QVAJ01000244.1:152953-163160 GCA_003546035.1 Mixornis gularis | reverse complement strand
GGGATACTCAAAATATTTTAATTCCAAGTAGCAAAAAAAAATGCTACAATAGAGGAATGAAAACGGAGAGAGAGAGGAAAAGGAGCTCAAAAAATTAAGAGACTCTTTCAACACCAAAGTATTTTTAAAAAAATCAAACCCAGACCGAGTCAATTAGTGCTATCCATGCCATTCATATTAATTTAAAAATGCTTATCACCAGATTATACTGCTTGTTTGCCCCGTCCTAACTTCATTAGCGCTAATAGGAAGTAATTACGACTGATAGGCGAAATATTTAATTAAAAGATTTATCTGCTCCCATTGTCGTGTTTCTGGAGCGTCTGCAGCCTTGTCAGGACTGCCATTGTACCTCTGGAGCTTCTGGGAGCCTCCCCAACCTCCTCTGCCTGTTTTCACCACGGGTTGGAGCCCAACTGTTGCAGTAGGACACGAAATAAAGATGTTTGACTCCAGTCAGAAGGCAGCAGAAGTCAGGAGGCAGCAGAAGTCAGAAGGCAGTAGAAATCAGAAGGTTTATTTACAATTTATTCAGCTCTTTTATAACATGCTGCACTAAAAGACACATTATTGGTCCATAGGACTGACACCTCTCCCTTTGGATAAGGAACAGAAATACCAAACAACACCTGCTGTTATGGGAAAGGAATATCGTCTGTACAAGGTTGTTTTGGGAAAAACTGTTGAAAAGTTTCCCTTGGGAAGAGCTCAGCAATTTTCAGGCTCAGAAAATATCGAGCCCACAGTCCGACCCCTCAGGGAAGGATCCAGACCTCAGGCTTCACCTTCCCCTCAAGAAATCAAGACCCTGAGGAAAGAAGTGATGCCTTTTTACCCAGATTGCTGAGAAATTGAGATGTTCCCTGCCTCCCCCCAGCACTCTCCTCTTCCCTTTGGGGTCGTCCTCCAAATTCAGCCAATCTGACAGACCAGGAAAAGCAATTTCCTTCCTTCAGGTTTCACGTGTGGGCACAGGTCACAATTATGACACGAAGGAACAACCCTCACCTGTTACGTTGAGAGAGAGCAAAGAAGGAATTTATTTTGGGAATTTCAACTCATACAGTTTTGGGGATTTGGTCAAGGATTGGGAGATTTTCAGAATTTTCAGAATTCCAACAAAACATCACCTTGTCAATCAATCCACATCACCAAGTGTCACATCTGCTCATTGTTGAACACTCCCAGGATTGGTGATTCCACCACGACCCCTTCCAACACTTAATCACCCACCCAGTGAAGAAATTTTTTCCTAAAATCCAGCCTGAACCTCCCCTTGAGGCCATTTGCCCTTGTCCTATCCCCTGGGAAAAGAGGCCAGCCCCCAAATTCCATTGTGCTCCACTAAAAGGTTCATTGTAGGTAAAAAACTTCTCTTTTCTGTCCCAGTATTCCATAAATTCTATGATTTTATATTAAATTCAGCCTAGTGATTACTCTGCCCGTGCTCCTGTCACCCTGTAACCACCAGCACTGTTTTATGGGTGTATTTTGAAAGCCACACTTGGAAAAGATCCTTTTTCATTGTGTTACAGGACCAATGATTCCTATAAAATTGCTTCTTTTTTTTTTTTTTTCCAAACCATGCCACATAACTTGGTCACAGGGCAGTGCCAGGCTTCAGGATCTCTCCCAGGCACAAAATGAATGGTCTGAATCATGGACTGCAGCTTGGCTGAGCCCGGCTCTTCACACTGGTGAGGGAAAAGTGCCTTTTATAATCTCATAAACCGGGAGGCTGAAATTATCACTGCAGTTGTCAAGAGCTTTATAGAGATTAAATCTCCCCCGTGATAGACTGGTAGCAAAGCTGAGGGTTGGTTTATGAGGGGGAAAAAAGCGACCATAAAGAGAGAATTGGCCTCGCTCGCTGTCCCCAAGCCTTGTTTGAAAACTCTTCCTGGCTGTCCTACAACAACAACAACAAAAAGCACAAAGCCACAAAAGAAATGAGTGGTTTCTTCCTGGTTTTGTCCTTCATTATCAAACTGTGCTACAAAGAGCATCACCTCCTGCAGGANTCAGGCTCAGAAAATATCGAGCCCACAGTCCGACCCCTCAGGGAAGGATCCAGACCTCAGGCTTCACCTTCCCCTCAAGAAATCAAGACCCTGAGGAAAGAAGTGATGCCTTTTTACCCAGATTGCTGAGAAATTGAGATGTTCCCTGCCTCCCCCCAGCACTCTCCTCTTCCCTTTGGGGTCGTCCTCCAAATTCAGCCAATCTGACAGACCAGGAAAAGCAATTTCCTTCCTTCAGGTTTCACGTGTGGGCACAGGTCACAATTATGACACGAAGGAACAACCCTCACCTGTTACGTTGAGAGAGAGCAAAGAAGGAATTTATTTTGGGAATTTCAACTCATACAGTTTTGGGGATTTGGTCAAGGATTGGGAGATTTTCAGAATTTTCAGAATTCCAACAAAACATCACCTTGTCAATCAATCCACATCACCAAGTGTCACATCTGCTCATTGTTGAACACTCCCAGGATTGGTGATTCCACCACGACCCCTTCCAACACTTAATCACCCACCCAGTGAAGAAATTTTTTCCTAAAATCCAGCCTGAACCTCCCCTTGAGGCCATTTGCCCTTGTCCTATCCCCTGGGAAAAGAGGCCAGCCCCCAAATTCCATTGTGCTCCACTAAAAGGTTCATTGTAGGTAAAAAACTTCTCTTTTCTGTCCCAGTATTCCATAAATTCTATGATTTTATATTAAATTCAGCCTAGTGATTACTCTGCCCGTGCTCCTGTCACCCTGTAACCACCAGCACTGTTTTATGGGTGTATTTTGAAAGCCACACTTGGAAAAGATCCTTTTTCATTGTGTTACAGGACCAATGATTCCTATAAAATTGCTTCTTTTTTTTTTTTTTTCCAAACCATGCCACATAACTTGGTCACAGGGCAGTGCCAGGCTTCAGGATCTCTCCCAGGCACAAAATGAATGGTCTGAATCATGGACTGCAGCTTGGCTGAGCCCGGCTCTTCACACTGGTGAGGGAAAAGTGCCTTTTATAATCTCATAAACCGGGAGGCTGAAATTATCACTGCAGTTGTCAAGAGCTTTATAGAGATTAAATCTCCCCCGTGATAGACTGGTAGCAAAGCTGAGGGTTGGTTTATGAGGGGGAAAAAAGCGACCATAAAGAGAGAATTGGCCTCGCTCGCTGTCCCCAAGCCTTGTTTGAAAACTCTTCCTGGCTGTCCTACAACAACAACAAMAAAAAGCACAAAGCCACAAAAGAAATGAGTGGTTTCTTCCTGGTTTTGTCCTTCATTATCAAACTGTGCTACAAAGAGCATCACCTCCTGCAGGATGATGTGGTTTCGATGGGAATTGGGAACATTTTCTGGGAAAGAAGTTCACGTTCAGCAGCAGGGCAGTCCTGAGATTAAATTCTTTTCACGTCGGCTCAAGGGTGAGGCAGTGCCTTGTTGGGGTTYTCTCTTCAGCTGCCACACTTTGAAAAAACAACTCACAAGGAAATCAACTGCAGAGAATGCAGTTTGGGTCACAGAACCACAGGAATGAGGTTGCTGGGAGGAGAAACCTTGGGATCGCAAAAGATGCTGAAAGATTTGTTGGTCAAGGTTTTGCTTTGATCCAGCTCACTCCACGTGGGGAATTACATTTCTTTATTCAGATAATTACTTGGAATTTSTCTTTTTTTTTATCACTCCCTGGATAAATCCACTGGAAATCAGTCTGGCATCCAGCTGCAGACAAGGGAGCGTTGTCCAGTTGGAATTCTTCAYCCACATCCTGGGGATCAATAAAGGGGGTTGCAATTAACTCAAGATAAAATGGGTGAAAAGCCTTCCCCAAACTCACAGGATGCTTTTAATGGCAAGTTGTGGTTGAGTATTTTTGTATTTAAAGGACAGGGAGACCRTCGAGCAGCCCAAATCCATATCTCAGGAATTATTTAATGGCAGATATTCCCAGCAGATGCTGAACGCAGCACTTCCAGAGATAATGAAAGAAAACTAATCAAAGCAAAGCTTTAAAAAACGAGGAAAACAGACCTCCCAAACTCCATTCTCAACAGCCTTACCCTGGAACACAGCTTCCTAAATCAAAGAAACCGAGGCTTTTTTGACAGAATCGACACCATCTGTAAATTCATGCAAAAAAAAAGAAAAGAAAAACAAAAAACTCAGTCACTTTCCCCCCAAAAAAGTTCACATTTGGATTACTTTTCCTTCCTGTTAACTTTCAGATAAGCCTTCCTCCTGCATCCAGCCAAAGCCTTTACACTGACATTGCCTTGAGATGCTCTGGCTGTTAGTAATAATAAGGACAAGTGAGAAATTATTAAAAGAGATTTATTGAAAGTGACTGAATGCTCCAGGGTACCATAGGAGGAGGTTCGATCCTCAGAACAATTTTATGCAGCGTACTGAGCCTCTCCAGACTTTCAACTTACCAAAAAAAAAAATAAAATAAAATAAAGGAAAGTTTCTCCTGATTCAGAGCTACTTTGACACAGCTTCAAAGCAGCAGCATCTCAAAGCAGCGTTGAAGGAAAAATGGAAGTATTTTACAATGACAGCTCTAATATCTGAACCCAGCCTAAAAAGCTGTCAAATAAATTAATAGCGATCTAGCAGCTCCGGTAGGGAACCTTCTCATGTACAAATGGCCTCGGGTTTTAGCCTACATTTTTTTAGGGCAATGTTTTTGTGGAGGAATTTAGGGAAATTTTTGTTTGTGGTACCAGTTTGTGGCGCTTGACCACGACAAAGTTTTTTTTGACACGGGTTTTTTGCTACATGCTAAAAACATTTTAAAATATCCGACTTATCTGAGCAGTCTGCTGTGGTGAAAGGTGTCGAGCCTTTACCTGTGCAATAATTAACATGGATAAGTTTAAAATCAGCTTGCACAAGCGAAAATTTAATTGAAACATTTGGATAATTATCTCCAAGGTATATTTTACTTCCAAAAGGATGGAAGGAGAAAATCCTTGCAATTACAGCCTGCAGAAAGTGTCTGTTCCTTGGATTTTTGTTCCAGGACTGCCCTGGATTTAAGGCAACCACAAATCAATTCCTGGGCTTTGACATCCAATATAAATTTTGTTATATCAAGACTTTGGGGCCTCTGCAGTAAGAAGCCTTTAGGATTTTTTGGACATTTTGAAGTTTGTTTTTACCTTCCAAATGCATTTAAATGAGACAAGCCCAGGGTGGCAGAATTCCAAGAGCTCCTGGTGTTTGTTGGGTTCACGTGGAGGTTTTTCCCAGCAGAGGAAATTCTCTGAGTGCTTTTCACTCAATTCCCTCAGCCCAGAGCTTGCTGAGCCTCTCAGGGGGAGCTCAGAAATGCCACAGCCAGAAATTAATTTTCTTGGATGCAAATTTTTCCACACTTGGGATCTTCTCCCAGAAGCCAGATGGGTTCCTCCAGAGGTGTTGGAGCTGAGGTGGGGTCTGGACCTCCCAGCTGCTGCTCTGCTGGTCCAAACCAGCAGCCCAATGAATCTTCATCTGTCTCTAYGCTCTCCGTTATTTTCAATTTTATGGGTTGCACCAGACGATTTGGTTTGTTGAATTTTAATATTAGAAAAAAATTAATTATTTGAGGATGAAAATGTAAAGAACTGGTTTGGCTTTTAGCAAGAACAACCTCCACCCATGCTGATAATTAATTCTGTGAGGGCTGGATTTTCTTTGGACCTTCAGGTCCACACTCCTTGCTTTTTCTTCACTTATTTTACCTGTCTGATTCTTCCCAAATCCAGAGCTCAGCCCAATTCCTGACTCAGGGCTTGGAGAGCACAACCATCATCCTCCAGCTACAGCAACAGCTCCTCCTTTTCCAATAAATCCTGTGGGGATAACACCTTCAAACAGGATTTATTGAGCCAAATGAAATCTCCTCAGGTTGCATTTTACCTCACTTTAAAAGGAAATTATTCCCCCAATAATTTACCKGAGTGACCCTCTGCAAACAATATTAGCTGAAAGAACTGCACTTCATTATCTTTATAATAATAACACACAGAATTCAGGGTGCCTTGAAACTCCTTTGGACAGCACGAYCCTGTGCTGATAATGGGATGTGAAACCGACGTTTTGGGGACTCTCAGGAGGAAAATGATTTATTTATAAAGCACCTTTTGTGTCTTAAGTGACACCGAATCACTCCAGGTCACAGGTAATTAAAGCACAGGAAATGAAGGGTGAGATTTAAGAGCTGGAGTTCCTTTCCTCAGCCAAGAGCCTCACAGATCACAAACCACGAAGTTATTTTGTGAAATCATCAAGTCCAACCTCACCAAAGGCCATGAATCAACTGTGTAAACACAGCAGTCCAAAACTGTCAAACCACTGCAAAAGACACAAAACTGGGGTTTTTTCAGAAATCCTCCCTGAAAACTCCTTTTTTTTTAATAAATACGCTCCATTTTTTCATTAAGACAAATAAATAATAAATAAAAACGCTCCAGAAATAAACATGCACCAGTGAACATCCTGGGAGCACTGCAGCTCTACCGAGCCATAACTCCCAGCAAAAAAGAAATTTGGATGTCTTTTCTAGACCTGCTTGTTATCATTGATCCTGGGAGTGCCAGAACAGCACAGACAGTGATCTGAAAAAAGACAAGGAAAAAAAAAATAAAAACCCCACACAGAACCCAAAGCGCTTTTCAGCCGCATTTGAAAAATTTGAAAAAAGATGCAGACAATGAAGTTTTTTTCCCCTTTACCTGGCGAGGGATGATATCTCAACTATTTGATCTGAGGAAAGGAGGCATCTGCTTGAAAATCCAGCAGCCAAYGAGGCTTGTTATACAAGCAAGGTTGTTTTCTTCCGTGGTTTTTGAGAGCAAACTTTCCCCGGCGCGGGCTGGTGACAAACGAGCTCCGCGCTTTGACATCTGCTGCACGAGCTGAGTTGGCTAAATTGAGTCCCCTTCTGTCTCCTCCAAAGTGCCTTGATTTGGGAGGGAAAAGAGGCTTTTTCTCGGCCTGTTTTAAAGCTTTCCCAGAGAGAATCAGGACATGCAGTTTGTGAGTTAAARGGGAAAAGCGGGAGCGGGGAATTAACACGCGGAATTTGGGAGGTGAGTTCTCCTYTGGAAATGATTCTGTGCGTATTTACAGATCAATTTGGAGCTTCCCCAGCCTTTTCTCTACCTTTGCTGCATAAGAAAAAAGCTGAAATTGGGGGTCACTGCTCATCTGCAGCAGGTTTGGAGGGGGCAGGTGACAGAAAAGTGAGGACAACATGAAGAGGTGGAGAGACCTTCTCAAGAGAGAAAGGTTCCGTGCAGAAAAGACAGGACACAGGAATGAATGCCATCTGCTCACTTCCACAATTCAAAGGGTTTTGCTGTTTTCTAAGTTAATTGTGGGTTTTTTCCCCCTCCAAGGACTGCCTACAGATGTTTGGAGTTCCCATCCCTGGAGGTGTCCAAGGAATGAGTGGACAGGGCAGGGYGACGAGATGGGGATTGGACTCGATGATCCTGGAGGGCTTTTCCAACCCAAACCATCCTGTGATTTCCCAGCCTGTCTTTTGCCACTTTTCACCTTTCAGACTTTCGATCAAATCTGCTCCTCTTTCCCTGCCAAAGCACTCCAAGCCTTCAGGGGTGTGGGGCACACTGAATGTTTTTGGTTTGTGCTCTTGTAAGAGACTCTGCTCTGGCCTTGTGCTCCCTCTCCAGCCTTGTCTCCCAGCCTGAGCTGCACTGCTGTTATTTTCCCTGAGCTATCCTGTCAGGATTTTGCCARCCAGAAAGGACTGGGAAGGATTCTGGAGCCCAGGAATGAGCCCAAGCCAGCTGGGCTGTGTGAAACCTCCTGAGCACACGGGAGTGAATCCCCTCCAGTTGATTTTTCACTTATTGAAAAATGGGTTTAAATACCAAACGAGGAGCCTGAGATTGTATAAAAAGGATCTGTTTTGTCCCTTTGGAAATCAATTTATTGCTCAGAGCCGCTCTTTAAGCTGATGTTTGCTTTTCAGTCACACTGAGCCACTCCACGATATCTGTTGTCCTATCATCCTCGATCTGTGGGATTTTAGGGACGCTGGGAGGGAGGTTTGGAGGGATCCTCACAGGGAGAATCTGCTCTGCAAGGGGAGGAATGAATTCCAATAGCTTTGGACCTCCAGTCCTTTGGCACACATCATTTAAAAATATATAAATTAAGAATCATATTACAAAAAGAAGTAATTTGAAGTGTTTGAGAGGGGGCAGGCTTTGCGTAAAACCTCTGCCAATAATTTCAGTTTTATGGGGCGCCTTTTTAGGGGGCTGACAAAATCCAGAGGCAATCCCAGCTGTGGGAATGTGGTGTCACAACGTGAATATTCTGCTCATTCAGGGGGTTTTCAGGTGAATTTAGATCAGCCCTGGGCACCCAGGCCAGGCTGGATCAATCCAGCTCCGTTTGTGTCAAAGGCACCGAAAAGGGCTCAATAAACAACTTCTCTCTGAAAGACAAAGTCAGCCCTCAAAGGCAAAGTTTTGCAGGCAGTTTCTTAAGAAAGTTGGCCAGGAAAAACTGACTTTATTAATTATTCAGCTCATCTATTTGACTCCCAGTTAAATAGCTCCATGCATTCTCTAAGTAGGCAAAAAAAATCACCTGAAAAATTCCTTTTAAATTCTGCTGTTCTGCTCAGGAGTGAGGTGTGTTTGATCAACACCTGAAATATTAAAATATATTTTTAAACTGAAAAGAATCCAGATACCAGGAAGTCATCTGCAATAAAAATGGCTTTTCTTATGATATACGAAATTAAACAGCAAGAACTATGGCTTGAGAATCCAAATTAGTTCTTTGTGGAGAAATGGGGTTGGACCAAAGAAATTTATCAGCATTTCCAGTCAAATGACATTCATGTTTTTACATGAACAATGTTTGCTTAGCAGGCTGAGGTAGATTTTATCCAAAAATGAATGCAATTAATCCAAATTTAAACCTTTTCTATTACAAATATTCACCCACCACCAGTCCTGTTTTATTTCTTTTAATCCCTCCCTGTGCTCACCTTTCAGCCCTCACTGTCCCCTCGCTTTGCTTCCCATAATGTTTTTATGCACAAAACCAGTTTTATATCTACAAAACCATTTAAATAATGTCTAGTTTTCTCTAATTTTCAATCTCAGCCAAATTTTGTTGCCCCTTTCCTCTYTGCTGAAGAAAACCCCTGCCCTTCCAGGTGTGCATCCCATCTTCCATCTCCTCCAGACGTGGATTTGTTCCCTGTTCAGACACTCCACAATCATCAAACACAGCAGCCACCTCCTATCGACGGAAAAATCTCCCCCTGCAACCAAGAATGTCAATTATTCAATATTTCAGGGCTCTGTCTTAAGCTCTGCCAGAAGTGTTCCTGCCACCAGTGACAGGATCTGGCTTCTCCCCAGCTCCACAAGAGGCAAACACCAAAGGCCACTTTTTTTTTTTTTTATTTTGCTGATGCAGTTGGAAGGATTAGGAGCATAATTAAAAAGCCAAAAGGATTTTCAGAAAGTTGGAAGGAAAGGTAAGGGGAGGGGGTGAAAGCACAACAATTCAAAAATATAAATCTGAGGGGGGGAAGCAGTGCTCTATATTCTAATTTTTTCAAAATTCTAGTTTTATCAATAATACCATTTTCCTCCTCAGATGCTCTGTGGGCATGGATGATCCTGAACAAGGTTTTTCAGAATCAGGTGGCTGCTCTTATCCCAAGGCAGGGATTTAACACAATCTGGGGTGGGTTTTTACGTTTTMTGGGAAGAGACAAGGAGAGTTTATGTGCTGGGTTAACATCAAGCAGGAATTTCCAATGAGGAGCCTCAGCTCYCCTGCCTGGGAGAGCATCTCTGCCTTGTCCTGGAGATGGGAAAAGCTCCCTCAGCTAAACTGGGATGGAAATCAGCACTGCTGGAAATGCTGCTCAGGGCATTTTAGGCCTTACCTCTCTCTTGGTCTTTCCTGGTTTTCTGGAATATTTGGAATATTTCAGAATATTCCACCTGGAGAGGTGGTGCAATGTTCCTGTACCTTTTCAAAGGATTATAAAAAGACTACAGATGGATAAACGACACAAAAAACTATAAAAACCTTATAGATGGAAAAGGATATTGGGATGAACATGTGATAGTGCCTGTGGTGGGAACAGACCTTGGTGCCCTGTTGGGAACGAGCCAYGACTGACAGCACCTCACTATGGAGAGCTGGGATTGATCAGCCT
>QVAJ01000244.1:132219-152585 GCA_003546035.1 Mixornis gularis | reverse complement strand
TATTTATCTCACTCACTTAGCAAAAAAGAGGATTTTATTATTCTCCCTGTATTCTTCTTTTTAAAATTCAGTTCTTTAACTGATGCTGGAGATCGTCCTCAGCAAATCTTAGCCTGATTTTTTTTAGATTATTTTYTTAAGCAGGAAAATTGAGAGTTGAGCTGGGTTTTGGTGCCATAATCGCTCTTCACCTTCCCCAGGAGYTGCATGGAACAAAACAAACACCAAAAAAAACCCCCAAATGAACCAGAAACAATCAAAAAGCAGAATATTGAAATCTGGATTCTAGATGTTCTTTAGGAGCTGGTACAAAACTTCACAGCACTGATTTAGGAAACTCAGATAAAAGGCTTGGACACGTTTGGAGAGARTTTAGGGAAGAGCTTCTCCAATGCCACATCCCTGTGGAAGCAKCCAGCCAGGAGACAGCCAAGATCTGAATTATCTGAACCCCAAACATTCCTATTTTCTGCCAAAGGAATCAAGCAGGAGCAGCAGCAGGAGGATTGATGGTTTCGTGCAGCAAAACTCCTCCTCGGCACCATCCCTGCACCCTTCCCTCCATCCCAGTGGGAATTCCCTCCCTCCTGCTGCATCCAAACTCCCTTGAAACGCCTGGAGACCTTCACCAGAGCCACTGTCACCTCCAGAGRGGACAAGCAACTCTCAGGGGCTTTGGAGAGGAAGTTTGGGCGGCTGTGCTCACCAACAGCAGCATTTCCGTGACCAGGAACACGCAGAGGTTTGTCACGGAAAGCCATCACTCCTCCCAGAGGTGACACTGAGTGACTTCCGAGCTGGAATCTGTCTCTAATATAACAAATCCAGGCTGTCAGCTTCCTTTGATCCCAGCATTAACTCAAAAAAATTTATTATCAATTACTCCTTCAATTTTTTAGGAAACCTGGGGATTCTCTGCCTTTAACAGAAGGTGACTGCAGCACCTCAAACTCCTTTTGCGTCAGCTACAAGGAATTATGATTTTTCCCTGGCTGGATGCTGAATTGTTGAAGGCTTCTTTTATTTTGGGAACTTCAGGCACCTCTCAGACATTAATTCAGGAGGGCTGGCAGCARCTCCACCTCGGAGAAAAGAGCTGCTGTCCCTTTTCCAGGTGAGACATGGACACTTTAAGTGCTTTGCTCGAGGCCAGGAGTGACTCACTGGGACAACCAGAACATCTCTCACATTGCTGCCAGCACCAGCTCATGAAAATAATGGCAATAATTCATGGGAGCCTTGGGATTTATGGCAGAATTTAAGGAGTTTGTGGTCTGAGCCCGTTGGAATAAGAATCTTTTAGCTGTAATCGATGTGGTTATTGTTCATAGCCATCCTCACGTGACTACTCGGGAAAGAATTCCACAAATTAATTCCACAAATTAATTCTTTTTAATGCTAAAAYAACCAGATTTCCCTAAAAGACACCAGTGCTGAATTCATTAAAAACAACCCAGATGCCATAAAAATCCCACTGAGACCCAAGCCACAGTTTGGGACACCAGGTCAGCCACTTTCCATCCCTAAAAATCTGCAATCACTCACAAAAGGCAACAAGGCCCAGGACTTTTCTAGGGGCCTTCCCCAAGCTGGGATTTGTTTTTTCCTTCTCCTGAATGAAAATTTCCAAYGTACAGCTGTCATTTGTAGGAGAGAGCTCTTTATGGATCATTTCCTGATATTTTCGTGCGCTCTCCTCTCCTCTCCTCTCCTTTCAGCTATGAAAAGGAAATTGTTGGTTATGATTCATTGGTCAGACCAATGCAAATGCTGCCCTTTAAATATGGCATGATTTAATTTAATAGTTCACTTCTGCTGCAGGAAATTATCCCCTGGATAGAAACAAATAGTCCAATTCCCGAGGAATTTCCACATTGTTTTTACAACACTTCCAGCAATGGTATAAACAGCTCAGAAGTCTCTCAGAAACGTTTTCGGTGGTAATTGCCATATGTCACTATTAAAAATTATCCTAATTCCTGCTCAATTACAATAAAATGAAGTATTTCCATGGAAATAACGCCGGAGTGTTTACCTGGTGGTTTCCCAGCCTTTGGATGTTGTGATTCCCAGAGCGACCGGGTTTTTTAAATGGTTTTAGAAAGGGGAGGMTAAAATATGCAGATGAGTCCAAGGCACAGAAAGCAGCTCAATTAATTTTTGGGAGGTGTTGAATGGGAGGATTTTGAATAGAACTTGGTTGTAGCGGGAGAAAAAAAACCCCCAGCATTGTCCAAATCCATCAATCTTCACACAGGACCAAAACACTCTGTCGTAGCTCTCCATATTCATCATCTTTTTGGGGACAAGCAGCTCTTTTTTTGTTCAGTGAGAGGTGTAAAATACCTTGACTGCTGAGCACGGCTTTGGCATGTTCCCAGGGCAAGGATGGCAGTTTTTTCACATGGAATTGCAACATTGGAGACACTTGGAGTGTGCAATTAGCCACGGCACTCTGCAATTTGGCTGCCAGCAGGGAGGAGGAGATTCCTCCTCCGAATCCCTCAGGATTTTCCTGCAGTGCCATGAAAATGTCATTGGTGTTGGTGCTGCAGGTGCCTGATGTGACAAATTCCTGTCCTCACAGCCCACCTGCAACTCCATTTTGGGGCTTGGCAAAAGGCTGGAATTTTCCCAAGGTGGCTCCAACTAAACCAAATCTGCTTTAAAAACCACAGTGGAGGTGACCAACAACATCTAAAGCACTTCAGACTCAATTTATTTGAACAAGGAAAGGCTGGGTGGGGTTTAATCCATACCAAGAGCAACCCCAAATGTCACAGTGGGTTCTCCAAGGCCAGACCTGCAGAAGACACCACAGACACCCCAATAAAGTCACACCAGCCCCCCCTTTGTGCCACGATCCCAGTTCTGCAGGTGATCCCCTGCTGGAGAGAACACCAGGCTCACTCAGCCCTTTGCCATGGAAAACACCARGAAAAGTCCAAAAAGGGCTGGAGGGGGTGGGTCTGTCTCTGAAATTGAAGGAATCTCTGCAGGAAGACCTGGATTGGCAGCATGAACCCACAACTCCTGGAAGTCCAAAGCAGAGGCCCAATAACACATTCCCATTCCAGGGAAATTCAAACTGAGCACACCCATCTTTAATGATGGAGGACACGGGAACATCCTCTTGGATTTATCAGCTTGGGCTGTTGCTCTTCATTTCAAGTGTGCTCAATTTAATTTTTAAAGAGTAGGGACAGGTACAGCAGCAGCCTAAGAAAAAAAAATCAGTGGGGTTTGACTCCTTGGCCCGTGATAAGAGGCAAAAAACCCAAACCTGACTGTCCTTGTTCACATTTCCTCCTGGAAAAGCTGAGGAACGACAAAGGMGGGAACTGCCAGAGCCTGGACTCACCTCAGTGCTGGAGGTCAAACATCTCRACATTGTCACGTTCATCCAGACCCAGCCTGAGCCTCCAGTGTCCCCAGGGCCTCCAACATGAGGATGTGACCGAGGAAGTCCCTTGGCCTGCAAAGGAGGTGGCATTAATATTTCAGACCACATTTAAGCACAAGGCTTTCAAGAGAGTTTCCAGCACGCTTCTCTGCGTACCTGGAAATCCTCTGCTAAACTGCTTTCTTACCATGTGGGGCTGTGTCCAGCTGTGCTCCACAGCTGCAAACATCTGCCTGGAGCTCTGCCACCTGCCTGGGCCAGCTGTGAGCACACATCCTGTCACCAGCCAGACAAGGAATGACACTGAGGAATGTTTTGTGGGRGAAATCAGCGACCATGGGACAGCACAAGGGGACTGAGCCTCCAGCTCTGTGCCAGGGTGGAGATCAGCAGGAATTTCTCCCTGGAAAGGGGGCTCAGGCCTTGGAAGGGGCTGCCCAAAGAGGTTTGGTGTCCCCATCCCTGGAGGTGTCCAAGGAATTCCTGGATGTGGCACTCAGTGCTGTGGGCTGGGGACAAGGTGGGGGATGTGGCACAGCTTGGACTGGATGGTCTTGGAAGGCTTTTCCAACCTTAATGACTCTATAATTAAGCTAAAAAATTAAACCAGCTGGATTTCTTAATTGAAATTATTTGCCCTTTCCAAATCACCTGAGCCCAAAACCCCTTTATCAACACTACAGCACAGCAGGAGAGCAAAGCTCGCAGGGAGACCCGGAATCAGCTCTGCAATTGTCTCCAACAATTACAGAAATTGGCCATTTCCATAGATTTTAAACTTCTCAGCATTCCCTGAAGATCTTCCCAATAAACCTTTTTATGTGAYCAATTCATCCAGCACAAACTAGAAATACAGATCTGTATTGCACACATCTCCTGGTCCAGGCAGCTTTCCAAAATACCTTTGCCATGAGTTTCAACTAATTAAGTCGTTTCCAAGGTACAATATTGCCTGGAAGAAGAAGTTAATGAAATGAGTGTATGATCCTTTAGCTAAGCTTCATAGTTTAGGAAAGGATTTGAACCTGTCATCAGGTCAGTCTGAAATTATTCATGTTTAAGGCTAAAAATGATTCTGAATTAGCCTTAAGTTAATAATATGCTTGATAAAGGTTTTCATGGAAGGAAATCCTAGGAAAACTCTTGTGGAATTTTTAGTTTAGCTTTTTTTTTTTTTTTTTTTTTTTTTTTTTTTGAGGGAATTTCCCAGAGGAAAGACAAGCCATTCAGCCAGTGCCTTTGATCTGCTAAATTTCATATAAAAATTTGTCATTAGCACTCACAAAAAATTAATCTTTCTGCATCCAGAGTGATTTATGCCGTGCACGGTTATGAGATGTACATCTCCACACTATATATGATAAAAAGTGAATTTCATCAACTCCACTCATCCTTCTGATCACTTCTGAAGGTACTTTGCCCTCACCAGTTCGTTTTCATCTGAACTATTTCTTATAATCCCCATCTTTGTGCTCCCAGCAGCTGCAGAAGAACAAAGCCCCACTCAAGAAACGTTTCCTTGCAGGACATGTAATTATTAAATTGGGTTCTAATTATGGATCAGAAATTACAGACACTTCTTTAGCGAGAAAATACCCAGAATGCCATAGAGAAACTCAACGCTTATTTTGAAGTTAAACTAAGACCATTTTTGGTTTWAAAAAAAAAATAAAATAAAGAAGATATTTTGGGCTCAAATCATGCCTCCCGTATGAATTACACATGATTATATTTCAGATGCTGCYGGGCATTATTGTACACAAATATTACTTCCTATTAAAATATCTAAAAACATATGTCACTTCTGTGTGGCAGCAGCAGCCAGAAGAGCCGTGCAGTCGGCATTTTCTGTGGGAAGGGAAAGGAGAGGAGCCTCTGGATATGTTCTTTCTATAGAAAGACAGACATCAGCCCTCCAGGAACAGCCTGAGCTCCAACAGGAGCACTCAGCTCCCAAAAACCAACTGGGAGCCAAGGGAAGATTAAAGAGATTAAAACAACCAGCAAACGCTTAGTGCTGACTCCAGCTGAACCTCAGCTCCACAGCAGGGCCTTTGCAGCACCCAAAAACTGAGGGGACAGACACTAAAATACAAAATACAGCGCTGTTGGAGCTCTGGAGGCTGAAAATTTCGGGTTTTCTGTCCTAAAAAACTCTGACCCTCAAGGAAGTATCACATTTGACTTGAGGCCGTGAAACAGGCTTCTGAAATTGAGTGACAGCACTGGGGTTGTGGGTTTGAATAGAAGTGTGTGATCCTACAGGGCGAAAAACTTAGATTTAGGGATTTAGTATATGGTAATATATGTGGGGCAAGATGGAGGATTTTGGGTGTTGGCTAAGACCTTCTTCTTCACCTTCTTCGTCATGGTTTCAGCTGGTTTTTCCTAACTGGGTGAAAAGGTCCACATTGCAGGCCTTGGGTGGTCATTATTGGGTCAAAAATATGAATATTACAGATGTCACCTCGTTATTGGGTGATTAGTGCTTAAATAACCTTGGAAAGAGTTAGAGGTGCTCCATTTCACCTTCATTTTCTACCTTGCYGGTTAGAGCTCACATTAGAGGACATTTTTTGGGACCTGCTTTTCCCAGACAGCACAAAGAGAGTGGATTTGGAAGCACTTTTCCAGCAGCTGGGAAATGAAGGGAGGGAGAGGATCCATTTCTCTGCATCTAATCTACCTCACCTGGCTCTGTCTGGGGTGGCTGGAGAAGGAAATGGGGTCAGAACATCCCACCAGCCCTGAGGATGGAAACGTGTGAGGACAGCCCGAGTTGCAGTTAATAAGATTTTGCTGCCATCTTCTGATGAAAAGACACCACAKGGGGACAAATGCAGCTGCTGGGCAGCACCACATCCCCCTGTGCCCTGGAATAATCCCACAGGAAACCTCCCTCCTTTGGCTCCCAGCAGCCTCCCGCCATCGTTGGGATAAATTATTTAGATTCCGGCTCAAATTCCTGCTCCAAACTTCAGAAAGCAACCCTGTGTGTACTGTAGTACCTCTGTCAGTACAGTTAAATGTAGTAAATTTTCTAAGAGAAGAAGGGATCTGTATTTAAATGAAATATTGAACTACCAAGCTGAGGCCTACCTGGCTGAGGCCGGGCCTTGAAGGCCCTGAGGCCTTGGGGCCTGTTGCACAAGTAAAATCACTTGTGGCCCAGCAGAAATTGCATGTTAAAGTATTAAATAGTGAGTTTTCTAGAAGTCACTGAGAGCAATTGTTAGTGGGCACATTTTAGCCACCTTAAAAGTAAGACAAACATGAGTTTTCTAGAAGTCACTGAGAGCAATTATTAGTAGGCACATTTTAGCCACCTTAAAAGTAAGATAAACAACGTCTGTTTATATTTTTCTCTTGCTGAATGCCAATGAAAGTGTCRCTGTAACTATAAACTAYATAGAACTGTATATAACCTGCCATCTTAAGCAGAATAAACAAAAAAAATGTGATTRACCATATTAGTCAGATCATATGTTGCTCTTAGCTCAACTTCTCTTTATTTTAAGAGCTCCCTGCTTCAGTTAAACAACTTCATATTGTGTTTAATAGGAAAAATTTTATCATTCAAAACTCCTCCGCGCTTCAATTTCCAAAAATCAAAGGTTACATTAAAATTACAGCTTTAAATTAGAGGCATGAATGAGTTTTCTTCCAACAGTTAATGGATTTTCTTCAAATTTTACTTTGTTCTCCAAAAATGGGTTAAACATTTCAGYCTCTCACTTCATGGAATATTTTCACGTCTGTAGTTCTTGAAAATAAAAAAAAGGGGACTTTATATAACATGCAGAAAAATCAACCTRGCTTTAAAATAAATTTCTTCTGAGGATAATGATGAGCAGCCTACTTCTCTTTTGCATTACAGAGGCACAAGCCCTGCTCYTTTCTCCAAAGTGCCACACACAACTTCAGCTAAAACACACAAACCAGCGAAACTGGAGCAAGAACAGTTCCCTTGCAGCGCCTTAAGCTGCAAAGTTTCTGCAGAAACTCAGAATTTGGGGTTTTTTTCTGTGCCACAATGAAAATCCATCCATGCATTTCTGTTCTGGTGCTGTTTATTTTATCCTCATTCCACCCCTCTTTTCTCGTCGGAGACAAACTTAAATATTCCTTTGAGAGCGGCTCCCTTCTGCTCAGTGGGATGTCCCAATAAAAACACTTCAGGGTGTGGAATTGAGCCATTGAGGGGCTTTTCTGCCTTCTTGGAATCACAGAAGRGTTTGGGAGGGAAGGGCTTTGATGAAAAGAATGGAAGAAAAAAAAAATCTGCAAAAATTAATATGAAGGGGGGGTTTCTTAGATCTTTAGGAGTTACTTTAGGAGACATCTTTTAACAACTTGTAATCGGTTTTCATGTAGAAACAATAGGAAATAAGAATTCCTAAGTAAATAGCTGTGGGCGGTTCTTGCTTGAAGAAAATTTAATTTTTCAGACAGAGATTTGTTTTTCTAGGTAGAAACCTTAAAAGGTGAAGGATTTTATTCTTTAATTTCTGACTTAACAATTCCCCTGCCATGGGCAGAGACACCTTCCATGTCCCTGGTGCTCCAAGCCCTGTCCAACCCAGCCTTGGACAGTGCCAGGGATCCAGAGGCAGCCACAGCTTCTCTGGGAATCCCATCCCAGCCCTCATCACCCTCCCAAGGAAGAATTCCTGCCCAATATCCCATCCATCCCTGCCCTCTGGCAGTGGGAAGCCATTCCCTGTGTCCTCTCCCTCCATCCCTTGTCCCCARGTCCCTCTCCAGCTCTCTCCCCTTCCTGCACTTCACTGCACTTGGGAGAAACTTGAAATTCCTTTTTAGGTACTTCAAAATTCTTAATATTGTGCCTGAAAATTTAAAATTTGAATTTAAATTTCTAAATGTAAAATTTAAAAATTATCTGTGTGTATTCCATTTTTTTTCTTCACTGTTCCTCAGCTTCAGYGGCCACCTACATTTACCCCAGGAGCAAACACTGGACAGAGTTGGGAAAAATCCTCTAATTGTGGAAGAGAGTTATTTCACCTCATTTATAAATCTGGACAGGAGAAAAGGTCTCTCCCAGCCCCATTTCCTGCCAGTCCTTGGAGAGGWGCAGTGCAAGGTGTGTGAGTGTCAGCTCGAATCAATCCACGATGTTCTTTGGAAGCTGGCACGAATTCCAGGTGGACTTGAGTCCTGTACTTTGTGCCCACCAGGAACACGTCCAGTTTGTACTGAGTTCCTCATCAGATCCCCTCTAGAATAGACATGGGATTTCTCCCAAGCTTGGATAACCTTTCATGGAATAATTCACCAATTTCTCCTCAGCAGTGAGCTCCACAGCATCAGACTGAATTGAAATGACGGGAACGATCAGAAATCCATAATCCCCACGATTATTGCCGAGCTTTGTTGACTTCCACAAACCTAATGCCATCTGATTAAATATCACCGTGTTTACACATCACACCCTGGAGTTCCTCAAACAGCAGAGAACGAGATGGACTCTTCAGCAGGAAGGGATAATGGAATGCAAATCCATCCACTCCCAACGTAGCAGATTGCATTGTTTGTCGTGGATGTGGATCTCCAACACTGGCACCAAACGCGTCCTGAATGGGCTCACAACTCATCCAAAGTGCTTTCGTTTCATGTATTTATCCTCATGCATAATTGATTGAGATTTCTTGCATAAYTGAGCCCTTTTGGATGAGTTTAATGGTTTTAGTTCATCGGTTGGGAATGGYGTGGGAATTTAGGCAGGAAAAGTCACGACCGCACAGACACGGAATTGACTGCCAAAAAATCCACGTTCAGCAGAAGAGATCTGCTTTCCATGGATTATGTTCGTTCTTAACCAGCCTGCTGAGAAAGGTCACGTCCAGGACATGGATCAGAATTTAAAAAACAAAATATTTCTGTTAAACTTTCTCTTCCTGCTGCCTTTCAGGAACACAAATAATCAACAATACCAAAGTATTCCATTCCCCTTATCCGTGATCAAACGACTCTTAAACTGAGTTCTCCATCACAGGATATTTCAATCTCTGCCTTAAAGTGCACAAAACCTTCTGTCTAGGCTTCCAAAGAAGCCTAAATCCAGATTCACTGAATGATACAAAGCTGATCAAATCCCCTGCAAGGAATAAATGAGAAGCAGAAATGTTTGCTTCGTTTTCTGGAATAAAGCATGGAAAGGAGTCTGTTGGGCTGAAAAAGGCCAAATCCAGCAGCTCTGTCCCTAAACATCCCTTTTCCTGTGGTGCCTTCAGAGACAGAGACCAATCCTGGCAGAAAATTCCATGACACCCAAATCCATCACTATTTAGCATTCCTGCAGTCTTAAATCATCCTAAAAACTTATCATGATAAATTAGGACTTCCCTAAGGGTGCTGAACTATTCCCACCACAACAACATTTCTCCTAAATTCACAGCTGGCTACTAGAGCCTTCCAGGTCCTCAAAATCCAAATTTAAAAACCTATTTTCCCTTTTTTTTTTTTCCCCCCAAGTTCAGAAATAGAAGCCTTTCCTAAAATTGCAGTGATACCACCACAGTGATGGAAAGCAAGGGGCAAAATAAACAGCAGCCAGAGGCTAAAGCAGAAATTTTCAAGACCATTCAATGCTGTGCTGTAGAATTATCCCCTCACACAGAGGATTTAAAATTTCAGGCAGAAATTCAGGTAATTACGGTTACAAAGAGCACTGAGTCCGTTGAAGGTTTATAAGACCACAGGAAAATGGCAAATCTGGGGAAAAATCACCTCGGTGACTCACAGAAATGTGTGGATGTATCAACACCATGTTCAGAGGTTCCCAAAATGTTCTAATTTGCCCAATTTCCTCTCTATTTTCCTGTTATCCGTGAGGATCATCACATCCCACTCATTGAGTCAGGCAATGCCAACATCCCTGGTGTATTTAGTTCACATGATGCTTATTTTGCTGAAGTTTTGAGCACAAAAAATACCTTTTATTAGTATTTTTTTAATTATTAATGCAGAGAAAATGCTATAGTCTTCTAATAGCACAGTTAATTACTGATATTTTTTCCTATTAGTGAAATGTCATTAATGCCTCCCAACAATGAGCTCAGACAAATATTAGGAGACATTTTCAGATGTCTTGTCTAGAATGTTGTGAAGATAATGATAAATAGACAATCTCAAGTGTGGAAAAGATAAAAATCTCTCAGTCCTTACTGGTTAGTCCTTAACTATAAGGAGAAAACAAACTCCTAATGGATTTTGACAGATAATGAAGTGGCAGGGATGAAAAAAAAAAGAAAAAAAAAGTGTGCTGGTTGTCTTTGATGTATTGTTTCTTGAGGTGGTACCACAGTCTCATTTTGCTGCCAAAATTCCTCCCTGATAAATGATTCGGTCGTGACATTTAAATGAAGGCAAGAAGAAGAGGCTTAAAATTAAGAAGTCTTTATGAATATGTTGTTGCAGTGGATAAATGGATTTATAGCAACAGCACGAAGATCAATAATTCTATTAGAATGGAGAAGTGATTTTCTCCTTCACCCCACAGCCATTAGGCTGCAGGTTACTCTGAAAATACAGAAATGTGATAAATTGAAAAAACATCAGAATTAGGGCGCTAAAAGTGAGAGCATTTGGGGTTAGCACACTTTTAATGAGTGCTGGAGTTACTTCTTAGAGTACCAGCAAGCCAGATAAAATGAAGTCGGGGTTTTGCTGTCTGATGTTAAATCAATTCCCAAAAACAGGAATGAAAATAAAACCAGCTCCTCCACAGAGATGCTTTGAGCCAGGGCAGCCAAAATCAAGGGGATGGAGGCTTGGAATTGTGCCACAGCCCAGCCCTGCACACCACAAACAATCCTAACAATCCATGGGCACAGAAACTGCCAGAGGGCASGGTAAGGTGGGATTTTGGGAAGGAATTCCTGCCTGGGAGGGCGATGAGGGCTGGCACAGGCTGCACCCAGCGAGGGTCACAMCTGACAGCCTCATCCAACAGCTTCTGCCATGACAAAATAAACTTCACCTGGGTGTACGTTCATTTCTTATCCACCTCACAGCAAAAAATCCTGTTCCAGGAGAGTCCATAAATAACTTTCCCCTGAGTACAAAGGAGCCCATTCCTTTCCCTGAGGTCACCCAGGTGTGGAATAATCGGATATTTAGTCCTGGCAGAAGGGATGTGAAAGCCTCCAGGACAAACAGGAGCTCTGAGGGAACACTACAGCCACGTGAACACGATATTTATCTGTACCTGATGCCTTGAGATGCTCAGTCACACATAAATAATCAGAGCTAGGGCAGTGTTGGGATGACACAACTGCTTTTGACCAGCACAGAGCTGCTGGAGAAATACTTCCAGCAACAATTTTCTCAATTTGTCCTGCTGGTAAATTATCTGGGCGACAACTTTCTCATTTTTTTTTCCTGCAATCAAGCACATCAGTTTCCTTTCTATTTTTATTTTTGATAACGAAAAGCAGGGGGRTTTTATTATTATTTAAGTCTCCAGACTAACCCTGGCTCTCACAGAAGTCTGATTCAGACTCAGTGTCTGAAGCTCCATCAGCTTGTGCCACCAGTGGAAATCTGAGAGGGAAAGTTCAGCTGCTGACGGTCCAGATTAAAGTGGTTCCCTCCGTTTGAAAGGATGTGGAATTTTCTCCTAGAYTGAATTTGACACTGTATCGCTAAAGTGAATATAATTCACTCTGATCTCCTTACCGTTTAGAGCCAATGGCCCATTCATGTGTAAATGCACAGTTAAAGGAGGAAAAAAATACAGCAAAGACAGCCCATAATGTCATCTGTATCCAAGCAATCACTTCCATTGTGTTCCCGGGATAAAAGGAGAGGTAAATATTAAACAGAAAAAGGATTGTGGTTTTACAGGCTTTCAGGGGTGTCCATTTCAGAACAAACCCCAGTCACTCACTGTGTTTCTGCTTCAGTCTACAGGCATGGGAATGGATTAAAAAGCAAATTCTCTTTAATACTGAATCCTGTTGCAGGAAGGCCCTAAGATAAGGAGAGGTTGAGCTAGAGCAACACAGGTTTGACTAATATGGTTACCCCTATGTTCTCTTTTATTTTATTTAAAATGGTTGCTTATATACATTTTTAGATAGTTTACAGATTCAGTAGTTTTTCCATTAGCACACAGCATATAAAGGAATGCAAACACACATTGTTTAACTTCTTCTTAAGGTGGCTAAACGTGCTCATTAATAATTGCTYTCAGTGACTTCTAGGAAATGCACTATCTAACATTACTACTTTAACATTTAATTTTTTGCTGTGCCACAATTAATTTTATCTGCACAACAGCTTCAAGGCCTCAAGGCCTTCAAGGCCTTCAGCCAGGCAGGCCTCAGCTGGGTAGTTCACTGTCTTATTCCATATTTTATTCTAAGTACAGAATGAGACTTTTTCTCTCAAAAAATCTGCTACAGAATCCCACCTACTCTGCAGCCAGAAATTAAACCCCCCTGCAGGCAATAATCCTGGATAATTTCCCACTGAAAGATCCCAGAGCAGGAACTCTTAGGTGGGTTTGTGACCAACACAGTGAAGCAGCATCCTCAGCTGTGGATTCCAGGTGTGTGCTGAACACAAGGACGTGGAAAATCCTGGAAAGAACATTTCCTTGTCTATTTGTTAAGCCAGAAGCCAAGCCTAGGGTTAAGTGAGTCCTACAGCACTCTGGGAATGAGGAGTGACTGACATAAAGAGTAATTTTAGAATGATGAAGTAGGAAAATATTGAAGGCCAGTCCTCAAAATAATCATCAGGGCACAAATAAGCAGGGTGGGGAAAATATCATCTGAGGGATCAAAGCAGAAACATCCCCTCTGGCATCATTTTAGTGTCAAAGGCACTGATTTGGTTACAGAGCCAGGTCCAAAGGTTTTCAGACACCACAGCTTCAACCCTGCCTCGGTGTTCCTGGGTGAGAGCCCTGAGGCTCTTCCTGCAGTGCAAAACCTTTGAAAAGTAAAAATATAAATAAATGAACGAGCAAAGGAATCACTAAAATGGGCTGCAAATAATCTTTCCCTTTCTTCCTCTTTAGGTGAGGGCCCAAGAGTTTTATCCTGCAAATCTTTGCCCAACTGAGCAATTCAGGGAGGGGCTGGGTGGGTTTTCCCACAGGATTTTTTACTGGAGGGAAAAAAAACAAAAAACAGTCTGAGCTGATCTAGTTTCTAATCTCTCCTTCTCTGTCACAATTTCCAATCTAGATCTGATTTTATGGAAAAGACTGCACTCTCCAAAGGGKCCAAATTGTGGGAATTCACTGCTGGAGGGTTTTGTTCCTGTCCAGCCCTGTCTGGCTCCGACTGCTGCTCGCTTTGGTACAGTTGTAGATGATTACAAGAGTCATTAAGCAGCATAAAATCATGCATGCTGGCTAATTAATGTGGAATTGATTCTCCTTTTAGTTTCATTTTTTATGTCTGTTGAACTCCAGTGGAATCAATAAAGGCGAGCTCAGTCAAGATTGCAGTAAAATTGATGTAAGTGAAGGACGTCGGGCTGGAGTTTAATGAGTTATAAAATCCAAAGAAACAGAAAGAGAAAATCAAACTTCCAGSTCCATCCATGTGTTTATTGTAACTGTATGTGGTCAGGAGCATTTGGGAAATTTTCTTCAATGTTAGAGTCCAAGTGATGCACTGAAGGCTGAGTAGAGGAGAAATGAAAGCTCTCAGAGTGATATAAAAGGGGTCAAAAACCCCAAAAATTCAAGCTGAGGGTCTGGAAGTTTCCATTCTTTACTCCCACCACAAACCCACTTCAGATTTCCAAAGAATCTTCCCAAATTTCCTTCCATTTGCTGAGGGTTGCTACCTTCCCCTCCTTTCAGTGTTCCATCTCCGTCCTTACAGATCTCAAGTCTAAGTCAGGAAAGTTCCAACCCAATTTAAACCACGGAAAYGATTTAAAACTTAAAACTTCCCCTCTGCCCCCTGCAATTAAAACTTGAGTCAAACAACATTTCTTTGGTTTCCTTTCTCCCTCCCTGCCCCTCTCAGCACAGCATCCCCCAAACTTTGTTGAAATACAACATTTTCACTGCCCCAGGAGCGTCACCGTGCTGTGACACGTGTGGCAGGGCTGTCATGTCACATTATGGGATGTGACACCACACAGCCCGATGGGCAAACCTGATCTGACACCACAACTCCCAGAGATTCCTGTTGATCCAGCCACCAGCTCGTGTCAGCTCTCCGTGAGAGACACGCACCAAATATTTGTTATTTATCTGGTTTTTCGTAGCTGTGGGTTCAGCCCTTGACCTTTCAGGCCTGGCTGGAAAYGAGCAGTGCCAGGTTTGCCCGCCTGGAGTGTTTTGACAACCATTTTTCTGATGAGGGGATCAAGTTGTTGCCGTGCTGTGTACAAAAAAATGAAGAATTTGCTTCAAAAATAGTTGTATTTTACAGCCTTCRTGATATTAGAGCTGGATAGAGCACGGCTTTCATCCCCATTCCTTCACAATCTCGGGAAACCAAATGATAAAAATRAAAGAAKTTCAGAAATTGTTMAYTCCTCSCAAAWCCAAACAAACCCAAACAAACAAACMAGTCGAATTTCTAAAAGCTGTGCTTAGGTTTTTTTGCCCTCCGAGGCGTTTTCTGTGGATATCTCATGGTGGCTTTAGCTGAGATTCCCATCAAGAGTCAGCTCCAGCAATTAGGCAGAAATACAGGAATATTTCTGTCAGACACATTCYGTGATAACCACAGCAACACATCCAGGCAGCCTCTCCTCAGGGCACATTATTTTTTAAATGGAAATACACCCAAAATGAGCTGAATTTTCTTCAGCCTCCCAGCCCAGAGAAGGTGCAGGAAGGGATTTTTTTATCCAGCCTTACTCATCTATTCCAGTCCCATAAACTTTCCTAACGAGTCACCTGGAATTTATAACGGGCCGAAAATGGAGCCTGGATAATTGGTCTAAAGAGATTTCTTATTTATCCTCCCCATTTTTCTGTTTAATACGAATTTTCCAATGCCAATCTTTCCAAATCACACGAGAGATGCTTAAAAATCAATTTTTCCCTCATCCCTGCTAATCAATGGGATTATTTTACCTTCAATGGCCGTTTTGTCAGGGAGGTTTGAWCCAGATTCCTGCTTATTCCTTCAGAGAAATTACATGGATTCAACCCACTGGAACACCTGCAGCACCAAGGGGTGCCTAAAATCACTCTCCAAGGTGTGTGCACAGCTCATCATTCCCTAAATTCTGCTGTAGGACCTTATTCCCTGGGATATATACATATATATATAKMTATATACTGGCATCAGTGGAGAATTCCTCAGTGCAAGCAGCTGGATTTGCATCCAGCAGAACAAAATCCATTCTTTCCACACATTCCTCAAATCAGATCAAGAGTTTTGCCAGAATAAAACCAAAWTTTGCCTCATGCTTCAGGCTTTAGATTTATCCCATATGGAAAAAGGGACCAGAATTAATTCTGATACATTTTTTTAAAAAATCGTGATCCAAGCCAGTGTTCAAAGGGAATTCTCTCAGAGAGTTTGTTTTATTTTTTGCCTCCCCAACAGCAGCTGCTGACTCATTCAGCCCTTAGTTGCTCAAATTTATGACAACAATAAAATGTTGAAGTCAAACTTCCTTGCAGGATGCAGCTGGGGCTGGAGAGCATGCAGTCAAAATCCAGGGAAGAGGCACAGGGAGAGTGACCCTGGGATGGTCCYACCCATTAATCCCCCACCAAATCTGGGTCTCTGCTGCCTGAATTCATTTCCCTCTCCAGGCTTGAGGAGGTGTCAGTCTCAYATAAATATAAAAATAAAAATAATAAAACCCCTGCACTCAGCAGGTCAAGCACCACGTGCCAAGTAAATTAAAATTAAATGGTGACCACTTGGTGGGAGATGATTTAGATTAAACTTTGGGAAGGAATTGTTCCCTGTGAGGGAGGTCAGGCCCCRGCACAGGGTGCCCAGAGAAGCTGTGGAAGTGTCCAAGGCCAGGCTGGAGCAATCTGGGATAGTGGAAGGGGGGGGAATTTGATGAGTTTTAAAGGTCTCTGTCAATCCAAACCATTTGAATTTTATGGAAATCATCCCCACTCTGTCAATGGAGGAATGAACTATTTAAGGGCAGCTTGACCAGGAGGCAAAGAGGGTTGGGATAATCTGCTGGAAGGCCCTGGACAGTGAACCCTGGAGGTTTCACTGCCTCATTTGGTGGGTCAAACATCACCCAGTGACTCAGGCTCTGAGTCAGCCCYGCTGATGGGGCCTGCAGGAGCCACCTCATGTAAGCTGGAAATTTCACTTCATTAAGCAACCCCCACACCCTAATGGGTCGTGTTTTATTCTGTGGCTCAGCCTCTCTGGGTCACCCCATGCTCTGAAAAGCATCCAAAAAATCAAAGTGGTTCCATCCCCTGGAGACAAAGGTTGCAAGGCCATTTTTGCTGCACATTTCTGGGGGARTGGGACATCACTGAGGTGTTTCATTAGCTCCAAGTTACTTTTCTGGCTGTTTAGTCAGCCTGGGAGGAATTTCCAGTGCTGTGGAATTATCCAAAGGAGCAACAGCAGGAAAAGTGGGATTTCTATTTTAGGAAACCAATCCACAAGGTGCAGGCAACAGCCTAAGCTGTTCTTCCCTTAATGAAGACACATGGATCACCTGCAGGAGCTTCTGTGAAACAGTTTTGTGTTCTCGTGGCCTTATATTGAAAAAATCTGCCTGGGAAGGGCTGGAGTCCCCCTTCCTGGAGGGATGGAAAAGCCATGGAGATGCTGCACTTGGGGAYRGGATTTAGTGSTGAAGGTGCCAGAGCTGGGTCAGTGGCTGGGCTCAGTCCTGGAGGGCTTTTCCAACCTGAAATTCCACAATTCTGTGATTCCTGAGGCTGCAGGACACACCACACTGTGAAACATTTCTGAAGGAGTTTCTGCTCGTCAATCCCAGCCCTGGGATACTGGAAGCAGCGCCCAGCACTCCAAGGCAGGAACTCCCAGCATTAACCCAAATCCACAGTCCTGGCTCCTTTAACTGCCTCCAACTGCTGATACAAGCCTAACAATCTCGTTTAGGTACTTCTAAACCATTAATAAATCATTAAACACTAATTATATTCCCTTTCCTTCCCCTCCCATCCGAGCTGCTCCTCTTGCTGGTCCTTACTGCCATGGATATTTCCAGTCCACGAGCACATTCCAAGGAACTATTCCATGGGATGGATGGCTTTTAAATCATTTACCACTAACAAATGTTCTTGGCCACCCTAGCAGACAGCATCTGTTTATTTAAAAGGCCTGAGAGGACTCATTAATCCAGAACACACAATAAAATTGTCAGTTTGGGTCAGGAAATGCTGTTTCCAGCCCTGAAAAGGCCCAAGGAAGATCCTACCTCTCRATATTAAGGATTTATCCAGGGAAGTTGGGTCTCTCAGCTTTTCCCCTGGCTTTTAGATACGGATTTTTTGCAACTTTAAAAATGCTCGTGGCTGTGTCGTGCCTTCAGAATTGGTGGCACTGCAGCCACTTSTGTTTGCAGAGGATTTCTGCTCCAGCATTTGTTCACAACATCTCCATTTCCCACTGCCCTGGAGCCCTCAGGAGCACGAGGCTGCCACAAGAAAATGTGGAAGAAAAAGCTTTTCTTGACCCCAGAGAGATCCTCCACTGACCAAGCTGTTTAAGAGGGTCACAGACCTGTGCTGGCAGTGACAAAAATCAGATTTTGACTAATGGAGGCATCAGGATGCTGTCGTTTATTTCCTGCCCGATGAAAATATTTCAAGCTGAATTTTTTTGCAAGAGCAGTTCCCCTTATTTTGTCACTGAGCTCATCCTAACATTTCACAACAGAGGAATGCAAGAAGGAAAAAAAAAGGGGGGTTGTGCTGTTCCATTCATAAAGAGCTAAGAAAATTCTCTGATGTTGCATTTCAGATATTTAAAGATCGTATTTTCTTTCAGAAAAAACAGACAGCCAGAACTTTTTAAGCAATTGGAATGTGTACTCACACAGCAGCTTCACTGGGATTTCTAAGCTCAGCTTATCCAGGTTTTAGTTCGTGTTTTCATTCCCACATGAGAAACCCACCCTGATTTCATTCTTCTTCCATCATATGCAAAAAAAAACCCAAAAAAAGTTTGTAGAAGGAAAAAGAACCTTGAGGAGAGACAAATTTTCAGTTTCAATGTCTTGGCACGAAGTCAAGATGGCAGTAAAAACTACAATTATCCTAAATTCATCCAAAGACAGTGGAATTATTGTGTATAATGGAATACATTGTATTGCTGAAGCCAGGAGGTTCAGAATTTGGGGTTATAATTAGAATATGAGCATTAATATTAGCACTGGCTACAGAAAAGCAGCAAACTCCTGAAAACATCACCTGTACAAGCCCAGAGGTAGAACTTTGAGCCTCAGTTTTGTTGGAATTCCTCCCAAATCAGCAGGAATTCCCCAGGAGACACAAAACCTTCCCCAGCTCTCAGAGCCAGGCCAGCCCCAGCCCCTGCCCTGCTGAAATGTGAATTTCCAGCCCCTTTCATTCAGTGAAACCCACCCCCAGCATGGAATAAACACAAACCACAACTTCCAGTCCCATCCAYAATTCACAGCAACCTCCAGGCCTTTGCAAGGGCTGAAATTAAATAGGAAATTAAACTGTTCCCCCCCGAGGTGGTGGGGTGGAGGCAAGAAATRCATTTAGAAATAACCACACAAGTAGTTCATGCTGCTTTTGTGGGGATTACTCAGCACATCTCCTTAGCAGTCCCCTGACATGTTTTTTTTAGGATATTTCCTGGAGCATCCTGAGTTTAARCTGCCTTAATGCCTCCAGCACGCCCCCAGCTCCCCGTTCCAAGGGCGTTCTCAGCCTGGAAATTTGGTTTTCTCCCATTGTAAATCCCTAAAAAACCACACCAGGGCTTTCCAAGTGCTGAAGGCCAGGTTAAAGGGTGTGCTCCCTCCTTTTTTTTGGTGTTTTAAATGAGCACAGAAATGAAATTCRCTGTTATTGTAGGGTATAAATGAAGATATTCCCTTTCCATCGGGCCCTGCCTCAGGTAAACCCTCAGACTTTTCTTAAAAATGCTGATGCTGTCAAATGTCAGCCTGAGCTGAGGCAAGACATTTCCTTTTGCAAAGAAATAAAACCTGGAAAATGTAAAAGTTGGAGTCAGGAAAGGATGGGGCACCTGCAGAGCCTGYGGGATGCTGGGAACACCCAAAATTTTTCATCCCAAAAAAATGACAAAAAAAAAATGGGAATTTGAGAAGTGGAAAGAACACTCACAATTCCTGTGGAAGGTTTATAATCCTTTCCCTTCCTGCTGGACTAAACTGACATTTTAGGAGTGCTGCATTTATTTAAATGCCAGCCTGCCACGTAAATATTTGATTCCATAACGATTATTGGCAGTCAAGATAAAACAGCTCACGAGTTCGCCCCGTGAGTTTATTTATTGCGTGGAAGGATTTGCCCAGAGGCAAATTTCGGTGGTGATGAGAGCTTGTATTGACACCGAAAAATTAAATGGGAATTTTATTGTCATAAAATATCAGGATTAAGCTAACCATACCCCAGCTGTCAGGAACAGAGAGAGATTTATCAAAATATTGCAAAATTACAAGGCTGTGGAGCAGGGTTGGGTTTGGGGTATTTTTTTAATATCATTTTGATATTGGATTAGACAAAAGCCTATCTCCACTCTCAGCTGCAACATTTAAAAGTTAACTGGGAAAATTCAGCTTTGTGARCAGGACAATATCAGTCATTAATCATTAATTATAAAACCTGAAGRGACAACACCAGGCTGGCATTTTGTACTGGTGGAGGAGCCGTGAAACCACGGTGTGCACAACAAGTGGCCCTAATTATTGAACAAGTTGCTTGATGGGATGGTTTATAGGCTGCTCCAGGAGCATTTATTAATTSCAAAAGATTCAGATATCTCATTGTGTTTATCTGTTC
>QVAJ01000244.1:111521-121727 GCA_003546035.1 Mixornis gularis | reverse complement strand
AATTTCCAGCACAATCCCATCACTGAAGAGCGACAATTGCAATTTTGGAACTGGAATTTCCATTTTTTTTTTTCCCATTTCCCATCCTTTCCTGTCTTTTTATTGCAATGGGTGAGTGTGGCATAACTTAATGCCCCACCATTCATTTCTTCTTTTTTATTGGGATTTAAATTTTTGTTTGAGATCCAATTATTACTTTATTCTTCAAATCCTGCCACTTCAAGCGGGTAGAGGTGAATATTTGCCCCTTTTTTTTGGTCCTACATTTTGCAGGAAATTTGGAGTTTTTCCGTGTTAACTTCCCGGAGTTTTGCCTTGTTTATTTTCAAGTAGAAAGATTTCAAATTTACCTTTAAAAAAAAAAGATTCTGGAGCTGCATTTCCCCTTTCAAGCAGTTTTAGTTCTGAAGTTCTGTAGTTTTATATTAAATCCTTCAACTCAGACAAGATGGGCCCTCGTTTTCAGATAGTTTCTGAAACCATTTTTCAAAAATAAATATAAATAAAGCGAATAAAGTGCTGCTGTTGGGTGGGGAATGTCCCGGGCTGTCAGTCCTTGGGATCCAAGTGCCATCTTGTGTTCACACTCCGCATTTCAGGAATTTTTCCCCTCGCAAATTCCTCAAAATTTGCGAGGAATTTGCTCCTGCTCACTTGGAGAGGCGTTCATCCTCAACATCCAACTCCGAATTATTTGGGAATTGACCCACCAGCAAAGCCATTTCATAATAAATAAATCGAGCTGGAGATTTATAAATATGAGCTGTTTGCAGAGTGAATTTTTTGGGGTTTACTGTAAAATAAATTTCCTCCAGTGGGGTGYGGGTGTGGCTGTGCCGTCACAATCCTCAGAGCAGAATTCCTCAGAATCCTTTTCTGCTTGGAAAAAGCTGCTGGGAGTCAGCCCAGCTGAGGGTTGGAAGGGTTTGGTGTAAGAATTGGGTGTTAAAGTGTTAAAAAGGGCGAAAAAAAATGGGAAGAAATGGAAAAAAAAGGGGGGGGAAAGGTGGAGGAAAAAAGGGAAAAGGGAAAAAAGGGGAAAAAAGGAGGAAAGAAAGGGAAAAAGGGGAAAAGAAGGGGGGAAATATGGAAAAAAGATAATAAAAAGGAAGAAAAGCAAAAAAAAGGGAGAAAGAAAGGGAAAAAAGGGGGAAAGAAGGGGGAAAGGGGGAAAGAAAGGGGGAAAAGGGGGGAAAGAAAGGGGGAAAAGGGGGAAAGAAGGGGAAAAGATGGAAAAAGGATAATAAAAAGTGAGAAAAAGAAAACCAGGGAAAAGAAAGGGGAAAGGGGGGAAAAGATAATATAAAGGGAGAAAAGGGGGGGAAGGGGAAAAGAAAGGGGAAAAAGGGGAAAATAAAGGGAAAAAAGGGGAAAAGAGGGAAAAAAGATGGAAAAATATAATAAAAGGGGGGAAAGGGAGTAAGGAAAAAAKAAATAGGAGAGAAAAGGSAAGAAAAAAGGGGGGAAAGGGAGGAAAATAAGGCTTGAAGCAGCATTTTGGGTTCGTTTGCAGCCATACCCATCCCACCCCTCCAAGTGCAGAACAGGTGCCCCAGATTTGTTCCTTTTTCCTGTTCAATCCAAATTTCCTGCCAAAATTCAGCTCCACGTTCCCTGCCCTGAGCTGCAGTGACAGACTGACAGGTGCTGCCAGCCAGGGGTCGGTGACATGGGTTTGGATTTCCATGGAATTCCACAAAAGCCAGGCTAAGCAGCAGCAGGTGCAGCTCCAGGAGGCCTTTGGCCAGGCAGCCTTGAAAATGCCCAATTTTGGGATGTTTGATCAGGAAATAAAGAGCCTTGTCCGAAGGGTTGGTTTTAATTTGTTGTCACGGAGCTGGATATTCTCAGGGCTTGGGGAGTGGGGGCTACCAAACCTTCAGGTTGGGGTTTGTGGGAGATTTGGGGTTTGTTGGGAGGTTTGGGGTTTATTGTGAGTTTGTGATTTAACATGATTTTGTGGTTTATTCTGAGTTTGGGGAGTTATTGTGACTTTCTGGTTTAATGTGAGTTCGTGGTTTATTCTGAGGTTTGTGGTTTATTGTGAGATTTGGGGTTTATTGTGAGATTTGGACTTTATTGTGAGTTTGTGGTTTGTAGTGAGTTTAGTGGTTTGTTGTGAGTTCATGGTTTATTTTGAGTTTGTGGTTTATTGTGAGTTTGTGGTTTATTGTGACTTTCTGGTTTATTGTGAGTTTGTGGTTTATTGTGGGTTCATGGTTTATTGTGAGTTTTGTGGTTTACTGTGAGTTTGTGGTTTGTAGTGAGTTTATTGTTTATTGTGTTTTTGTGGTTTATTGTGAGGTTTGGAGTTTATTGTGAGTTTATGGTTTATTGTGAATTTGTGGTTTGTAGTGAGGTTTGTGGTTTATTATGAGTTTCTTGTTTATTGTGTGTTTCTTGTTTACTGTGCATTTGTGGTTTATTGTGAGGTTTGGGGGTTACTGTGAGGTTTGGAGTTTGCAGTTTGTAGTGAGGTTTGTGGTTTACTGTGACTTTGTGGTTTATTGCGAGTTTGTGGTTTACTGTGCTCAGCAATCTAAACCCTACACCCTCCTGCAGGTTAAAATGTGGTAAAAAAAAAAAAAATTTAGCCACTTTAGCACAAAGCTGTGGCTTACCATCTACTGCCACTTCATTTAAGTGTTTGTTTGCGTGCAGAAAACGCTGATTAAAAGGCAATAACTCCTTCCACGAGCTCAGAGAAACATTGTGGGGTTGGGTTGGAAGGGACCTCAAAGCCCATCCCATCTCACCCCTGCCATGGCAGGGACACCTTCCACTGTCCCAGATTGCTCCAAGCCCTGTTGAATTATTAAAAAAAAATATGGATATTGATCTAACACGGATATCCACTATGACGGACAAAGACTCTCCAACAGTTTAAAGTTAGAAAGTGAATGTTTATTACGACTCCGGGCAGCGTGGGGGACAGCTCCCAAATACACACCGCAATTCACAGATGATCACAGGGTCTGTTTATGCACAGGAGTATTGAATACCCAAAACACAAATGCATATTCATAACTCTGGTACATCCCATTCCCCACTTCATATGGTAATTAGCCAAAAAGCTATTAAGCATGCGTAGTTTGTTCTTTGAAATGGGTCGGTGGTCTTTTTATGGGGCGGGATCTCAAAATGATGAAGTAAGATGAGTCTTCCTTGCTTTGACTTTTTAACCTTTTAGTGCTACGTGATAACTAAATCCTGTTTTTCCAGGACTGTCTGTTTTATGCTTGTATTGTGTTCTTGGAGTCCATTGATTAGTCAGGATGCACAAACAAAGTTTGACAGGCTTCATGATTTACCAGTTCCTTAAATCTGGCTTCTGTTAACAAAGGGAAGTTAGTCTGTATTACCTCAGCAATATCTATTTTAACTAAAGTCCTTCATTCTTCAAAATTAATGTTTCACTGTCCAACCTGGCCTTGGACACTCCCAGGGATCCAGGGGCAGCCACATCTTCTCTGGGAATTCCACTCCACCCTCCCAGGGAGGAATTCCTTCCTTTTTCTCTTCCAGCCCTGACCTCTGCCAGTTTAAATCCTTGTCCTCTCTCTCCATCCCTCATCCGAAGTCCCTCTGTGTCAGCCAAGCTGTAAAACACCAACGCTGGGCTCCTCCTTGCCTGAATCCCTGTTGGAATTCGCTGCTCCTGAGCTTGGAGGAGCTAATCTTTGAATATTCTCCAGCTTTGCTCCCTGTGGGGAGCTTCATCCCAGGGTGCTGAACCAAGCAGATCACTTTATCAGCTCAGTTATTATCAAAAAGCAATAAACAACGCTGTTTGCACCGTAAATAAAAGGGGAAAGGCAGCAGATAACAAAATCTCCTGCTTGAAAATAAGAGAAAACGGAATTACGGTTGTTCCTGCACAGTCCTAATCCTCTCAGGGCTAATGAAGCCCCAGCCACTCCATGTCCCTGCAGGAACAGCCCAAAAGTGCCGATGTCCAGCAGAGATTCCCATGCCTGGAACTCAGGATGCGGGCAGAGGTTCAGGATATCTTGACACAAGCATTTAGCAGCACATTTCCCCATTATCAGCTGGGGGGTTTGTGTCTTTTTGCCGCAAAATTTACATTTAAACTCCAGCCATCAGCGGCTTCTCCCTGAGGCCTGAGCAGGAATCAGCGGCCTGGCCTTGTGGGGGGAACCTGTTCCCTGGGAAATCAGCATATCCTCTCTGAGGGGAAAAACGGATGAAAAGAAGAAATCCTCACAAGAGATGGCAAAGAACATCCTTGTTATTCCTCCTACATTGCAGTCCTTGTTCAGTCTCTCCTGGATGAAAAGTTAAACTCGACCTTTTTGCTCCTGCCAAGGTCGGCAAGTGCTGCTCCTGCAGCTCAGACTTGCCTGGGGCCTGCTTTACCTCACGCTGCAAAATAATTCATACAGAGAGTCTTAAAACTTCAAGAAAAGGAGGGGAAATGGAAAAGTTTGGGCCAGTTCTCCGTCATTTTCATTTTCCCCTGCTCTTCCATCCATCTGGTGGGAATCCTTTGTTAGCAGTGGTGGAAATGTGGGTTTGGAGAGGCTGTGGGAGGTGTTTCCCAAGGGTCCTGCTCCAAACCAGCCCTGTCCTCCATCACCCTCCAGAATTTATCCCTCTGGATGTGTTACCCTTGTTATTTTTTGTCAAAAACATAGAAAAGTTGGTTACATCCCGTTCTCCAAAGCAGCTTCCAGCGGGTTACATCAGCCAGTCCATGCCTGAGTTTAAAATTGAATTTCTGTAGCCAAAGCAGGACACARAAACATTCCCATGCTGAGCTGCATGCAGGAAAAACACAGCCCAAGGAACTTGGATAAGGAGCTGTGCTCCAAAACTGTTATTTTTATATTTAACTGGGGCTTCATAATGTCATTAAAAATTTAGGTCAAGCACACGATGTCCAAAGGTTCTCAAGAAACTCGAGGATAAAATTATCTGCCAGGAATTGATGTCCACTGTTGGGTAGCAGCAGGTAGCAGTTAATTGAAAAGTGCCTTATCTCTAATTATTCTGCTCCATCCTCCTTTGCAGCCCCATTAGAGTGAATACACAAGAAACAGCCTTAAGTACTCTCCAGCCCGATGTAAAAAAGAATATTTGGGAATGGTGATACTCTTCTTTTAATCCATGTTTTCCAGAGGCTGCTCTGCAGAGCTCTTTTTAAGCTGCATCCGTGATGTTTTCTGAGCCAGGTCTACATTCCATGATGCTGCTCCCACAAACATAAAATTTAATTTGACTTTAGCTTGGTTGTTTGGTGGGGTTTTTTTGCTTCTACTTTTTCTGAGTTAGAGCATTTCTATTTTCCCTGCAAATAAAAATGGGTTTATGGCTGGAGGTGTTGCAGCTCGTTCCGAGTAACTCCGAGATGCTCCGCAGCCTCTAAAAGTGCAAAACCATTCTCAGCCTTTCCGTGAATTCCTCTGGAGATTTCCGAGGCCATTCTGATGCAGCAGCAGCAGATGGCCCTTGGCTACAGGAATGGTTCCCACCCAGAGCTTCCAATTTCGTTATTGCAAAGTTCAGGCCTAAGAAATTGCTTTTTTCCCTCGTTAGGAAGAGCTGTAACTTCTCCTTAACCACTCTCACCCCAAAAAACAGTATTTCACTTTGTTCTGGCTGCTCCTTCTTTCCCCAGTTCTGTTTCTAGATGAAATGCCCATAAAAACAGCAGAATTTTAATTTTCCTGTGGCCTTTCCCTGCTGGGGTCAGCTGGTGGCAGCTCCCCACGGCCTCGTTTGCCACACAGACACCACAATGGAATTTCAGACTGGTTCGGGTGGGGAGGGACTTTAGGGATCACCCAGGGCCACCCCCAGATTTGGGGACACCTTCCACTACCCCAGGTTGCTCCAAGTCCTGTCCAGCCTGGCCTTGGACACTTCCAGGGATGCAGGGGCAGCCATGAGAGGTGTGAGAGGATGTGAGACATCACTGAGGACAATTCCCAAGGAGCAGCACAGAGAAAACTCTTCAGATAAAATTCCCAACAATTCCAGGCTGCTGCACAGCTTCTTCTGGAAAAGGTGAAAGAATCCCCAGAATCACATTTTAAAGCCAAAGATCAGCTCAAACACCACCCCCCAAGGCAGCTCTGCTTTTCCCCACAGCATTTATGGGAATATTTTTCCTCATCACATGAGCTGGAAAGAAAAAAACTGCTTTAATTACGCAGAGCACATCCCTGCTCCCTTCCAGCATCCCTGGGACCTGTCCTCCAGGCAGGGCTTTCCCAGGAATTCCCCCTGAGCCCTCCCGTGCTCCTCTGCTCTGTGTGGTGCCAGCTTTGATGTTTCAGCAAAAATATCTGCAGAGAGATCTCCCCTGATCTCTCCTCCCAGGAGGAGAAAATCCAAATAAAATTCTCTCCCAGGATCAGATAATCCCAATTAAATGTGGTTTTTCTTCAGGGGATCAGGTTGAGTGTAACCTTTTCTGGCTGGAGCTCAGCAAAAACTGTTCTTCTCAGACTCCAAAACGAGGGCAAAATCTCCCAACAAACTTTGGCACTTGCAGAGCAAAGATGAGAACTGAAAATAAATATTTGCATCCCAACTTCCTTTTTGCGGCAGCCACGTGGTCTGGGGCTTCTCCCATCCCTGGGAATTCCACCCAGCAGCAGAAATAAACAGATTTTTCCAGTCTGTCCACTTGTCTCCAAGTGCTCATCAGGATCTCTCTTGATTCATGTCCTGATATGGATTCAGAGCTGAGGGTAAAACAGCCCCAGCAGTTGAAAGTGGGATGATTCTGAAATTAAACCCCACTTTAATCCAAGGATCGTCCTCCCAGCTCTGCCCTAACGAAACTTCGTGGCAGTGACAGAGAGGGAAAACTTGGAGGCTGGAAAACAAGATCATGGAACGATGCTGAGTTAGCAGGAGCATAAAGCAAGGCACGATAACTGATTTTCCAATTGCATTTAATTTGGGGATTTAAGACTTAAATAAAGAGAAAATCATGGAAACTTCTCAGAGCCAGAAGCCATTAGCCGACTCTAACTCCATATTAGTTTAAAGGGATTCTGTCAAGTCCATTTAGAGCCTTTTAAATATTTTTTCCATGTAATTAATGTCCCTGCAACATTAGTTCCAGTGTCTTTGAAGGTGGAAAATGGTGTTTGCTTCCTTCTCTTCCCTGACATTGCACCTCCTCTCACAACTCCTGTGGAGACTCACTCCAGCTCTAGTTTGATTTATTTAGTTGGCCCCAATGATATTCCTGATTCCTGCTTTCCCACAGACCTGTAAACATCCTCTCCCGGGGTTTGGGACGCTGACAAACTCATCTGGTGCCATTTAGAAATGTGAAACAACATTTGGGGTTCTGTTTGGGCCAAATCTCTTTTAGAACTCTTGGGAAAAGTGTCACTACTGACAAATTTCATTCAGTAAAAAATATTGATTGATATGATTGATTGATTCCCATTTCCCTTTCATTAAACTGACCATGACTGCTGTGGGTGGGATACAGAGAATTAAGGAGCTGCTTCAGGTGTCTGAGTTCCATAAATTCCCAGGCAAAATTCCTTCATCTGGGGAAATTCTGATTTATTAAATGCAGGAAAAACCTGCTGAAATTCCAACTGATGGACTCAGATGTGTCCAAGCAGCAAACTCAGGTACTTTTCCAGAGTTAAGGACCAAGCCTTGGAAGTTAAAACCTGGATATAAATAAGTTTTGCAGTAATTAGCATTCCAAATGTTCTGTGGCAATTCTGCCTGGAACATTGTGTTATCACTCTCCTGCTTTTAACATGGCTTTGGGGGAAAATAAACACCTCCAAAATGTGGAGACTGAGCTTAAATTCCTTATTTTTGCCATGGGTTTGGAGGTCCCTTCGGTACGGGATTTTGCTGCCTCTGTGAGAGAAGTGCAAAATTGTGTTAACAGAAGTTTTCCTGTCCTGAGCATCTTCCCATCAGGGATATTTCAGTTCTTGTTCCACACTGGGACACTCTGGGATCAGTGTAGATTCCAGCTGTCAGGAAACACAGGAATAACCGGTGTTTACACCACCAAATTTAATTATTCAGACAGCAAAACAACCTGGAAAAGCCACGAAAAGCAGAAATTCCTCGGTGCCCTGGGTGTGCTGCTCCCGCAGAGCCGGGCCCACTTAGATTATCCAAACATCAAGAATGATCCAGGAAAATTATAATCTTATTTGGACTTCTGATGTTTTTATGGTATTTAAAGAATCCAAAAATGCTGTGCCTTAAGTTAACACAATTTATCTGCCACAGATTTCACAGAATTTATTTTATAACATCAATTCACACGGAAATCTCTCTCAAGCAAAATTGCTTTGAATCATTTCAAACCTCTCGATTTTTCTGGTAATGGTTTATTAACCACAGCACTTCTTTTTTTAAAGCCCTCTCAATTAGGGCTTGTTTTATGCGAAATACTTTCAATATTTTTGAAGATCTTATAGAAACAACCCCACTGCAGCCACTTTTTCAATGAATGAAGCAACCACTGGGCTCCAGATGGGCTCTGACCTAAATCCTTCAGTGGTCAAACTCCCGGGGCTGCTTCTGAGTCCTTCTCAAAGTCACTGTGTAAACACTGGGGCTTTAAAGAGCATTTTAAGGGACATTTTCCACAGGGTCACAAGTGGCCTGAGCCTTTGCTTTAAGCCACAACTTGGCATGTGAGATTTCTTCAGCAGAGAATATTTTTTTTTTCCCCAGCGAAACTCCAACTCCCTCCTTTCCCCTGGCGCCCAGAATTGATGTTGGCAGTTTTGTGCTCTGAGTAAGAAGCAGAGTTTATCAGTTTAAGTGACTTCAAAAAGCTGGGATGAGCATCTTTGATAACACACAAAAATTACGAGGCTGCTCAGCGCTGACAGGCTCAAATTTGCAGCCACGCAGGGAAAATTCTCTGCTCTTCCTAGTTCATATTTTATTCCTCCCCGAGCCTGGAGCCTCCTAAACCTTTACTTAAATTCACATTTTACCCAAGAGCAACAATTCCCACGGCACATTCCAGGTCCCTGCAGGGATTTTCAAGGAATAAAATCCCCAAACAGCCAACCCTGAGCTGATTCTGGTGTCAAAGCCAAGCAAGGAGCAGCTCCAAAGATCAAAATCCCAAAAGGATAAAAAAATCAGAGATTTAGAAAAGAAAAGGCACCAAGTCCCACCTATATCTGAGGGAAAGATCTGCTCCCAAGCATTTCAATTACCTTAATGATAATCTCAATGCAAATTCGCTGCTGCTGAGCTGTTCTCCACCAGGCAGTGGAGACTCATTTGTTTAAAAACCAATCTGCAGTTTCTTTCGGAGAGTTTCAGAAAGTTCTCAAAGTTGTTGGGCTGGTAAATCTTCAAATACAAATGAAAAATTCAGTAAAATTCAGCTGCATCAGCCCATGTGGGCTGTTGAGAGCCTGGCAACTCCAGGGCATCTCAAGCCTCAGTGTGCGTTGCAAGAAGTGACTGGAAAAGTTGGAAGAAAATAAACAATATTTATAAAACAGCTGTTTTGTCATTTTTTTTGCAGTCTTGGGTAAGCACAGAAGGTGCCAAACTGCAGCAGATTGCAAATACCCAAAGCTTGGCTTTTTCTGCACCATTGCCACCCAAGCTGATCACAGGAAAGAATTAATAATTAAGGGTAATTATCTGAGTGGACACTTTTTAATATGCTGAACTCAGGCTTGTGTTGTTTATGGGAAGGGGAGGGAAGAGGCAAGGAAACTCTGGAAATGCCAACGTTACTATCTGGAATTATTTTGAGTGGATATTTCATCTTATTTCTCATGACCATCACGTTCTTCTTCTCCATATCCCCTTTCCCTCGAATGCCAGAGGTGACAGGAATGGGAAAAACCCTTCCTAATTCAAGAATCAAAATGTGCTGGAATTTCACTGCCCTGGTTCTTTCCTTCCTCTACCTAAAACGAGTTTTGCTAAGGAAAAGCTCAACAAAGGAATGACAAAGCTGTTAAAAATAAAATATTTTTGATTTCTGATCTTTGTACCGAAAAGATTCCCTCTCTTTCCAGCTTTGCTGTTATAAAATATGGGCTGGGAAAGGTTGATTGGAAGTTGACAGCTGGAGCAGAGAAATATCCCAGGATGAGCCTATATAATAAAATATGTAACAATAAAATATGTAGCAATAAATGCGAATGTATTAATATATAATATATAATATACAACATATACTATATACTATATACTGTATAATATATA
>QVAJ01000244.1:98719-111226 GCA_003546035.1 Mixornis gularis | reverse complement strand
ATTTATATATAATGTATTTATGCAATATATTTATATTATTTATATCGAATATATACAATATGTAATATGATATATATAACATTGTAAATATTATATATATATATAAATAAAACAGATATAATCAAAACCATTATATTCCTACCCCAAGTCACAAAACCCAGCTTCAATTTAATTCACTTACATATGTCATTTACACTCTCTATTAAATAACAAATCCTTTAGATAAAGGGGAGGGAAAAAAGCAACTTCTGCTGCTGTTGCCATCCTTTTTCCTTCCTGCACGGAGAATTTCCAATATCCAAGCAATAATTCCAGCCCAAATTGGACCAGCGGGGTCACCAATCCTCTTTAAGAGGCACCTTTCCCCAGCAGGTTTTTATTCCTGCGTCTCTGCCTTAAGCGTTGGATAAATGATGTGCTAAAAGCAGATGGTAAAACCCTTCCCAGACACGGCTGGGAAAATTGGACTTGCTCGGAGTAGTCCCGGGGGCCTTTTCCTCCGAGCAAGGAGAAACAATTCTTTTCCTTTTGTGTCCTGCCGAGGGAACGCTGTGCTGGAATGATGAACTCTGGCAAAGGTGAAATGAGGGCTGCTGCTGTTTCACACCTTCAGGGCTGAAGAGTTTGGGCTCCCACAGTCCTGGGCAGGACTTTTCTGCCTCCAGTCACAGCCTGGGCTGGAGATTTGCTCCAAGGGATGTCACCTGGTGTCACCTGGCTGGGGGGAGCCAGGGCGAGGAGCTGCTGGGGGTGAAGTCTTTGATCCAGGGTGTTGAGCACTGTTCTGTTTTGTTTTATCTTCTTTTTGTCAGAACCGGGATTAAATGCTCAAGATGGTATTTCTTGTCAAGACTGAGATGTTTATTAACTCTTTTCTATGTTACAGTGTCACAAACTGTGAGTTCTACAGCACTTCCAGCTAACAAACTAAAAATGGAACTCTGCTTCTCTCTCTACAAGGCCTTTTAAGGATAAACTGTCCAATTAAGAAATGACAACTCAATTATTTTTACTTTTAACCCAATAACCAAACACCCGTGGCCTGCAATGTGGATTTTTCTACCCAATTACAAAATCCCACCCAGACCCATGAAGGAGAAGGTGAAAAAGAGACTCAGCCTCTGCCCTAAAACCTCCATCTTGCTTTACAGATATATTACTGTATTCTAAACCCTTCAACTCTAAGTTTTGCACCCTGTGATATCACACACTTCTATCCAAACTCCACACCCACAATCCCAGTGCTGTCACTCAATTTTGGGAGCCTTTTCCATGACCTCAGGTCCAATGCAGTGTTTGCTTGGGGGTTGGTTTCTGTGAGCACAGAAATCCTGAAAGTCTGAAATCCTCAGTGCCCAGGGCTCCAACACAGCACGGTGCTTCCTCTCCCAATTCATTCCCCACCCTTCATCAGTAAATTGGTTTTGCTGGAGCTAAGTTGTGAACCCCCAGGCCCCACTGAGTTTAGCAGCACATCTGCCCAACCCACTCATGGGTTGTAAATTTTCCAAGCTGAGCAGGAACAATCCTGAGTTGTCCTCAACACAGGCAGGTTGGAGGAAAGACCAAAAAAACCACGGCAGAGAAAAGAACTCACTCAGCTTCCTGGGAATGAGAAAAATAAGGCCTGCATCCCTAAAAACCTGCTGTAGCTTTTGTCAGATTTGCCATTATCTCAACTGCCAGGAAAACAAATCCTTTCTGAGCTCGTAGCCCTCAGTTACCATCTCAGTGATTTAATTAAAAAGGAAAAGTTTCCTCCTACAGCCAGGAGGCACCTGGAAGTGCTGGACAGTTGGATAGAAGAGCAAAACAGCTCGGGGATGTTGTTAAAAACATCTGGGTATGAAAAAAATCTTCATCATTTAACAAGTTGTGCAGACCAAATGCTGAATTTCAAACCAGTCCCAAATCTGGAACTCATTTCCTTGAATTTAACCTGGGCTGCAGAGGCTCTTCCACAGCTGGAATCTCCACCTCCAAAACAGCATTTTCAGCATCCCTGTGTGCAAAATGTGCATTTTCCTCAGGAAAAACAGCCCATCCCTCTGGATCCAAAGCCGGGATTTTGGGCTCACCCAGCTCGAACTGCCCGGACTTATCAGGAGCAAACAGAACCACCTGGAGCCTCTCACAAAAGTAAACAAAATCCAACATTATATCCCAGAGCTTTTGTCCTTCTCACTGCACCAGGGGAGGGAATGGAGTTGATGGCTTTCCTGGAGAATTCCAGTGCCAGGGAAGTGTCCAAACTCCACCGGGAGAGGCCTCCCTGAGCCTCTCCCCTGCTCCTTGATCCGACAAAAACCTCTTCTCCTCACAAAAATGGGAAATGAAGAGCAGAACTCCAGCTTGGATCTACTCATCACTCTTCCCGGATGCTCAAAAACACAGAATAAAATCTGGTTTTTTACCTTTGGTGGCAACAGCCTAATTTCAGCAGTGATTTCTGCAAAAGCCTAAATGAAAGAGGTTTTCATGGGTTCAGGAAAGAGACCTTGAAAACTGCTCCATTCCTGAATTAACCCGTTTCTTTTGAACCCCAATTGCTAATTACAAATCATCATAATTTAGATTTGTGGGTAGTTTTTTCTAGAAAGCACTGGAAGCCTTCCAGCTCCAGAGCAAATTCCTTAGGGAGAAGCAAAAATATTTCCCTCAAACAGAGCTTTTACAAAGAGCTTTTTTTTTGGTAAAACATCATTTTCTTAAGCATCAGCACATAAGGTTTCCTCACACTCATTTTACACCTTTTTAACTTAGAGCACTTTCAGAGAATTCATTCCCACTTTCACCTTGGATGTCCCAAGAAGCCTCTTTTTGGCTGGAATGGATCCTGCTTTTCCCAGCCGGAGAAAAATACCTCAAGCTCGATTATTTTTTTTTTTTTTAATGTCATTTTAATGTCATTTTTATTCAGCCCTTGACACCGGCGCCAAACCCCGGCACACTGCGGAATTTTACTTTTAAAGAGGCGTTTTTATCAGGCAGCCATTCTCATCCTCGTGTAATATCTCATTTTCCCAGCAGTTGATTAAAATCCATCCTGTTTCTCTGGGATACACCCAGCGACACTCCCCTGCTCACAGAGATACAAGGAGGAGATAAGAGAAAATAAAATATCACTGGAACATTGGTAAAAGCAGATATTCGGCACCTACTTATCTTTTATGTATACAGATATCGGCGGTGACAAATAGCCTATTATGGTCTGTGATTGACTGAAAATTGGGAGCAGAGGCTGGAAAAGAATCCTGAATAACTCTGAGGAGCAGCTCCTGCTCGGATTTCACATTGTGCACTCGCAGATTGCCCGCAGGGAAAGGAAAATAGGAAAGAAAACAATTTAGTTTTAGTGTGGCTCCAGCTAAAACGGGAGATGGTTGTGGATTTTTCCAGTAATTAATCCAATTAACAGGACTTGGTGAAATTCCAGCAGCCAGGTATTTCTCCAGCAGGACCAGGAGGCCTTGACCCTACAGGGCTCATCAGAAAAAGGGTGAGAACTGCAGCAGAAGTCATTAAATAATTAAAAAGTCATAAATACGTCAGAGGTTTTTCTCTCTGAGCCCAAGGACACTTGTGCCCAACACCTTTGGTCAAATTCCCACAGCTGGAAGGGAAAAATCCTTCAGCTCCTTCCTGAGTTTCTACTCACTTGGGCAAATTCCCACGATTTTTCAGGGAATACAGCCCTCAGTGGTGTCCCTGGGAGTTTTGATGTTGAGTTCTGAGGATCCAAACATCACAATTCAGAGCCAGCCTGCAGAGGAACTGAAATTTTGGCCCCCCAAATCCATTCTGGTGCAAATCCCAAACAGGCTGTGGTTCCACTGGCAATCCTAAATGTGCTGGAATGTTTTACAGCAAATTTCCAGCAGCTGCTATCCCACATCTGTCAGAGCTGGGCACCAAAGTCCTGAAATTCCCAGTTGGATCAGGTGAATTAACCAAGGATTCTGTGGCCACACAAACTATCCAACCTTTTATAAAAGTTACTTTTGTCCTAATCACTTTCCACCTTCCCATCCATAGATTTGAACCTCTAAACTCCTCTCCTCAGACAGATAAATCCATAATTATCCAACGGAGATTTCTTTGCCGTGTTTTTTTGGGGTTTTTTTTTTTGTGTGAGCATCAGCTGCCAGAGAGGAGCTGCTGCTGCTGGTGGTGGTGGTTCCATCCTGCTGATCTCATCCAAAATCCCTGTTGCTGCTCCCCCAGCAGATCATCATTCTTTTCATCCTCTCCCTTCGTTCCACCCAATCCATCACTGACTGGGGAAAGCTCCTGGAATGTTTGGGATCCATCATTTACATGGGCCAGCAATTCAGATTTAGCTCCCTCAATAATAAATCTTCAGCCATCAAGTCATCAATCTCTTCAGTTCTTTCATCATTTCTGTTGCTCTTCTGGGAATGCCTTCCCTGCTTTTCCCAAATCTCTCCAGACTGGAGTGCTCAGCTGAGAATTCCGTGTTTCACCTGCGTTCCCACAGGAGCTCGATCCAGAAAAACAAACTCCTCCTCTTTTACCAAGTATCCAAAACCAGAATTATTTTATTCGCCACTTTTTTAGTTCAAATTTCAGCACCTGAAGGCTGACAATCACTGAATTTCAGCTTTGCAGATGTTTAGGGATTACTTTCTTCACAATTCATTTCTAATTTTTTTTTTTTTTTTGCAGCAAGTTCATGTTTGGAAAAAAGCTGGAAACACCAAACTTCATTGAATTGGTTGTATTTTATGTCAAAAACAGAAAAGACAAAAGCAATTTGGTTGCCATACCAGCAACAAAAATCATGATTTGCTTTCTGATTCCTGTGGAATATTTTTGCTCAGCTCCTTGAACTTCTCGTTTCACCCAAAAAATGCTCCAAAGGCTCCTCGTTCAGACCATGACCAGATCCAAAGCAGATTTCTCATGGACACAAACTGATTTAGGCTCATCTGAAGCTTAAAAAAACATTTTTTGGAGGGAAGCTCTGGAGCTCCTCTCTGTCTTTTTGATGCTCCTGAATCTTTCCTCTTTCCATGCCTGGAGTTTCCTACAGGAACCCTGAATTCTGAGGTGAAAAGTCACCTTGAAAAGCTCACGAGGGAGGTCAGGAGCAGCTCAGATGCTTTTCAAGCTGAATAAACACCAACAACCTCCGGAAACCCAACTTTTCCCAGCACGGAGCGAAAGTTCCTGAAACAACCCTTTGAACCCTCTGCTCGTTTCAAGCTGTTAAAAATCACCTCATCCCTTCCACTCAACGATTTTCTGATTTATTACAGAAAGGTGAGAGGTCCTCCCTCCCCTCACCAATTACCTGAGCCCCTGGGTGCTCTCTGATGTGTCTTTGCCTGAATAACTTTGTTTTCAGACTTCCTCGTCCTTCTTTAACTTGAATTATTTGTCAAACAAGAGCAATTTTCCCCTCGCAGAAGGCGGCTAATTAGCGTGGCGGGCTGTCACTTTGTCACACCGCGGTGACAAACAATGCAGGAGATTAAAGAGTTGCTAATTGGCTGATACTTCGAGTAGCAATTTCAGCCTGTTAATGCAGCAAGAAAACATCCAAAAGTTGTTTTGATCAGGCTACGGAAAGAAAAAAAAAAAAAATCAACAAAATCAGTTTTTTCAAGAGGAAGAGCGTTGTCCCACAGGAGAAATCCCAAAGGCAGGAAGCGCTTCCAATATGGGATTAAGGAAAATTATTTGCTCTGTGTGTTGTAGGAATGTTCTGCCAGAAGAAAGTTTATTATAAATTATCCTTGGAATTAGGGCCTGTATTAAATTCCTGCATTTCCAGATCACGGAGTGATTGGTGGTTTCTAAATGGGCATTGAACGATGGAGATCAGAGGGATTTGGGATTTTTTGGGGGGGTGGGCTTTTTGCACGTTAAAAGGATCATGGAATCACAGAATGATTTGGGTCGGAAAAGACCTTAAAAATCATTTTATTCCCTCTACATCCATGGGCAAGGACATCTCCCACTGTCCCAGGCTGCTCCAAGCCCTGTCCAACCCGGCCTTGGGCACTTCCAGGGATTCAGGGGCAGCCACAGCTTCTCTGGGAATTCCATCCCAGCCCCTCCCCACCCTCACAGGGAGGAACTTCTTCCGTATTTAAGCTAAAGTTCCTTTCTGTCACTTTGAAGTCAATCCCTCCTTATCCCGTCCCTCCAGTTCCTCTCCATCTTCCTCATGGTTTCCTTCCAATCCGAGGAACTCTGAACTACTCCAGTGTGAAACTCTGACCAAAAAATTGCCCAGATTGCCCCAAAATAATTCAAAACGTCTCCTGCAGCCACTGAGGATGAGTTAGGAAAGCCTGAGGGAGGACGAAATGGCCTTTCAGTTACCAACAATTAAGCAGCAAAAGACAAGATAATCAGGGTAATTAACGGCATTCAGATGAAGGGAAGGTTATAAAAACCAGCAGCATTAATTTTGTGCCTCTTGGTAAATGTAGGGATTGGCAGTGGGTGGGAGCAGCGAGGTCAGTGCTCAATGTTCATCCCCACACCTGCAAAACCCCTGAGGAAAACCAAACTTTAATAGCTGAAAACACAGCAGGGAATTGCTGGGAAAAACCCCAGAGCTCTCCCTTCTTCTGGGGAGAAAAATCACAGGGACAGAAATGTTCAGGAATACAACCAACACTCCCAGTTTGGGGAAGATTGGGGCACAAAGCCTGGAGGATCTTCAATCCTGTTTGTCATTGCCAAAGCTTTGCTAAATCTTTGTATTTCTCAAGAAATCTTGGAAGGAGAGCTGCTAAATAACCACACTTGGGAAGATGTTGTCTCCTACCCTGTCCTGAGCAGCTCAAATGAGTCAGAGCTGCTCTTCCACTTCAGCTTCTTTCACCTGGAATTTCCTGGTTCCTGCAAGGAAAACAAGGAAAGGAACTAAACCATTGGAGGAAATAAAAGCACCTCCACGCAGTCTCTGTGATAAGCACTACAGGCTGAGGCAGCCTCCCTGAAATGCAAAAATTCAGAATTTTTTAGATATCCTAAAGAGCTCAGGTAGAGATCTGCCATCCTCAGGAAAGTATTCTTAATTAGGAAAACGTCCTGGCAAAAAAATGGGCATGGAATTGGTCAAATCTAATGGGAAAATCCCCAAAATACCAGTTATTGCTGGGGGAAGAGAGTTGGGGAGCTTGTTTTTATCAACAGAATCATTGAAAGGCAAATAAAGACCCACAGGAAATAATGGGAGTTTCTTTCTGGGTTTTCTGCTCCAAGTTCTCCCCTTCAGGAGCTGAGCACTCCACAATAAAAGAAGAGGGAGGTTGGAAATGTGGCAGATCCAGAGTCCCACCTGCCTGGCTCAGCCATTCCCTGGATAATCAGCAGGGCCAGGACACTTTGGCCAGAGACAAAAAGAAATTAATGAGTTTTCTGCTGGCAAAGTGCTGCTTTTTGGCACCTTCAGCTCAAAACCAGGCCACAGCTGGTTTTGTTTTGGTTTTTTTTTCCTTTCAAAAGCCCAAAACTTTCTCCTGAAGGGATCCAGGGAAAAAAAAAAAAAAATTAAAAGCTTCTGTGTTTGGGGGGATCCAAATGTTCCCACTGTAGATTTTTCCTCTATTTTTCTGGTTAAGCTCAACAAAACCACGGACAGATCATCATCACTCATGAAAGGAGAAGAAGAATCCCACAAAAGAATCATCAAAGGAGGGGGGAAAATTCCCGCAAAGAATCCCACAGAACAAATTCCAGCTCCAAGCAAAGCTCCCAGTTTTTTCCAGCTCCTTCCCAATTTGAGGCACTAATTGAAACCATTCTGCTCCTTGCATCAACAAATGAAGGGTAATCATGTTGTTCCCTCAACCTCGTGTTCACAGATCCCATTGATCTTCATTATATTAATAAGTCAAACGATTCCTTCCCGTTCTGCTGGCTGTGGAAGCAGGGAATTATCCAGGAATGGAGAAACTGGGATGCTGGCCATTGAATAAATCCCTTTTTTTTTTTCTCCCACTTGCTTGTTTACCATTAATGGTTGTACTTCATCTGCTGCTTAACGCCATTAGTGCCTAAATGGGGTGATATTAATTCGGGATAATTACAAAATCTTTAAGGTAAAAACATGGGAATGGCTGCAGAATTCTGACCAAATTCCAGAGGATTAATAATTCCTGCAGGCTGTGGGCTGCAGACTCAACCCCTTGGTCCTCACCTTCCAGGGAAGGATGGAAATGCAATAAAAACTCATCATTCCTGGTAGAGTGAAGTATCTGGGAATTCTCGAGCATCCCTATTTCTTGCTAAATCCCCCTGAATACTTGAGCTCACCTCACAACCAATCTGTTTGGAAAATCAGAGAATATTTCAGGAAGAACTTGCTGCCTGTATTTAACTCTGTGCCCTCCTGACCTGGAATTCATCATTTTTTTTACCCTCCTCCATTCTCCAAAAATTTTCCAGGAGAGAGAGAGAGATCAGAGAGCTCAAAAATATAACTGTGAAGAAGCAGAGGGGAGAAAAAAAAAGGCATTTAAACTTTGCTCCATCCTCATGCAGCTATTTTAGATGCTGCATGTGCAAGAAATTCTGGACAAAATCGGCTTTTTGCTTGTGCTAGGAATTGATTTTGTTTTAAAAATGTAACTGTATAAAATCCTCCTTCTTTTAAGCAAATTTAAAAAGTTGCCTGAGATGTTTTAGAAACACAAGTCCTAACAAAGGAGGAATTAATCCAACAGGATGGGAGTCCTATGTGAACAAAAATCTTGTTTTATTCTTTTGTGTTCAAATCTCATTTTTTAGGGTGGTTGAATAACCAGGAGAAAAAAAAAGTGGAGAAAAAGAACTGGTGGTTAAATAATCAGGAAAAAAGTGGGGAAAAAAGAATTTACAGGGAACAAAGCAGGTTTTTTAAGTGTTCTACATGTGATAATCCAATGTAATCTGCTGGAAAATTAACCTCCTATTAACAGGAAGGAGAAATAGGAGAAGAGTCTAAGAGAGCTGCTAATGAGGTTCATTTAGCACAGATTTTAATTACCAACCCAGCCATTCTGAGCTGAGATCTGAGTTCTGCTGAGATCTGAGCAGAGTTTATCTCCCAATGCACGACCTAAAGGGTAAAAAATGAGAAATAAAACGATGCTCCATCCTCTTAAATGCCAAACAAGACAATTTCAGGACATATTAAACATTAAATAATGAATCTTGTGGAATATTGAATACTTCAAGCCTCGTTTGAGATCTTCAAAGCTGGGACAACCACCCTGGGAATGTCCCTCATGGAGGAAAGTTTGATCAGTCCATGAAGGAACCTGGAAAAACCTGAAGGAATCCGGAAAAGCCAAAAGGAATCTGGAAAAGCCTGAAGGAACCTTCAAAAGCTTGAAGGAACCTGGAAAACCCTGAAGGAATCTGGGAAAACCTGAAGGAACCTGGAAGAGCCTGAAGGAATTTGGAAAAACCTGAAGGAAGCTGGGAAAAACTGAAGGAACCTGGAAAAGCCTGAAGGAACCTGGAACAACCTGAAGGAACCTGGAAGAGCCTGAAAGAATTTGGAAAAACCTGAAGGAAGCTGGGAAAAACTGAAGGAACCTGGAAAAGCCTGAAGGAACCTGGNCCTGAAGGAACCTGGAAGAGCCTGAAAGAATTTGGAAAAACCTGAAGGAAGCTGGGAAAAACTGAAGGAACCTGGAAAAGCCTGAAGGAACCTGGGAAAACCTGAACGAACCTGGAAAAACCTGCAGGAGTCTGGAAAAGCCTAAAGGAAGCTGGGAAAGCGTAAAGGAACCTGGAACAACCTGAAGGAACCTGGAAGAGCCTGAAGGAACCTGGAAAAACCTAAAGGAATTTGGAAAAACCTGAAGGAAGCTGGGAAAAACTGAAGGAAGCCCAAACTCTGCATCCCAAGAGAAAAGGTGTGACTTTATTTCTCTCTACAATCGCCTGAAGGGAGGTTGGGGTCAGTTCTTCCCCAGGAATCAGCCACAGGACAAGAGGAACCGACCTCAACTTGTGCCAGGGGAGGTTTAGGTTGGATATTATGGAAAATTTCTCCATAGAAAAGGGTGTCCAACCCTGGCACAGCTGCCCAGGGCGGTGGTGGAGCCCGCAGCCCTGCAGGGATTTTAAGGCCCTGTGGATGTGGCACTTCAGGGCTCTTCAACCATCCCAGAGATCCAACCTAAAGAACTCGGTGACTCCATGAAAAAAGGAAAAAAAAAATAACTTTGCTCTCCCAAATTTCAAAGAAAAACAAACAGGAGGGTTGGCTTCCACCAGAGTGCCTGACCTTGCAGGCTGCAAAATCCCAAATCCTTGGGAGCGTGTGGTGAATCAAAGCGCTGGAGGCTGGCGCGGTGGGGACGGGAGCAGGGATATTCATAGAACATCGAGCTGTCATTCCCACAAAATGATGTTTTTTTAAACTAGAGGCTCTTCAGACAGTGCCTTAAAACACAGCAATCTTACAGACAATTTTCTCATGCTGTAACAGCCCGAAGGAGAGGGGATGAGAGGGATGAGGGCTGTGCTCCAGTGCTAAAGGACAAAAAAAAAAAAACCACAAAAAACCAGCATTTGGAAAATCTGCAGTGCTGTAATTACCAATGTGACAGTTGCTGTCCCTAAAAGCCTGGAAACAAAGGAATGGGAAACAAAGGGATGGGAAACAAAGGGATCGGGAGTTTAGGAGCTCCGTGAATGTTTATAGCATTTAAACCTCCCCATTTAACTCGGAGCACTCCAAGCTTTGGTTCAATTGCTTTCAAGTTTTATTCATTTCAACAACCCTGAAGACCCAACGTGGTTAAGCACCGGTGAAACTGGAGCTGGCAACTGGGAATTCTTCTTGCCAGAGAATCCTGGAATGGTTTGGGATGGAAAGGGACCTTAAATCCCATAATCCCGTCCAGTCCCATCCCTGCCATGGCAGGGACACCTTCCACTGTCCCAGGCTGCTCAAAACCCTGTCCAGCCTGGCTTTGGACACTTCCAAGGATCCAGGGGCAGCCACAGCTTCTCTGGGAATTCCAGCCCAGCCCCTCCCCACCCTCACAGAGAGGAATTTCATCCCAATATCCACTACAAATCGGAGTTTAAAGCCCTTAATGTGGCCACAGTGGGATCTCCACAGCCAGCTGCTCCACAGGCAGCTTTGGTGGCACAGGTGAAACTTCCCACTGGGAATTGCCAGCAGTTTTCTGGATAATGGGAGAAATCACATCAGAAATGCGTCAGCACAGAATGTCCTGGAAAACAATACAAAACCTCTCTCTGAGAGAACCTCAGAGAGGCTGAGGGGCCTCTGAGAGGCTGAGAAAACTCAGAGAGGTTGAGGAACTTCAGAGAGGATGAGGAACCTCAGAGAGGCTGAGGAACTTCTGAGAGGTTGAAGAACCTCAAAGAGGTTGAGGAACTTCAGAGAGGTTGAGGAACTTCTGAGAGATTGAGGAACCCCAGAGAGGTTGAGGAACCCCAGAGAGGTTGAGGAACCCCAGAGAGGTTGAGGAACCCCAGAGAGGTTGAGGAACCTCAGAGAGGTTGAGGAACCTCAGAGAGGAGGTTGAGGAATAGCACCCATGGAATTGTTTGGGTTAGAAAAGCCCTCTGAGGTTGAGTCCCACCATTAACCCGGCCAAGGCCAGCACTAATCCATGTCCCATGGCAGCAGGAGAGCCCAGGGGGACACCAGGCCCCGGGTCCCCATCCTGCTGCTTGTCCTCCCCACACACCACGCCCAGCTTGGAATTTCCCCGAGAATGACGAGCCTGTGTCCCAATCCTGGAGGGCAGGAATGGTGCAGGGATTGCCTTCATCGCTTGCGGCCCCATTTTTGGGCTGAAACCCAAAAAACTTTGCTTAAAACGCTGCGAATTCTTTGTGCAATAGTTTGGAGCTGTGTCTTTGTGCTGGGGCTCGGCCTCCTGCACTCACGGGAGTCTTTAAGGTACCGGGGCATTAAAAGAGGCTTGGGTTGGAACTTGTCAAGGGGAAATAACAACCTGTAATTGCTCAGCTTCCTGATTAAAAAAACCCCACAACAGTGGCTGGGTGAGAGCAATGTTTTCTCAAGCATTAGCGATACTTTAATTCGACACCGCAACAACAACAACAACAACAAAAAAATGGATTTTATTGCTCTCCATTTTATGGATCATGAATTTAACTGAGCTAAATAGTCAAAGTCCAGGTGAATAATGCTGCTTTAGTGAGCTGCTGACCACATTTCCTCCTGCATTTCACTGTTTATTTTTTGTGCTGCTTACTCAGCTTTTCACATTTTGAACTCCAAAGAGCAGCCAAGAAATCGAGGCTGTGTTTGCCTTACAAGGTTTTTGTGCACCTTCTCTGGTAGGTTTTTCCTCTTCTGAATGGATTCCAGTCAATCTTTGAAGAATATTTGTTTTTAGGGCCCAATCATTCTGTCAAATGAATTTGTTTATGATCCTTCCTTCCTTCCTTCCTTCCTTCCTTCCTTCCTTCCTTCCTTCCTTCCTTCCTTCCTTCCTTCCTTCCTTCCTTCCTTCCTTCCTTCCTTCC
>QVAJ01000244.1:37629-48776 GCA_003546035.1 Mixornis gularis | reverse complement strand
TTTTTTTTTTGAGTTATAATCACAAAATCTCCTCCCTAAACTCACACTGCCCTCAAGATGAACCTTCCCCATCCACCTCCCCTCCCTGTGTGCCCTAAAAATGAGAATTTACAGCAAATCATCTATTTTAAAGGTTATAAAATAAATCTCTGCCCCACAGGTGCCGGCCAAGCGTGGATTTAGATTTCCAGCCCTCCAAAGGTTGTTCCATGTGGTGGATTTGGTCTCTGCAAGGGGCACACAAGGCTCTGGATGCACAAATTCAGCCCTGGGCTCTCCCCACTGAGGAGGATTGGGTTAATTAGGCAGGATTAGATGACCTCCAAGCCCAGAATAACAGAATTAGGGGGGAAATTGAGCAGTGCAAGCCCGAGGTCGTGTCCTGAAGAAAAATGAGCTGAATTCCATCAGGAGGAGCAGGACCTCCTTTTTGGTCTCTGCAAAAAGAAAGTTCTCTCATGGCTCTGGATGCAGAAATTCAGCCCTGAGCTCTCCCCACAACAGTGTTAGATCTCTGTGGGAAGCAGCAGATCCTCAAACTGGTTCTCTGGACATGGCTGGAAATTATTTTTAAGGAAAACATGGAATGTAGATGGAGATCAGCAATTTCTGAGCTCTGCCCTGCAGGGAAAAGAGCTCTGGAAGTGCATCCACAGCAGCCCTGTCCTCTCTGACACCCAAAACCATCATCATTTATCAGCCCCAGCCTGTAAAAAAGTTTGAAATTTCTTGCCCAGTATTCCCAGACCAAAACTTCCCATTAATTTCCAGCCTTATTTTATTCAAACCTGGCTTCTACCTCCCTTGTCCAGYCCACAAAAAACACCCCCTGAGCGGCTTCCCCTCCTCATTTATCCCACAATGTCCTCCTGGAGAGCAACCACCTCCCTTCTCCACCCTCGTTTTGCTCAGAGCTGCTCCAGGCTGTCGAGGGATGAGCCCTGACACCCCCAGAAGGTTTTCCAGACATCTCTTCCAGCCCCAGTTGCCTTTTCCCTGAGCAAAAATCCCAAACTGAGGTAGCCACAATCCCAGATTTTKGCTGGGAACTCGCCAGCCCCTCTCACCACTCGCTGCATCCCATGAAGGGATCAAAAAACTTCCCGYGATCCAGGAAAATCCCTGAAGGTCCTGCTCCTCCTGATGGAATTCAGCTCATTAATCTTCAGCACACGACCCAGGGCTTGCACTACTCAATTTTCCCCCTAATTCTATTATTCTAGGCTTGGAGGTCATYTAATCCTGCCTAATTAATCCCATCCTGCTCAGTGTCGGTGCCGCCTCCCCAGTTTTGTGTCATCAGCACATTTCACTTGCACGTTTTTGACTCCTGGTGCCAAAGTCATTAAGGAAAATGTTAAATAACATCGGCCCAACCCCGATCCCTGAGCACTCCGCTGACAATTGCCCCCTTTCCACACATCCCATTGTTCTCGGGGCTTTGCTCTGCTCCTGAGGCCCCGCAGAGTTCTCCTGCTAAATCCAATTATCTCCTGTTTTAACTAATAATTGGCTCCTCAGAAATTCTGCTCCAGGATTCAGTCTGGGGGGACTGAATTAGCTCTGCCCGTTTCTGCACTGCCCAGATCCAAGGGAGGGACCACTGAGGGGGAAAAGCTGCTCTGGCATCTTTTAGGTGAGTAAAGACCACGATGGGAGGTGAAAATTCCTGATTTACGCCATCCAGGATTGGGTAATCCAGAGGGAAAAATTTTTCCAGGGGGAAAAATTGGCTGTTGGGGGACACTGACACATTTATACTTCAATTTTTGGGTGTTTTAGCTCCAAGCCTGGTCTAAAGTCTCCAATTCTTTGATAAAGGAACACATTTCTCAGTTATTGGGGTTTTTAAATCAAATTATGGGATCTTAATCATCCATCCCACTCCCTGCCATGGGGAGGGACACCTTTCACCGTCCCAGGGTGCTGCAATCCCAATCCAAACACAAATCCAAGTGTCCAACCTGGCCTTGGGCACTGCCAGGGATCCAGAATCAGCCACAGCAAATCTGGGAATTCTATTCCAGGGCCTCCCCACCCTCCCAGTCAGGAATTCCATCCCAATATCCAACCTAAATCTACTAAATCCAGTTGATTTAAAGGAATTAAAAACCTCTTTAATAAAAAGACCAACCAAAAAAAACCCCCCACCAATTAATCAACAGCATTCCTACAGCAAAATTCCCACCACTAAAATAGGATTGTGAAACATTTTCCAGCAGAGTCCCCTGGGCAAAATAGGAATTCCCAAGTGGATRTTTCCAGGATTTCCTTCTCCAGAAGTGACTCTGACTTCACTGAGGCAACATCACGGATTCATTTGTCCCCCTCTCTTTGAGACCCTCCAAGCAAATCAATTTTTCCCGGGTCTCAAGCTGTGAATACCTGCTCCAATAATTAAAACACTCAGCAGGCAGCCTATTCCAAAGGTCATCTTTTAACAAAAATTAATTCAATCTTATCTCCTGCCCATAAAAATTTGAGACAAAATCACAAAGAAATGGATTACCCAGCGCAGCTCTGCTGTTGGCACTAGAAAATGCTGTTTATTTTCCCGAGGAAATTACACGAGCACCTTCAGCTCATATTTCAYGGCAAATTAATGCAGGATATCACAGTGCTGCTCCCTCAGAGAAGGGAAAATAAGTGTTTTAGGTATTTATTTCTAACCAAATCTATAGGAAYGAAAGTGGGTTTGTGTCGCAGCAAATTCAAATTCTGCATTTCCCCCCGGTGCAGAGAGAGGATTATGTGGCCTTTCTTTTCCAGGGGTTTTTGGAGGAATCCAGCTTTTAAAGCCAGGGAAATCCTTTTTCACACACTTCCACACCGTGCAGCAGTAAAATATCCTTTATTTCTCTTTCCTAAAYGTTTCCTAGGCAAGCAGGGCATGGATGACACCTAAAAATTAATTCAGGAGGAGGGAAAATCATCACTGAGTGCAACTGGGATGAGAGGCAGCCCTCAATCCAAATCCAAATGTCTGGATGCTGTTCCTGGGGCATGCAGGACAAGAAGAAAATTCAGTTTGCCAGGTTTCTTTATGATCAGTGCCTCCATCACTGCCTGCCATCCTTCACAAGGGAGACACCTCCCAATTACACAGCGCAGATAAACTGATTTATTTGGCCCGAGCCTTGGGATTTGTCAYCGTGGTCTTCATTTCACCACGGGGCAGGCAGGAGCTGATGGCAGGAAAAAAAATCACTGCGAGGAAAAAGCGCAGAATTCTGGAAGTAGATTTTGGGGTTTTTCTCCCAAGACCTCAATTTCTAGGAGTTTTATTTCTCTTTTCTCTGCAGAGGCAAAGCCACGCTTCTGCTTGGGAAAGTTGGCAAAAGTTTTCGTTCAAATATGTTTAATTCCTGAGAACAGGAATTCCTTTTCAAAAAAAAAAAAAGCTTTCATTCAAACCTATTTAATTCCTGAGAACATAAAAAACCCCCAAAAAAGTCTTTAAAAGAGTGAAAATCCCATCTCAAATGTGATCTTCACCATTTTGGCTTCTGAATACACTAAAAACTCCAATTCCAAAATGCTCTTAAGTTGTGTTTTGCTTAATTTCTCACAGAARGGAGATTTCCATCCCCAGGACTTTCTCCTGAGTGGTTCTAATTGGGATCTCACACCAACATTTCAGCTCAGAGGGTCTGAGGATGTGAAATAGAAATTAATCAATTTTTACCCAGTATTGGAGAATTTTGGGAGTAAGATCCCAGGAGATCAGATTTTTATTCCCCACCTGGCCCTTGAAAAGAAAAAGAGAAGAAATCTTTCTGTATCTAAATGTAATTAAACTCCTCAGAAAGAGTTCCTGCACAAAAGAAAAATGCCCTGAAAATGGAGGAAGTAAATAGGTATTAACAGGTTCATCTCCAAAGGTATTAACAGGTTTATCTCCAACAGGAAAAGCAAATTTTACAAGAGTTGGGATAAAGACAAAATTCAGATTTTAGCAYTGAATTTCAATAATAATCAAATGGGACATTTCCTTCAAATATTCCAAYGGAAGATTCACCTAAAATCCTACAGAACACCACGATTTATGACTTAAATAGAGTAAAACTCAAAATGCAACAGGACCCTCATAAGGGTTAATTAAGTAAAATTAATTAAGTCACGAGCAAAAGAATTAGAGAATCATTAAGACTGGGAAAGATCCCTAAATTCCTCAAGTCCAACATTAACCAAGAAAATTTCAGGAGATCCAGGTTTTGTTCCAACTAATTCAACTAATTCTCCAAACCCAAGCGAATTATTTCAGCAAATCTTTTCCTGTCTCTGGCTGTTCCCCRAAATAATGAAAAAGATCTTTGCACTGAGGGAACTCTGGAAGAAAAACTCCAAAATGCATGAATCCAAAAAAAAAAAAGGAAAGAAACAGGGTTAGAAGAGAAATTAGAAGCTGAAAAAGAAGATTTTTAAAATATTTTATTTTATTATTATTATTATTATTATTATTATTATTATTATTATTATTATTATTATTATTATTAAGCACACAAGCACTGCCTCCAAAACTCTTGGAATTCAGCAGAGCTCTGCTGCTGCCCCAGTGGAATTTCAAACCTATCAAGGCTGTGACCCCCCAAACTGCAGCCAAGTCCTGCCCTGCAAATCAAGCACTATAAAGTTTAATTAAATTCATTTATTACAGCCTTGATTAAGGTCAGAATCAAGGTCAGGTTGTTTGGGTTCTTTTAGAATCCTGACTCATTCTAAGGAGGGGCTGAGCAAGATGATCTTTAAAGGTCCTCTCCAAACCAAACTACTCCATAATTAATAAAGAATTTATTTCATTCCTGTTCCTCATCAGCTTGAATACACACAGAAAAAAAAATAAAAAATATATATATCCACACCGACATCCAATAGCTGAAAGTATTAAAGCCATATATCCACTGCCTGCCATATTTATTCACACACTTCAAGCCTGACAAACAGAATTATGAGGTTATTTTATTGCCTCATGAAAAATATATTTTAAAATCTATCTCGGTTACAACTCGCAGTGACACAGTGTGGAAAGCGCCGACGTACTTTAAATAATTTAAACCCCTGGTCTTATGGAGCGTTAGGTTGGATCAGGATAAAAAAAATAAATTATAAAAAAATATTTTTWAAAAAATCAGAGTGATGCCTTTAACCAGTTGCAGAGAGGTGGAAAGTGAAGATTTCCATAATTAACCCATAGGAAGGAGACGAAGCAGAGACAAATAAGCCATAAAAGTTAAAAACCAGAGAAATTTCAAAWTTTTGAGTGAATTCATCCCCAGTGCCAAAGTCAAAGAAGGAAAGGACATATAGGAGATATTAAGAGGGTCATAAAGTCTTTTTTTGAAAGCATTTCAGGTCTTTTAGAAGCCAGTACTTCATTTTAAAAAAATTATGAAATAATCTACTGTTGACAGGAAAACAAAGTGGCCTTGCAGAGCTGTCTGTGTACAGAGCACATCGTCCCTACCTGAGTTTAAATAAAACTTCACTGCAAAAGTTGAACCTTTTCACATCAGGAATTCGCCCAGGAAAACCTGGATGGGAACGTTCCCCACAGCAGCTGCTGGGAAGGGGACAGAGGAGCAGGTGGGAATTTTTAGGGAGAAAAAAAACCCCAAAAAATGCTGGAAAAAATCAAGAACCTSTTCATGAATCTGACTGAAACACCATAAAACATCTGACTCACCAGAAAAACACCTCAAGCCTTCGTTAGCTCTGGTTTTGATGCTATTTCTTGAAATATCCATTTTTAGGGTGAACAGACTGACCCTTGAGCTAAAACATCTCAAAATACCTGGGAATATCTGAAAGAACTCCCAACACTGGCAAACCCAGAAGGAGGAGAAATTGATTTCAAAGGTTTTCCATCAAAACCTCACTCGTGTTCCTCATCCAAGTGGCCCCAAAAAGTTCCTGGCACAAATTCAGGGAGGGGCTGAGAAAGTTCCTGTTGTTTTTGCCTCTGAGGACACAAAAATTGAGGCTGATTTGGCTTTGAGCTGCTGGAAATTGAAAGAGCAGAGCCTGAGCCCTGCTCTTCTCTGCTTCAAATCTTTCCATAGCTGATCACACGGAATCTGAGGATGGAAACGTAATGATTTAGAATTCTAGAGAATTTAATTCCAGGAAAATATTAATTTTTTTCTGTTTCATGCACCTCCCCCCAGCTGTTTTTTTGGTTGTTTTTTTTGGTTTTTGTGGAGGTTTGTTGTTGTTGTTGTTGTGTTGTTTTGTTTTGTTTTGTTTGTTGGTTTGGGGGTTTTTTTGTTGGTTGTATAGTTCTGTGGGTTTGTGTTTGGGTTTGTTTTGGGTTTTTTTCTTGCAACATCAGCTTCCTTTGAAGGCCAATGCAAATATCCTMAATGTGTGCTCAGGTATCGTCCTATTTCTGCAGCCTATTTTTGGCATCAAGCATTCCTAAACAGGCTGGTTCACCTCAGGTTATTAAGGAGAATGAGAGGAAACAAAAACCAAAAAAAAAAAAGCTCTTTAACATCTGATTTAATTTTTATAACTAATTCTTTTCTCTGCGTAGTAACGAGCAGTTGTTACGACTCAATACTGAAAATAATCTTTCAGTATTTAGTATTTATCCAGATCTATGCAAATGCACATAATTTTCAGATAATGTGATGCTTAAGATGGGATTTTTGATTTAGTTCCTCAAATCTAAGTGTCTCTTAATGCAGAGTGCCAGGACTAGTCAAGATTGTCYTTTTTAGATCATTTTTCCCCAAAATAAAACATTTTCTACAATGGCATCCAAGTCTCACCTGGGGTTTTGCAGCAGCCTAAACACTTGGCCTTAACTTTAGGATTTTTTTTTCCCYGATGTATCATTTTACATTCTGTTTAATATCTTTATTAATGATCCAGACAAGGGAATTTTGGGCACAAACCCCCAAAACGTGCCTGTACCTGCTGCGACGTTGTGAGAGTCCTCTGCTTTTTCAGTTCCCACACTTTKCCTCCTCCAAAAGTGCATCCAAGCAAACAAAACCTCTCTCAACTCTTCTCCTTTCTTTGGCCTGCTTGGAATTCCCAAAGATTTCCATGGAAATTAAACCAGATGCACAAATTTAGGCACATTAATAAGAAATTAATTGGGGAAAACTCAGAAATGCCCAAATTGAACTCCCGAGCGCTCTTGACTCTTTTTATTTTTCCTTTCCTGCTGCCTCCACATTAATTGAAATCCTCGTTTTCAAGACAAGGAGAAGAAAGGTGGAAGAGAAAGCTTTGATCTCCAAAAACGTTGAAGGGAACACGTTACAGTGTCAGGGGGAAAAAAGGAAAAGGGGGAAGGAGACCTGGGAGAASTGAGGAGAAATCAAGCATAAAACAGCATTAAAAAGGAATTAAATGCCAGAGAAAACCGGCAGAGGGGAAACCTCGAGAAGAACTTTGTGTAACTCCTTTTCATCTTGGAAAAAAACACAACACCTGTGAGAGGAAATCTGAGGCATCTAAACAGCCACAGAGATAAAAATAAATAAATTCCCATGCTTGGGGGAAAAAAAAATTAAAAAGGGCCAAGGTGGCTGTGCCAGAGCTTATCCACTGAGAGTTTTCCTGGGAAAAAAAATGTGCATTTTCAGCAATTAAGTTATTCCAAACTTGGCCAGCTCCAGCCAGAGCATTCAGCATTCCTGCTTTTAATAAAACACAGGATAATAATAAAAATACTGTGTGCATCCACTCGGACATTCTGCAAGTTAAAGAGYGACCAGATAAATAAAAACATCTGTGACCTTGTGGACAAGAAATCTTCCCAGAAATAGAATCTTCTGCCCACTAATTCTAATTGCTGCTTCCTAATGCAATGGCATCAGCTCTTATTTATAGCCACGTTTTCGTCAGGCAGGATTAGGTTTTATTCACCCATGAAAACCCAGTGTTTTCCTGAAAATAGATTCATTTAAGCACCTAAATGGAAATCACTTCTGAAGCATCCAGCAAGATGTAAAGCCAAGCTCTGCTGCTCTTTTAAGCTTCAGAAGGGGGAAAGTGATGGTGCAGCAAAAGCTGGAATGTTGTGGAAGTGAGTTCGAGGAAAATAAAGATTCAAAGGATCCCAAAAGGAGCGTTTTGGAAAGTTTTATGGCAGTGCTGGGTTAGGGGAGCTGGCAAAGAAGGGAATATTGGGATAAACGACAGAAAAATGGGACAAATCATTGTTTGGGCAACSTGGGCTAAGGGCAGGTGAGGAGAGATCAGATCCAGGCAAAATTCTGGCAGCAGAAAAATGTATTTATTGTTCTTGGGTTTATGATTTAATTTCTGTAAAAGCACCAGGGCAGCTGTGCAAGGGAGGGGCTCTTTTGGCTGGGTGGGAAAAACTACTTAAAAACTCCAAAATAGTTCACACAACATCTTTGTAATTTGCACACAAAGTCTGTGCCTCAATTCATCCCAAAAATATCCCCAAACTCTCAATTAATATTAAATAAAACGGACTCTGCTGTTCCAATTTCTCAGCTTCTCTGGGCAACCTGAGCCAGGCCCTCACCAGCCTCACTGGGCAATTTATATAAACCATTTATAGGTATCACAACCAGGTGTTCTGGGCTTAATTGAAACAATTTACAATAAAAATCCATCTTTTTTATTTATTCTTTTATATTTTTTATTTATTTATTGCTCATCACACAAGTTCTCCAGCAGAAACCACTGACAAGCTACAGCTGAGACACAAAAGAAGTTCATTCAAGTGRTAATTTTATTTTTTTCTTACACCTGAAGCACCACAAATAAATCCCAACTTCAGACCTTGTCACTGAGTTCCTATTTTCAGTGCCAACATTAAAAAAGAAAAGAGAAAACTAATTTTTTCCCCATGAAGGTTTTGGGGAAACATCAAACAGCACAGCAGGATTTTCATGGACGAGGTGTAACCAACTCCCAGTTTATCCCCAGTGATGAACTGCAGGAATATTCTCTACAGATCCAGAAAAGCTTTTGTGCTCAGCAGAATTTTCACTCTACTCTGGCCATAAAAATAAAAGRTTTTAAAGGGAATCCTCTTCCCCTTGTATCTGCTGGGATGAAGGCAGCGACAACTGGGACCAGCATCAGACTCTCCAGTCTAAAACATTCAATTCCTGCCACCAGRCAGCCCCCAGACCCCTCAAAATGTGGTTCAAAAGCAGCTTTTATTCCATATTTTTAGCAATTTTTGCTGTAAATGATCCATTAGCTGCCAAACTGCATCTGTCTGAACAGAATATTGGGAAATGTGGCTAAAATTAAGATCACATCTCTGAGTTCAGGTGGCTGAGGAAGCAATTGACGCCCAGAACAAAAAAATATCCCTTGTTCCCATCTCAAGAGAGCAGCAGGCAGAACCACTCTCCACAGTAAAAAATGAAGCAAATCRCTGTTTCATGAGACTAAATCATGTTATGAGAGAAAAAAACTCTTTTCCATTATTAGTTGCCACATAAATAAGGAAAGTACAATTATTCCTCCCAGCTCCCTGCGTGTTGTGAAGTATTATTTTTGTCAGAAGTGGAATTGAAATGACTCTCCCTGACACTCGAGCACCATTAACTGGGAATTCATGCCTTTTACTAAAAGATATCTAAAAATATTCCACGTTTTGCATGTTATCTCTCCACATGCAGGGACACAGAGATGAGGATGGAGATGAGTTAGAGCCACAAAATGAGGGAATGTCGTCCTGCCCAGCCAGGTTGTTAYGGATAACAAGATTATTCCACAATAGTTGACCCAAATTAAAGATAAAGGATTTAAAAAACATCACTCTGGATGGTGGTACCCTCTAAATTCTCCCCTCTTGCAGTTGTTCTGAAATATTGACTCTGTAAGGGCATCATCATCACTATTTCAAGGTAAATTTATTAGATTTGAACACATTAATATCAAGAACTCCTGCTGGCCAGATACGGTGTGGAAATCAAAGTGTGTGCATGRCAAGAACTGAGGGGGGAAGAGGAAAGAGGGGGAAATGGTGATGGAGGGGCAAAAAAAGACCAAAATCCCCTCAGCTTTAAGTGGTTTGTGTTTGAGGTTGGGCATCAAGCACAGAGAGGACACAAGAACCGAAGGCCCCAAATCAAGATCTGCAACATTTCCCAGATTCCAATTCTCTGTTGTTTCATCTTTCCCTATTAAATGTTGACTTGCTCCATATTTAGCCTGCAGATAATGGATGTTTGAGGAGGATGTTCCGTGGGTTTTGTCCCCAAAGGCCAAAACACCAAAGCTCAGGCCCCTCCCGGCCTCAGAGGTGACCCCCAGGCCCTGCTSCCTGTAATTCACCAGCTACAGCTGCACAGCCAAGACCTTTCCCAACCCTTGTGCCGTAAAAATGCGCCATCCAAACTCATGAATAAGCACAATTTCTCCTAAAATTAGAGTTGTTTTACAGTTAATATGAATAAAGGCCTCCTGCCCTGGTTTTAAGGTCGGGATCAAAGCAGTCGCATCGTTCCAGGTCACGGCCCGGCTGTCACTGTCACCTCCTGCTCGGCCACAAAAGGCAAGTTACTCCCAGGAAACAGAGCAATTAAGGGAATATTAATAACCCAGTCATGTCTTCTTGGCCACAAAGAAATTACAGCAGAAAAAGAAATTAAAATATGCAGTGGTTGTTGAATCAGAGGTGTCTGCGAGCTCTGAGGGCCGGGAAAATAGGACACAATATTGCACAGCAGAAGGGCACCTGAAATCCCTTGGCAACACTTCCTGAGCCTGTCCTTGAACTAAATCAGTGCTAAAAAATGTGGGATATTGGGAAAAATTCACCATGGAAAGGGCTGGCCAGCCTGGCACTGCTGCCCMGGGCAGGGATGGGGTCACAGGAGGGATTTAACAGCCCTGGGGACRTGGGGCAGTGCTGGGRAATGGTTGGAYTAAATTCCMKAGGCTTTTCCAACCTCAGAAATTCCATGATTTTATAAGTCAGRCCACGGACACCTCCTGCACAACATCAAAAATCATCTCTCCCTCAAGCAACGCCCACACATCGCTCATTTTGGGCAAAGCCCAAACTGGAAAAGAGCTTTAGGAAAGCACTCCAGCAATCTGGGATTTCCAGGTGTGATCCCACCTCACTGGGATGTGGGAGCAGAGGATGGAGGATGGAGGATGGAGGATGGAGGATGGAGGATGGAGGATGGAGGATGGAG
>QVAJ01000244.1:20196-36789 GCA_003546035.1 Mixornis gularis | reverse complement strand
CCCAAGGCATCAATCCTGCTCTCCCAGGCAGCTCCAGCACAGAAATCATCTGCACTAAGAGCCAACAACCTTTTGGGGGGTCATTTATCCTTCACTGATCCTCACCAACAGGATAAAACTGTTTATCCTTCACTGATCCTCRCCAACAGCACCTTGAGGGGATAAAACTCATCCAGGGAGAGAAATGTCATCCTTTGGGTCAGGCTGTGCTGCTGCCAGGCTCAGACTGAGGATGTTCTCAGAGGAAGATCATCTTTAAAGCTCAGTGTGGTTCCTCAGCCTTCCCAAATACTCAGACCCCTACACCTGGTGGTAGAGAACAGGTTAAATTTACTACAACCTCAGCTCCTGAGTCCTCCTGCTCTTACTCTGCCTCTCCCCAATATTGCTTTGAAGTSTTTGCAATTTCAAGCCCAAAACAAACTCAGAATTTGGTAAAAAAATGAAGAGGAATAACAGATTGAAACAGCACATTGACACCACGGATTCAGTGACACACTGAAATCGTTTTTATATTTAATATTTCTCTCAGAGGAAACACTGACACATCCCACTATTTAAAAATTGTTAATTTTCTTTTTCCCAGAATAATTAATCAGCCTTGAGCCTCACTGTAAAAGAACATCGTCCCTAAAGCACTTTGCTCAAGGAGTTGATGTTTGGGAGTCTGAATTCCTTTGGAATTTCAGCACCATGGAAAGCAGGAGCCTCCCTTTGCTTTCCTTGCTCCACACAAACCATCCCTGACCCTGCTGCAGGAACCCCCCAACACAAGGCTGGGCTGAACAACTCATCCCACACATTCCCACAGCTGAGGGATTTCACATTTCCTGGCTGAAATAACTCCARCTTCCCTGGAACTTTCCAAAGACACCGTGCCAGTGCTGCTTAATGCCAGAGCAGCAACAAAGATGTGAAGATCTGAGTTAATACTCCAATATTTGGGAGGTTTTTTTAATACTTATCAGAATTTCTTTCAGTGATTCATCCCTATCCATACCTAAAGTTGTCTATGAGGACGAGTTTCCAACTGGGATGTCTGTGTTGGGTTGATTTAAGGGCGCAGATTTATTAAACTTTTTCAATTCTGCTTTTAAYGTGACATGCAGAGAAATTCAAGAGTCCTGCTGAGAAACTGGATGTGAGTTTCTTTTTCAAAGTGCTTTTCAAATCCCTTGTAAATGTTGATAGGCAAAATGAGGAGAATTTATGACAGCATAAAATAAAGCCACCCTCCCTATAAAACTTGATTAGATTTATTGATTATCTAATAAAAACCTAGAGCTGGGCTTTAATGAGCTACAAATGATGGGTCCAAACTGAGAAGGATTTGAAGTTCCTCTCTTTCTGAAGCCTTTGTAATCCTGGCTGAAGGGTCTGCAGTTGTTAAAATAGCAGATCTTTAAAAAGGAGGAAATTTGGGCAAGATGAACCAGTGAGGAAAAGAGAAAAGCAAGGAAATGGGAATTTTAGGAAGAATAAGGGGAAAAAAAGAAGGAAAATGACATTTGAATATTGAAGTGTAAAGTGTTTATACCCCTTAAAAAACCAAAATAGAGCAATGGCTGATCCTCCAGTTTTAGGCTGGATTTTTACTAYTTTTTGATCCCTGTTTGGAAGTGTGATAAGCAACCAAAATTTTTATTTGCAGGTGGCTCCAGCTGGATTTGTGGGAGGCCTCCTGAGGAGCAGAAGGAAATCAATCATTGCTGCATCCCAACACTGACATTCCACTGAGAGCTGCCAGCATGGAAATCTTCCCCTCTTCACAAAYGTCATTTTTGTATTGGTTTTTTTTCAGACTCTGCTGGTGTTAAAAACCTGCCTGTGCCTGAGAGGAAGCAAATGGCACAAAGACTCCTCCATYCACACCAAAATCATCAGGAGGAGCAGAAAACCAGGGGAAGTTCCTCCTGCAAATCAATAAAACCTCCCTGACAGAGGAGCTCAGGAAGAGTGGCAGGTCCAGAAAGGTCCTGACAGAGATAATGCACAAAGGAAAGGTGGAATATTTGGGGAAAGGGAAAACAAATCCAATTTCTGCACAGCAGAAAWCCTCCAAGTGTGAAGGAGGGCAGGTGAAGTTTCAAAACTGCTGCTGGAGTGATAAACACAACCTGCCAGGATTGGGCTAAAATTAATACCAGATCTGAAGTATCTTCACTTTGTTTTATTTCATTGCCAGTTTTGAGGGAAAAAAAAACCAACACACACCCCAAAAACAAAAAGAAGAATTCAACCACTCTCGCTTTTGAATTGTTTCCCCCCAAGAGCAAGAAATTAATCTGTTGGAAACTTTATCTGTGTCTCAGGGCAGACAGCACAGAGTAAATAATTCAGGGCTTGACCCCAAACACTGACTCATTGCAGGAAAAAGTCACCGTGGRCAATATCTGTTGTTCCCCACACCTTTCTGGGGTCACCAGGTACTTCAAAAACACCAATAAACTGTCTTGAACCAAACTCACGGAACMACAGGGTTTGGGCTAGGAGGGATCTCAAAGCTCATCCACTCCCAGCCCCACCATCCACGGAAAAATCCAGTTTTCCTTCTCCATCCCAACTTTGAAGGAGAAACACAAGGAGAGGCACTAAAGGACAAGCTTGGCTGCAAATAACTCCTGGTTATCCAAGGTGTGGAGCTGCAGATTCCTGCTGTTCCAAACACTCCCAGGATTTCAGGAGCCTGCCTGCTGCAGAAGGGGAAAAAAAAAATAAAAAAAAGCCTTTATTTATAGTGGTTAATAAAGGCTTGCTCAGATAATGGCATTTCCAGCATTTGCAAATTTGAAAACGCTGCAAATCCCCAAAGCTCTGMGGCTCTGAAATCTCAGGCAGATTTGAAGTTAAATCTCAAGGAAAAATGATTCCCATAAATCCCAGCACAGAAAAAATCCCTCGGGAATGCCCAGCAGTGGCTCCAGCACCCCAAATCCACTCCCATCTGCCCCAGACTCCRGCAAAGCAGCACGGAAAGAAAAAAATAATAATTAAAAACAACAGAATTTTCCCAAAGGATAAATTCTTCCAGCCCCACTGAAGCTTTTCATGTTCCCAGCAGTGCTGATTTATTGGGATTGCTCTGGGATTCAGCCCTGGGAAGCATCTGCAGCTGTAAAATCCCACTGGCAGAGCATCACTCCTACATCTGACCAACGGGAAAGAATTTTTTTTCCTTCAGGATTGGAGGGTTTGGGGATTTTTCAGCAGGCCTGGGAGCCCCCAGAGTGCTCCTGGGAGGATGAGTTACTCCCAGGAGCAAATATTTCTCTGTGGAAATTAATCAGGGAGTAGTGAAGAGCTCCTGBCCACAGCAGCTCCCAGGAAAAGCTCTCCAAGGTTTTTGTTTTCCTTGGCACTGGGGAGATGGAGCAGGGATGGCCTCAGCTGTGCTGGGGGAATTCAGTTCCTTTAGAGGGTTTTTCCAACTTCATTCCAGGATTCCAGCCTGCCCCAGCCCCCAGCAGATCCTCCTGAATATTCACAATATTTTACATCATATTTTGCCTGATTGCATATTCAGCTTTTCTCTAAAAAGCCAAAAAAAAAAAAAAATCACTATTTTTTCCATGGAAACAGAACAGAGCAGGACATTTCCTTACCCAATATTCCCATGTCTATTATGGAGTAAAATGGGTAAATGGAGCTGAAATCCAAATGTTTTCTGTGCTGAATTCATACAATTCCAGATATTTCTGTCTGTGGGGTCACTTCAGTCCTGGAGCTGTTGATATCCCTGTATTTTCAATTAGATCTTGTTTAATCTGAATAAACTCACTAAAACTGCTTTTATTTTCAGTCACTTTTTTTTTTTTTTGCTTAAGTGCTTCATTTTAGTTTTAAAATAACTTTCCAGGGTCTGGGCTGGGTTTAGTTTTTTCTCCTTGATTACTCTTCTGGGCTGCCAAGAGATGCTGTAATTCCAATTATGTCGCAGATGAATTTGGGCTCCGTTGGGAACAGCAGCTCCGTAATTTGGATTTATCTTTTTCTTTTAGTTCGAGGAAAGTTTTATGAGGAAAAAAATATATATATTTAGGCCTCTTTTTTTTTTTTTCTTTCCCCAAGTTGTTTTCCTTCAAGTGATTGAATCAATTAGAACCAATTGAGTGGAAAGATTTCAATTGGAGGGAAACAGGGATAAGAACAGGGATGGGAAGATAAATTTGGAAAAAGCTGTGGTGTGGCTGTTTATAACTCTGCTCCAAGAGCCTGGAGTCCTTCCCCATTATTGTTTTAATAAATATCTATTTATTAAAATACTAATAAATATAAATAAATATAAATAAATAGAACTAGTTATATCTATAAATATAAATATTTATTTTANCAAGGTTTTTGTTTTCCTTGGCACTGGGGAGATGGAGCAGGGATGGCCTCAGCTGTGCTGGGGGAATTCAGTTCCTTTAGAGGGTTTTTCCAACTTCATTCCAGGATTCCAGCCTGCCCCAGCCCCCAGCAGATCCTCCTGAATATTCACAATATTTTACATCATATTTTGCCTGATTGCATATTCAGCTTTTCTCTAAAAAGCCAAAAAAAAAAAAAAATCACTATTTTTTCCATGGAAACAGAACAGAGCAGGACATTTCCTTACCCAATATTCCCATGTCTATTATGGAGTAAAATGGGTAAATGGAGCTGAAATCCAAATGTTTTCTGTGCTGAATTCATACAATTCCAGATATTTCTGTCTGTGGGGTCACTTCAGTCCTGGAGCTGTTGATATCCCTGTATTTTCAATTAGATCTTGTTTAATCTGAATAAACTCACTAAAACTGCTTTTATTTTCAGTCACTTTTTTTTTTTTTTGCTTAAGTGCTTCATTTTAGTTTTAAAATAACTTTCCAGGGTCTGGGCTGGGTTTAGTTTTTTCTCCTTGATTACTCTTCTGGGCTGCCAAGAGATGCTGTAATTCCAATTATGTCGCAGATGAATTTGGGCTCCGTTGGGAACAGCAGCTCCGTAATTTGGATTTATCTTTTTCTTTTAGTTCGAGGAAAGTTTTATGAGGAAAAAAATATATATATTTAGGCCTCTTTTTTTTTTTTTCTTTCCCCAAGTTGTTTTCCTTCAAGTGATTGAATCAATTAGAACCAATTGAGTGGAAAGATTTCAATTGGAGGGAAACAGGGATAAGAACAGGGATGGGAAGATAAATTTGGAAAAAGCTGTGGTGTGGCTGTTTATAACTCTGCTCCAAGAGCCTGGAGTCCTTCCCCATTATTGTTTTAATAAATATCTATTTATTAAAATAYTAATAAATATAAATAAATATWAATAAATAGAACTAGTTATATCTMTAAATATAAATATTTATTTTATTCTGTCCASTCTCTGTTCCAGGCCAGCCTTCCCAAGGCATCAATGGGATGGAGACCCCAGACCTCCCCTCAGAGCTGTAAAATGGATTTGAAAGCCCTGGCTTGGTCACCACAACCCTGTTCGTCCAAGTGATTCCCAAATCCCTCCTTTTCTCCCTGTTTTTCCATCCAAAAGTTGCTCCAGAGCAAAAAGAGGCACCTGGGAAGCACAAAAAAGCATCTTTTCCTCTTCCTCCAGGCATTRAAGGGGAGGCAGGAGCCTCTCTCTCACTGCAAACCCACTGCATTTATCGAGAATTTGGGTTTCTCATCAACCTTTTTTTTGTTTTTAAGGAACACCTCTAATTGTCTACCACTAATTTGCCAGCCAAAAATCAATTGCAAGTGGAGATAACAGCATTTGGCTGCCTAATTAATTGATGAGTCCCACAAATCAGGGAGATGGCCGAGCTTATGTTGCATTTACAGCTTCTCTGCCTCCTGATTTTCCACATGTGGAGGCACCAAAAATGTGGGAATTTGAGGTTTTGGTTGGTTTTATCACAAGCCTTGTATTAAAACCAGCAAAGAGAGTCCCCCATGTGGTCACAGATTTGTTGGGATTATTGAAGTTGGGGAATAATTCACATATTCCAAGTTGAGGTTTGTGGTCCAGCTCTCTGCATCCAGAGGCCTCACTGTGGACACGGATCCTCAGTGACAAAATAACATTTAAATTCAAATAAACACACAGAAAGTCCCCAATAAACATAAGCCACCCCATTGTGGGCCCAAACTCGGCCTTTCTGAGACATAAAATCCTAAATGGATCTTCCCTAAGGGGAAGGGACAGATTGGGAGTGTCACCCCATCCCAAAATCCATGAGYCCAGCTCCGAGGGGACACGAAGAGGACAAGGACAGAATGACTCCTGAGCAGGATCACTGTYGTGACAGGTAAAAGAATTATGAAGGAAAAGCCTCATAAAATCCGGCCTGCTCTGCTAAATTACCAAAGTTAGCCTGTCTCTTCTTCTAAGTAATTTGCAAGTTTCCATTTGAAAACAGTCTTGGTATGAAAACTCGTTAGCAGAACAACCTGTTCCTGAGTTAGAAAACAATACCTGCAATAACAAGGGATTTAAGAACCCCATGAAAATCAGTAAAGAAAATATATGAACAATCCAAAAATACAGAAGTAGAGTATCTTTTACTAACCAATAGAGTAATTGGCAGGAAAGCTGTGAACCAATTCAAGTTGCACACGGGGTCTGTAAAAACCGCACAAAAAGAGTTGTGAAAATACAGAACTGGCTTTTCCCGCATGAAGATAATGGASTCTCGGCTGACTTATTGCAATAGTTCACAATCCATCCATCACATCCCATGGAAAACCCGTCACACGGCCCCTCACGGCTGCGCTTCTCTTGATTTTCCAAGGAATTCCGTGGCCCATCCCGAGTGCTCCCGGTTTTCGGTCGGTTCGCAGCRCCACATTGCCATCTGCTGTCCCTGCCTGTCCCGCAGCATCCCCAAAATCCGCCCGGAGCACATCCCAGCCGGGCTGAGCTGCTCGGAACTCGAACAATGGGTTTGAAGGTTTTAAYTAATGAGTTAAAGAGCTACAAGAGATGACCTGGGTCACCCCGGCCACCAGAGCTGYTCCATCGCTCCCTGCTCAGCTGGGAAGGGAAAGAAATCCCAGGAATGGTTTGGGGTGAGGGAAGGGCAGGGAGGGGTCATAGGCAGAGCAAAGTCCACGGGGGAAAAATTAAAAAATAAATTAAAATAAGAAATAATCCCAAATCTTAAAAAAAAAAATAATCATCCTATTCCTTCCTTCTTCCCGGGCTCAGCATCATTCCCAACAGAGGGAACAGGAATGGGGGCTGCAGTCAGTTCATCCCAGATTTTCCCTCCTCAGGGAGAGAACTCCTCACTCTTCCCTGCTCCAGCCTGGGCTCCTCTTCCCATGGGGTCACAGAGAGCCCATCCCGTGGGGACATCCCATGGGATCACACAGAGCTGATCCAGCAGAGACATCCCATGGGATCACACAAAGCTCATCCATGGCATCACACAGAGCTGATCCAGAGTGAATTTCCCATGGGATCACACAAAGYTCATCCATGGGATCACACAGAACTCATCCATGGGATCACACAGAGCTGATCCAGCAGAGACATGCCATGGGATCACACAGAGCTCATCCATGGGATCACACAGAGCTGATCCAGCATGAATTTCCATGGGATCACACAGATCTGATCCAGCCTGGGCTTCCCACGGGATCACAGCCTCCACCCTGCCCCACTGTGGGGTCCCCCCTGGGCTGCAGAAGGATTTGGCTCCTCCATGGACTGGATTCCAAARGGGGATCTCAGCTCCTGCTCCACTTCAGGGCTGCTGCTCCCACAAACCTGAACTCCTCTCTGCAGCTCCAGTGTTTTCCCCCAAAATTCCTACAGCCTTTATCCCAGACACACAGATCCATCCTGGATCCAAGGGCATTGGCTCCATGGGATACAAGGGGAGATTCTTGCAGAGAAGCCCCTGTAGCCCCTCACTCCCAAATCCTCACCCCACAAGGACACGGAGTCACCAAAAACCACCCAGGAATCCATCCTGACCCGTCAGGTGTGGTGTTCACGGCTGCCCCACTGCTCAAACAGCTTTTTCTCCTCCAGCAGTTCAGTCYCTGCACAATAAATCACCTCCCTGCAGCTCGTAACATCTTGTTTGATCAGCCTCACGCCCAACACGGGTTTTTAGCTGCCTCCTGGGGTGCCACACCGAGTTCCCTGCAGCAGATTCCACCTCCTGCTGAAACCCTGCAACCTGCCCAGCCACCTCCTCCTGCAAACACTGTGGTCCTGCACAGTTTTTCCTGAAAAACCTGCAGGAAAGTCCATCAAATACAGGTTTAGGGTGGGGTGAAGCCAGCTGGAACATGGGTCTTAATGATGGTGGAATTTTATGAGAATTTTTTTTTTTCCACGAAGTTCCCTGGCCATGGAAAGTGAAAAAATAATAATAAAAAAAATCCATCTGACCAAGAGGATTCTTTCCTCAGGAAGATGGGGAAAACAAGGCATGAGGCTGTCCTTGCTAATCCAGGCCTAACTTGCAGCTTGCTCCACACACATTAATCCTCTCTGCAGCTCCCAGCACYGCTCAGGAGGGAGCAAACAGATGGACAATGACTTATCATTGGAGAGACTTGGATCAGCAACTTAGAAATTCAGATTTCTCCAGGAAAGGCAAGTTAGTCATCCAAACAAATAGATGTGCCCCGGGGAGATGAGAAATCTGGATGGCGACAGAGCTAAAATAAAACCTTAAGAAAAATAAAGGYTGAGAGTTTGCAGAGGGGAGAAATAAAGTGAATGTAAGGAGAAAAGAGCCACACAAAACACAGACAACTCTGCTAAATGCTCTTTTTTGGGTTTTTTCCTTCGTGAGGCTGCATTTATAACACAAAGAAATAAAGACTGATCTTAAAAGCAACGAGTGGATTTGTCTCTCTAACGTCTTGGGCCATATATTTGTGTTTTCCCCAGTATTTTAATATTTTCCTGGCTCCAAATGCTGCAGAGGAAAAACTGAGGCTGCCGAGCTCCCAGCAGCTGCCTGGGATAGGATATTCAGGATATATTCCAGGTCAGGATTTAGGATTAAAATGATTGTGGCTGGGAACTCACAGAGCAGGATCTCTGAGGCAAAAAAATAGCAATTTCCTGAAGCAAATTCCTCAAAAATATTCCAAAGAGAGCAGCCCTGCCAAGGCAAGGATGGTGTGGGTGAGCTCATCACCCCTCTGTGGGGACCTTTGGGGACAATTCCAGGTGACACAGGACAGGAACAGCCCGGGCACAGCAGGAGCATCTCCTGATCCCACTGTTCCCCACCTGCCCAGAAATCCCTGCCAGATCCAGGGATACAAATCCCAGCGAGCAGGAGGCTCCTTCAGCACCAGGACAGTGGGATGGAGGGATTGGGGCTGCTGGGATTTACCCTTCACAGGGAAAACTGGGGGGAAAAAGAGGCACAGGGAATGAAGAATTCCCTGCAGGAGCCTGTCTGACATCTGGATTCATTTGGCAGGGAAAGGTTGATTTCCTTGGGCCAGTTTTGCCAGCACTCCASAGATGGAATTTTTTCCTTAATGAGCGTTTCCTTCCTGATTTTTCATTAAGCAGACACAGCCTGAAGTTTAAGGGATGCAAAGTACAGAGAGAAAGGTGGGCAAGAGGCAACTCTAGAGAATTTAGKAATTAAAAAATAATTTWAAAAAAAAGTTCCTTCTGGCAAGGAGAAAAGTGAAMCAGAAATTCCCCCACTGTCCCATGGCTACTTCCAAGTCAGGGGGAAATCAGCGTTTTATTGTCTAGAAAAGCCACATTTACATTGATTTTACCAGAAAAAAAACACAGAAAAGAACCACCCAGATCTGCTTTTTCTTTCTCCTCTCCYAGATATTTACCTGGCTCCCTCAGAGAGGTTCAAGCAGATCCCACACCCCAATTCCTTCACAAAGAAAATAAAAATAAAACCTCTTTTCAAAAGATCCATCTCCCATCAAACACTTAAACCATGAATAAAAAAATAAATCAGAGATACCTGAGTTTTAGGATGACCTATTCTTTTTTTTTCCCCTTAAATGAGGCAAAGTCTGGACAGGCTCAGACTAAAACCAGATTTGTTTAGAGGCTGCAAACCTAAGATTAAACTGAGAAAGGTAAGCTAAAACAAAGCCAGTGCATTTTCAATTCATTCACAATTTTATCTTATTGAAATAGAAAATTTCCTAAAAAATGACTAAAGTATGGAAGTTCTGACTGCAGAACATCAGAGGCTCAGAACCTGGTGGTCTGAGTAGGGCAATAAAATAAAATATTCATCTCTCAGCTCCTTTTGAAAGTTTCAGATTTATTTTTGTTCAGGAACAAGAGTTAGGAGGGGTTTTTTTACAATGATCTAATATTCTTTTAGACAATTTTTTCTATAATTCATGCCCAAGACTAAAGCACTAAATAATACTGATTCAAGGATAAAAGAGCTTTAAATCTTTTCAGGTGATTTCAAGGAACCTACTGCTCATGTTCTCATCTGGCTGAGCTCTATAAATCAAACCCTGGCATTTTTATCAAAATCAGAGGTGATCAGAACMGATTCCTAGAGGGGGTTTAGACCATGCAAGGACTGCAGGAGCTGGGAAAGAGTTTCATTCCACGATTTGAAGATTCTAATTACAAACTGTGYTGGGAAATGCCCTCCCCACGCTGCTCCTGTTGGTGTTTGGATAACGGACGAAGGACGCGTGGCTTCCTCAAACTAACCCACACCTCCCAAATAATAAACATTTTTGTCAAAACATCAATTAAACCAAGGTGCTGCTCTTTTCTCCTCTCAAACCCCAAGGGAAATTGTATTCCCCAGGGTCACCTTCCCACTACAAACTCACAGAAGGACCTCAAAACCATCGGGGTACAGCAGGAACCCCGTGAAGACGCTGTCRTCCTCCGCGCCGGCGTAGAGCCCGTTCCAGTCCTTGCCCACCTCCAGCCACACTTGGTCGCCCACCCTCAGCTTGAGGATGGTGAGGAAGGAGGCCTGGTCGATGTCCTGGCCGTAGAGGGTGTCCCTGGCCTTGGCCACCCTCCTGCTGCTGGCCACGAGGCTGAGGCGCGCGGGGCGGCCGCGCACGGTGACGTGGTAGGAGAAGACGTAGGCGCCGGGCACGCTGCAGTTGAACTTGCCGGTGGCGGGGTCGTAGTCGCGGCGCTCGTTGTACCACACGCGGTCAAACCTGATGGGCACGTTGGGAGGAGGGAAAGGCTTGGACAGCCCCGCGCTGAAGGCCGAGCGTGGTGGCTTGGGGATGTCCCCAGGGGCTCCTTTGGCCCCGCGGGAACCTTTCCTGCCCGGGGCGCCGCGGCCGCCCTTGGTGCCGGGGTCGCCCTTGGGCCCGCCGGGGCCGGCAGGGCCCAGGTCCCCTTTGTCACCTTTGCGGCCCTGCTCGCCCTTCTCTCCCTGTTTGCCGGCCGCCCCTCGGCTGCCCTCGGTGCCCGTGTCCCCTTTGCTGCCCTTCTCCCCCTTGGTGCCCCCTTCCCCTCTGTCCCCCTTAGCCCCTCTGCCCCCCGGCTCCCCACAGTAGCCCTTTTCTCCTGTGTCCCCCTTTTCTCCCTTGTCCCCCTGTTCCCCACCCACTCCCGGCTCTCCGGGGTCCCCCCTGTCCCCTTTGTCTCCTTTGGTGCCRTTGTCACAGGTGTCCCCTTTAGCCCCCTTCTGTCCCTTCAGTCCAGGGAAACCGTAGTTGCCCTTATTGCCTTTGGCTCCAGCTTCACCTGGGGGGAAAAAAGGAAGATTAAAACCAATAAAATGGATCGCTCTGGAGATGGAAGGACCATCCAAAGGGGTTSGTCCTTCCATGCTGTTGCAAACCCCAGAGTAAAGGGAAAGGTCAGAGCAATCCTGGATTTTCCAGACCTACCTTGCAGCCCAGGTTTCCCAGGATAACCGGGGCTCCCGCTGGCTCCTCGCTCCCCTTGCTCCCCTTTTCCTCCTAGGACATTCCAGCACAAATGAATCCATGAACTGGTGCTGGCGTGTGCAGCACAGCAAACCTCACACCCCGCTGGGGCCATGTGCATGTCCCTCCCTTCATTAGTGACACAGATGTAAGCAATGGGAGTTTTAAGGAAACACCTTCAGGAACCTCAGCTGGATCCCACAGTCCTGAGCACCAGATCAATCCCAGATTCCTGCCCTGAGAACCAGATCAATCCCAGATTCCTGCCCTGAGAACCACCTCACTCCCAGATTCCTGCCCTGAGAACCAGATCAATCCCAGATTCCTGCCCTGAGCACCAGATCAATCCCAGATTCCTGCCCTGAGAACCACCTCACTCCCAGATTCCTGCCCTGAGCACCGCCTCAATCCCAGATTCCTGCCCTGAACACCAGATCAATCCCAAATTCCTGTCTTGAGCACCAGATCACTCCCAGATTCCTGCCCTGAGAACCACCTCACTCCCAGATTCCTGCCCTGAGAACCACCTCACTCCCAGATTCCTGCCCTGAGCACCGCCTCAATCCCAGATTCCTGCCCTGAACACCAGATCAATCCCAAATTCCTGTCTTGAGCACCAGATCACTCCCAGATTCCTGCCCTGAGAACCACCTCACTCCCAGATTCCTGCCCTGAGAACCACCTCACTCCCAGATTCCTGCCCTGAGCACCAGATCACTCCCAGATTCCTGCCCTGAGCACTGCCTCAATCCCAGATTCCTGCCCTGAGCACCAGATCAATCCCAGTTTCCTGCCCCTCTGCGAAGCAGCTGCTGCCGTTTCATGGAAGATGGAGAAGGTGACAGCTCTGCATTCCTCATTTCAGGGTGGCCAAAACTCTTTTTTCCAGGAGTAAATCACTGCCTGAGGGGCTGCAGAGACTGAGCAGCAGCACACTCTGCTGCTGGGCCCCYGGGTGATTCTCCAGAGGCAGCAGCAGAATCCTGTCAGGATAAAGYTGCTCTGAGCCCCAAACGAAGGGCAGGGTTTCCTTCCAGGAATACTTTCAGGATAATGATTGCTCAGTATCTTAACTGAAGTTCTTTTGCCTGAGATATTGAAATTGAAATGCAGATTTTACACCTCTGCACACTTCCGTGGTGGCTTTTCCCTACTTCTGTCCTTAATGCAAAGCAAACTGAACCCGGATTTTGAACTCCTGTTCAGAACAAGAATTTCTGAGTGAGATCTTTATGAGCAGCTGCTCCTATTCCACCTGAACAAACACTRCCACCCCCTGAGTTCCTGTCCCTGCACTGATGCCAGCTAAACTTCTCCAGGGCTCAATCCCTAGCAGCAGCCCTCTTTTGCTTTGAAAAATAGGGCTTTTTAATAATTTTGTGGCATTTTATGAGGACAACAGCATTTTCCATTAGTCTGGTTTACCTCTATCTCCTTTAGAGCCTTTTGGACCTTGAGGGCCAGGAGTTCCTGGCAGCCCTGGCAGCCCAGCATCTCCCTTCTCCCCCTTGGGACCTGTAAAAGCAACAAAATTATCTCAGTAACTCCAAGGTTTAACTTCTAAATCACATTTTCATCAATACCTAAGCAGTGTGGCGTTGAGTGTACATGAGGTGATTCCATCACCTTGGGAAGAGCTGCTTGTTTTATTTGACATTCATCAAATCTCGCAGCTTTGCATTTCCCTCTGGGCCCTAGTTAAAGACTTCTCAAAACCAGCTTTGAGCTGCCTCAGAGCCACAGGAGCTCAGAGGTCCATAAAACATCAGAAATTAATCTGTCTTTAATATCTGAGCACATCCAAGGAGCTGCCACAGCTTTRGAATTGTCCCTTTCCTTAAGGAGAATTAATTCTGCAAATATGAAAGGGGAACTTGGCCCAGAGCTTCACACTGCAGAAAGGAGGGATTGAAATCCTTCCCCTTTTCCATCCCCTTGGGAATCCAGAGATTCCCAGAGCCTGTCTGGGAGCAGATTTTGGCACCTTCAATCACCACAAAGACTTTTCCATCAAGAGATGAGAGATSAAACTCCCTTTAGAGCCACCACAATTCCCATGAGCAAACTGTTCCCAAGCCGTGGGAGGTGAAAATCCCTGGAGTGCACTGGATTAAAGAATTATTTCATGATTTTCCCACCTTTCCTCAGATGAATAGTTCCTATCCCCAATATTAGTGCTATTAAAGTGAACTTTTGCAGTCTAATGCACTCTCCATCAGAGCAGGAGCAGAATTAGATRCTCTGTGGATGTGTGTTTTAGCAGTAGAAAGAAGACACAAATTGTATTTTATTAATTATTTGGGTCCTTTATAGAGTGCTGCTTCTTGCACTTCATTTATTTATTTTTAAAATTGAACCCGATTTCTTTTTTTTTTAATTTCCTCTTTTGCAACGGGAAAAAAGAAATAGAAAATAAACCTTCAGTAAAGATGTAAAACTGTTTGGAGGTAGTTTTGGGGGTCATAAAGCCACGGTTGAAGTGAATGTGGGGTTAAAGCTGTGAGTCCAAGGGGATCAGGGCAGGGACAGAGAACTGAGGAGTGTCAGCAGGGATTTGGGATAGTCCCACACCAGTGTGATCCCAAGGAATTCCTACTCACACCGGTGGTTTGTAACTTCCAGGACATGGCTGACACGTCCTTTTCTGCTCTGGATTTCCACAGATCAGAATCACATCCCACATTTCAGAGAATTAGAGAATCACAGAATCTCCTGAGCTGGAGGGGGACCCACAGGATCATCAATCCATCTCCTGTCCCTGCACAGACCCCAACAATCCCACCCTGGGCACCCCTGAGAACATTGTCCAAACATTCCTGGAGCTCCCAGGGGCTGTTCCCATTCCCTGAGGAGCCTGGGCAGTGCCCAGCACCTTCTGTGGGGAGAAAAACCTTTCCCTAAAACCCCAACACCCAACCCTTTCCCTAAAACCCCGACGCCCAACCCAAACCTCCCCTGGCCCAGCTCCAGCCATTTCCCGCCTCCTGTCACAGGGAGCAGCGATCGGAAGAGCTGCAGATTGCTGAGATCTCCCCACCACGAGCTGCCCAAACCCTGCCCGATGATTTCCTGAGGGAAAAGCCGCTGGATTTGGTGTTTCCAGCCCTGCGGAGAGGAGCTCAGCACACCTGGGGGTCCCTGCGGGCCCGGCCAGCCCCGGGGCCCGGCCGCGGGCGGGCAGCAGTCGCAGCAATTGAAGAAAAATTCAGCCGAATCCAGCGTGGAATTCTCCGGGGGGAAGAGCGTGGGGAGCTCGGCTTTGCCCGGAGCTGCTGGGAATGGGATTTTCCCCGGGGGAGAAGGCGCCGGTTGGGAAGGTTTGGGTTTGGTGTAGAGCACGGCCGGGGTCACCTTCAGCGCCACGCGTGAGGGGACGGCCGCCAGCACCAGGAGCAGCGGGATGGGCCCCGGGGACATCCACATGGCAGCGGCTGTGGGGAAAATGAGAGATGTGGGACAATATCTGAGTGAGAATCATCCGAGTGAGAGATGTGGGACAACAAGCAGCCCTTCAAAATGCTGGTTTTTGTGTCAAAGATGTTACAGCAGTCCCAAAGATGTTACAGCAGTCCCAAAGATGTTACAGCAGTCCCGGGTGGTGGGTGACAGAGCCACCCCTTAAAGATTCTGTCCCTGTAGGACAGGAAAGAGACTCCAAGGATTTCAGAAGGCAAAGATTCCAGGGAGATCCATGTGGCAGCAGCTGTGGGGAAAATGAGAGACGTGGGACAACATCTGAGTGAGAATCATCTGAGTGAGAGATGTGGGACAACAAGCAGCCCTTCAAAATGCTGGGTTTTGTATCAAAGATGTTACAACAGTCCCGGGTGGTGGGTGACAGAGCCACCCCTTAAAGATGCTGTCGCTGTAGGGCGGGAAAGAGACTCCAAGGATTTCAGAAGGCAAATACCCCAGGGAGATCCACGTGGCAGCAGCTGTGGGGAAAATGAGAGATGTGGGAGAACATCTGAGCGAGAATCATCTGAGTGAGAGATGTGGGACAACAAGCAGCCCTTCAAAATGCTGGTTTTGTATCAAAGATGTTACAGCAGTCCCGGGTGGTGGGTGACAGAGCCACCCCTTAAAGATTTTGTCACTGTAGGACAGGAAAGAAAGACTCCAAGGATTTCAGAAGGCAAAGATCCCGGGGAGATCCACGTGGCAGCAGCTGTGGGGAAAATGAGAGACGTGGGACAACATCTTGTTGTAAATAAGCCATGTGTATTAATTTGTGCTCGAGAAATTAAGGAATTACAGGCAGGAAGGGAGGCATTGTCAGAGTCGCCGAGGAGGAGACAGAGCTGAGGAAGGAAGATCTGAAGATAACAGCAACTGAAAAGAGAGATTTCGATCGAACTAACATATTCAATGTCTGGGCCATCAGCTCTGAGACAGCCTTGGCTCTCCAATAGACATTTCCCTGTCTGCCGAAGGAACCCCACTCCAAACTTGAATATGATTTACAGCTAACCCTCAGACACCGTTATAATTCCACTGGGGAGAAGTCAGAATCCCAAAAGGAAGCTCATGAATATCATAATCCGACCACGGACCAAGAAAGACCCTGCCTAGGGGAAAATAAAAAGTATAAAAACTGAACCCTGAAAACAGGATTTCGGAGCCAATGAAGGAGGACACGGTGCAGGCCGGTCCTATGTTCGCATCCCAAATTCGATCAAATTTATTCTTTATTGTGGCTTTGTTTTATGGTGGATTTGTCTTAGCGTGGCTGTGTTTTTCCTGTGTTTTTGTTATTTTC
>QVAJ01000243.1:1109931-1162880 GCA_003546035.1 Mixornis gularis | reverse complement strand
AATTCAATTACAACTCACCACAAAAGTCAGGACAGTCTCTCTGCGAGCTGGCTGCAGTTCTTCACTCAGAGAGTAAACTCTGACTTTCACTGCAAGAATTACAGCAATAAACCTCAAAATGAAAACAACCAAAAAAATTTGCTGATATTTTAAACAAATTCTCAGGAATATCTTTCACTCTTTGTGCCACAKATTCGCCACTCAGGGTGAGGAGGGCAGGGAGAAGTGTTTAACTTTTATAGTATGATCAAATAAGTCAAAGTATTATTCTGCTGATAAAAGAAAAATTAAATATGAGCTGACAGCAATGCAACACAACCAAGGGCTTAAAGAACATTTAAATCCTAATTCCTCGGCAGAGGCGGCAGAYTTTAAAAATTAAATACCAGCCAGGAGAAATAAGCATTATTTACCTGACTGATCAGGAGTATAAACTGGTTTGTCTGTATGAATAAAAAGAAACCCATTCTCATAGGACACAGGAACTTTTTTAAATCTTGTAAAATGTGGAGAAACAGCTTCCAAATACAAATACTTGTCTGAATTATCTGTYCTTGGCAAATCTGTTGGCTGAACCTGGGGGAGATGAAATAAAGGTTTTTGAAGATTATTAAAGTATTTTTCATGTATTTTTCCCCACAGTATTTCTTGATGCAAAGAGTATCTGAAAAGCAATTATCACCCTGTGGTTGAGTATCATTAAATAAAAACACCCACAAGGATTTATTCTTGCTTACGTGATAGAGGATGGTCTGGAGTATTAAGCTATGGATATTCTGAAATTTTGYATTTTATTTAATGCCCAGAACTAAACCAGCAAGGTTCAAAGCCCAATAATGAGGTTAGAACGGTACAAATTATCAGATTTCCATTTATGCACATGRTGAACCCTGGCCATAACAAAGCTGCTGCTGTGGTTGGTACTTTGATTTGATTCTYTATAAAGTTATGCAAGTATGGTAATGTTTCTAAAATAGTTTGATTCTACGTTTAACCTCAGTGCTGTTCCTTTACACTGATTTTATTCGGCATAATTTTAATTTCAGACCAAAAATCAGGGCATTAGGCTTCCCTCCCCAGGGTTTAAACAACTGAAAACTTCCCATAATCTCTTTTTTTTATGTTATAATAAAAAGACTGTAAGAAAAGTCTGAATTCCTTACTGTTAAAGTTACAGCATCTTGGAATTTGTTGGCTGGAGTTAAGGAAACCCGACCAGAGGAATACACAACAAGCTTATCTGGGAAGCTTTTTAGGGCAATATTGACTGGAAATTCCTCCTGGTAACCAAAAGCTTGAACCACAACTTTCTCAGAGGCCCCAGCCCGGAAGATCTTTGGWGCTGTAAGGACATACCTGTACATGGAATATAAAACAATAACAGCCCAATGGCACTGGATTTCTTTCAGATTCCTCCCTTCCCTCTGTAATTCAGTTACGTGCCCAGSGTTAAAGCAAGCAGGATAATCAGGTTATTGCAAGACACTAATTAAAATCCTATTTGGGCAGCGCCCTTTGCATCGGCTCTACTTAAATTCTGGATTTATTTACCCAAAAGAGAGGGCGACAAAGTCAAGTAAATTCCGTATTTGCTTTTACTTACGTTTTCTCTTGGCTAAAAGTCGTTCCGGAAAGCAGCAAGACAATAAAATATATTAAAATAGTCATGGTGTGTGGGACAAGAGCAAAGCAGAGAYGTGAATGAGGGTGGGTTGAACAGCCCCTGCTGTGGGTGAGCAGAAATGCCACCAGCACATTTCACTCACAGTTAATAATTAATTGAYCATTCTTTACTAAAACATCATTGGCGCCTCCTGAGGAAGCCAGAACTGCTAAACTTAAGTGATTTTTTTTTAATTTAGGATTTCAATTTTTTCCCATAAATTAGGATTTCAATACGTCCACAGCAATCCTGCGCCAGTCCTCACTTTCCTYCTGACAACTGCGTAATAAAGTGATTTTCACAGGTAGAAAAAACCCCAACAAACAAAAAAGTAGATTCAGTTTGTCCTTAATAATATTTTTTTTAAATTTGTGTCTGAAGCAAAAAAGCRTTCAAGTTATATCAAACAATGTGTGGATGCTTTTAGATCAGCATTATTTTTTTGTTGTTTTGAAATAACTTTTCCCATACRGATTTATTTTAGTAATTCGTATTCCAGATTTTGCCGACTTTCTGACCACTCCCATTACAAATAAAAACTGCAATTTGGAAATACGAGGGCACAACATACCAACACACACTATTTTAAACAGCATTTTGCAAAAAAAAAAATAATTGAAAAGATTTGCAAAAACCYCCCCACGACAATTGGTGACAAAACATTTGCAGGCCTGGTATCTAGGATAGCACCTCAACAAATACGTTCATGTAAAGTTAAACAAAGTTGTGCAAGAATGCTGAAGTTTAAACAAATATTGCGGTCAACCTTTACGGGAAAAGCGTTTACAAAGCTGTTTCTGATTGATATAAAATGAAATAACAGTAAGGTCAGGCTTCTCACCGAATGTCATGAACTAGAAGGGAAGCAATAACAGAATAAAAGTTCATAAAATGTAAGATGCTTGATATTAAAATGAGTGGCCAGCATAGGTATTATTMAATACCAATAGAGATGGTATGTAAATGAAAAGGTGCAGATACGGAAGAACACTGGAAAATGCTTTGAAAGTTTAACAATRCTCTGAAATAGTGTTTTTAAAAGCTAATTATGCTCCTTCCCTACATTTTTCAGAGACACAGCGTACTGGTTTTTCAACCCTGCATTTCACACTTAGCTACATAGATGCTGAACTAACGCAGTCCAAGTGTTGAAAAGAGATTTATTTACAGGCCTCTATGAAAATGACTGTGATTTAGACCGGACACGCAGTTTATAACTGTAAATGAACTGCGTATTTCCAATAAAGCTCATTTATATGCAACTTTACAATGAGATGCTAACGTGACACACACATAGAGTGCAGATAAGGAAAGAACCACCTTCCAGCAGAGTAGGTTTTACTGTTTATACAGCGACTCTGGTTTTAAATAAACCAAAATCCCTCAAGGTTTTATTGTTTATAGACTAATTTGGGCTTTATTTACCACAAACCCCTGAGGACTCGCCCTGAGGGGAGGCGGCGGGAAATGGCGGGGGGGCGTGGCCTCAGCGGCGGGAAGGGCGCAGGGGCGTGGCCTCATCCAAGCCCCGCCCCCAGCCGCACCCGTCGGGGCCGCCGATCGAACAAAATGGCGGCGGGGCGGCCCCTCAGGGAGCGCCCTTAAAGGAGCCGCAGCGCCCGGGGCTCGGCGGTGCGGGCGGCGATCGCTCGGTGACCGCTCGGTGACGGGAAGGAGGCGGCGGAGAGGTGCGTTGAGAACCGGTGCCATCCTTCGGGAGCGCTCCGAGGCCGCCCCGCCCGCCCGTGCCGCGGCGGCGAGCGGTGAGACGGCGTTACCATGTCAACGCAGGTAATCAAAGCGGAGGCCTGAGGGATCGCCCTGCGGCGGTGACCGGGAGGGGATGGGGGGACTGGGGGCACACGGGGCCCCGGTCAGCTCCTCGGGGGTGTCACTGCGAAACYACCGCCTGTCCTCAGGAAGCAGCGTTAAAACCACGAACTGCGCTCCTTGAAACATGAAGGAACGCCCCAATGTGGSTTTTCTTTAGCGCGCCAGCATCTTTCTCACTCTCCGGCGCCGTCCAGTCTCACTGTCCTGATCTTGTACGGACCGTGTTTCCAAGTAATGGGTAAAAACCAGTAGCCCTTATTCTTTACCCCCTTCCTTTGTTCTTATTTCCTTTCCAATTTCCGAGAAAAGAAAAAAGGTCCATCTTAATGAAGAACATATTCGCAAGGCACAACGTCATCACTCACAAAGCTCCAAGTTCCGCTAACAGAAGACTTCTCTATCTTTAAAAATGTCTTAAAATGTGCTCCTTGTTCAGTGGGTGGAGGTGTTGGTAAAGCTCTGTCCCTTGGAGATGGTTGCTACAAGGGCTTTGTCATACAGAGTACAGGACTTTTCTTAAACTTATCCCTGGGGAAATGTGTTCATCACTGAGGGAAGTTTCTGTTAGCATTCTCTAGAATTTCCCAGGATAATTTGTTTGCAGAAAGGAAAACCCTGGGAATGCCAGTGCTAGCTAGCCTGGTCCTAATTTAATTTTTTTTCTCTCGGTTGCCTTTTTCTGCTTGCGTTTGTTCTTACTGCAGAGCGGGTGATTTCRAGCTTTGGGAACATTTGGGATCCAATCCTCTGCTTCTGTCCCTGCCAGCTCTGTTAGCCTGAGCTGAGGGGATCTCCAGACCTGGCAGACTTTGTGTAAACCACAGCCTGCAGGACTGGAGGAAGATGAGCTGCCAACACCAAGCTGCTCCATCAGTCCCTGGGGCTGTGCTGTAGAAGGGTGGGAGTGTAAAGGTAAAATCCTTCCCAGTGCCAGGAAAACTGGAAGCTGCCACCCGTTGGAGACAGGATTTTTGGCAGCTTCTGCAGCACCTTTGTTGTCATGCAAACCTTTTGAGATCTAGCTTTCTACAGAGGCTGATAATTGTTTCAGTTCCTCCAGGTATTGCCATGTRATCCCCTGCATTTCTGGCGATGAAGAAAGGCTCTGAAAGGAAAGCTCCAGGTAGAAAACCACCGGCATCAGCATCCAAGATACCCCAGCCAATGTCACCCGTCAGTCCAGGTGCCACATCTCTGCATCTTGGCCAACAGACACCTCCAGCTGCTTCCAAAAGCATGGAGCAGAGGCCCCAGCAATGGGATATTCCACCAGAAAAAGTTGGAGCTGCTTTTAAATTTCACAAAGGTATTGTTTAGTAAATAATACTGCTATCCAAGTACATACCACAAGCGTTAAAAGCCAGTGTTCTGTGAATTGTGTGATTAAAGATGTATGATCAGTTGGAAAGAAGCCTGAAAAATTGCTTCTAGTCTTTTTTTTTTCGGAATACAAATGTGGAAATGGGAGTAATGAAAGCTGGGGAGAATAATGAGACTTTTACTCCTTCCTGTAAATGCTTCTGGGGAGGATGATTTTCAGTGTTTTTCCACTATTTAGTGTAAAGAAAACAACAAACATAAAAATCATCAATCCTTTCTGTTTCATTTCAGGTGAAAATGGTGTTAGCCCAGGGGTTAAGTACATAACTGAACCCCTTATAAGGGGTYTGTCAAAACAGCAAAATCTGGCATGTATAAGCTCACTGAATCTTTCTTCCCCAAAGGATGGGGACAAGAAATTTAAGGTAAGTTATGTGAAATAACTGGAAATTAAACTAAGTTCAACATAATTACAATTTATTGTTTAATACAGGCTTCTTTTTAAGTGGATGTAAACAGGACAGTCTAATTCTGCTAGCCTAGTTCTGCAAACCAACTTCTCTTAAAAGGCAATGGAGACTTTAGCAAAAGAAAAAGGATYGATTCATTAGAATGATGTTTAGAACAGATTAGTTCACGTAGTTTTTTAGGTTTTGRATTGTGCTGGTTTTGGTTGGTGTGGGAGTTTTTTTGKTTTTTTTTAGTTTAGTGACGTTCCTTTTTATGTAGATGAAGACTGGCCCACTGTAAATTCCAACACTGTAGAAGGCTGTACCTGAAGTGGGCTTTTAGAATACCACCATGAACTGTGATTAATAAAGTATTCGAAAACTTGGTATTCTAAATTAATAGAAAGCTGCTTTTCTCTTAAAAAAACCCACCCAAACCCTATGCTAAGGGATTTTCTGTTCTTTAGTACATAGAAAATCTGGAAAAGTGCTCCAAACTGGAGGTGCTAAACCTGAGTAACAACCAGATAGAGAAGATTGAGAAGTTGGATAAACTGCTGAAGCTGCGKGAGCTCAACTTGTCCCGCAACAGGATCAGGTGAGAGGAAACACGCCAGGGTTTGGAGAGCCCAGGGGCAATAAARCTCATTTTCCTTTCCTGTTTAAGTGAGTTCTCTCACRGGAGTGAACACTTGAGGTGAGTTTCCCAACTGGATAAACTAACAGGYTCTGAGATCCTTTTTAAAAAGCACAAGCTCTGAGGAATTAGGGGTATAAATCRTTCTGGGAAGTGCTGTCAGTGTACCATGGCTGTGGTTTAATTTGTTTTCCTTGGAAACCAAGCCAGGAGTGCAGGTTTCCAGATACCACAACGAAGAGTGGGCAGGAGCCCAATGAGGCGCATTAAAAATTAATTAAGCTTTTACTGTTTATTATTACAGGTAATRTAATAAGTTTTCCTTTTAGGAAAGGAAGCTGAATGGGCTTGATCAGRCAGGCCATAAACTCCCTAAATTGCTTTTGAACTCTTTTGAGAACCTGATGCCTCGTTTAAAGCGTTGAAGGGTAATGCTTCGTGCAGTAGCAAAACTCTTAATTGCTTTTAATTTTTCTGTCAATGAATTATGACYTTTACTATTACAACACTGCAGCAGCAAGGCTGCCACTTCAGTAGAGACATTTACAGTGGGAAGTGAGTAAAACCCCAGAGTTTGTTGCTCCACGTTGCATTCACACAACTTCCTCTCTSCACAGGAATTGAAAAGGGCACAGCAGCTTTGAGCTCCTGCTCTGTTTTTTACACTTTGGTTATGTACAGCTTATATATGCCAAAAAATAGCACAGTCACAGGAGCACATCCTGCTGTACTTTGTTATGATACTCATGGTTTACTTAATGTTCGCACATACTCATTAAAAATGGTCAAGTAAACTACAAACCAGCATGATTTCTTCAATAGTTTTAATGAAAACACTAAAAAATAGCTCTTCATGCTGTCAGTTTACAGTTGATCCTTCCTTTTTGTGGGATGGGGGGAAGAAACCACACAAAAAAACTTTATTTTGGTTCATCTTTGTCCCATTACRTTCCTGGGAGAGAAAGAGCAAATTTTGCCTATACACATTATCATATATTATATAGTATGTAGTATATAGTATATACTATATTRTATATTATAATAGTGTTAATATTGAAATGAAGACATGCAAAAGTAATGACTTTGTGACAATGACAGCAAATCGTGCTCTGATTTTTGATCCTAATTTAGCACTTGTAAGTAAGCTAGTGTGATTTCATTTGAATTGTCCATACCAGTAAATAATGGTTTTGCTGATCTCTTGGTTAATTAATTGTGACAGATTTTGTTGTAGTTTATCCATAACACCTCAGCTTCGCTTTAAATTTGCCGTGGTTCATGACAAATTCCATTTTTCTTCTCCTTTTCAGCAAAATCGAAGGCATAGAACATTTGCAGAACCTCCAGAAGCTGAACCTGGCAGGGAATGAGATTGAGCACATTCCTYTGTGGGTAGGGAAGAAGCTGAGATCCCTGCGCAGCCTGAATTTGAAACAGAATAAAGTGTCCTCAGTAAGTGACTGTAGTTAGAAACAGGAATTGTTCAGGCTTTTCATGAGGTGAGCTGGGCTATTTACACTGATGGACTTACTCTGGGTGATTCCTGAGTGTCTTCACAAAGTCTGCTGTGAAATGCAGCAGTTGGGAGCCCAATAAAGTTATTTATCAGAGAAATTCCTGGTGTGCAAGTATTGAAATACAAACCTGTATTAGGTTGTTTGGGAAAGCATAACTTTTTGGGAGGTTGTACATGCACAGGCCTTGCTATCTTGAACTTCCAAGATGAAACTTGATTGCCTTTACACTCTTTGCAGTGGCATTTTTTATAGAGGAAATAATTTGATTTTAAGAAGTGACCCTAGTCCTAATACTGTGTATTTTGGTAGGTTTTTACAGCTTATTCTTTAGCATAAAGGTTAAAATAAATCCTTTGATAGAGACCTAACACAGAACGTTCCACATAATCAGAAATTCACTGCTGGGGCTTTAATTCCTCTCAGAAGGATGTCTAATCCTAGTTTTGTTTCTCTTTGATTTAGCTCCATGATATAGCTAAACTGAAGCCTCTGCAAGATCTGACTTCTCTGTTCCTTGCTGAAAATCCAGTTGCAAGTCTGCCTCACTACTGCTTGTACACCATATTCCACCTGAGGGCACTGGAAAACCTGGATGGGCAGCCAGTGACAAACCRTGACAGGCAGGAAGCTCTGGAGAGGTTTAATTTAGGTAATAATCTGTTAAATCTAAAGTGAATGACACAAAATTTCAGTTTAGGAAGGAAATGGTTTTTCTATTTGAACGTTTCTCTGATTTTTGTTTCTCAGAAGAGATAGAAAAATTAGAAAGGGAGCTGGAAAACACAAAAAAGGATTTGGAGAGCCTGAAACTTCACCAGTCCAAAGTGCTCGAGCAGCTTCAGCATCAAGATAATCTCAACAAGTCACTAAAGGAAAAGGCCGTGCAACAGAGACAAAGCTTTGAAGAGCTACAGAGGGACCTGGGCACCAAAAATGAGCTGGTAAGATAATCCCTGGCACTAAGGAAATCTTTGGACACACAGTTGTCAATGTGAGAGTGCACACGACTGAGGATTTAATTTTAAAGCTCTTTAGAGAGTGATTATAGACCTTCAATATTCTTTCTTTGGAAAAAGTAAGTATATGGAAGCAGCAGTCAGTATCACTCCTGTGATTTATAGTAACTTCTTTGTTTCTAGTAATTATTTATGTATTTCTGTTTAAAATTTTGGCTGTTGATGAAAGGTTAAGCTGCTAAAATTGCTGATGTTCTGATATGCTGCACTGGTCAGACTCTAAAGTGCTGCTGCAGTAAGGGAGAAGATTGCTGCTTTTACAAAAACAAGATGTGCACACAAGTTGTATGTCAGTAATAGCCCTTGGTTATTATTTTGGGAAATGCTCACCACTTTAATTGTRTTTTATTCACATCATCCTAAAGTCTTATGTTTGAGTCTCTTTTCATTGGTAGCCACAAAATGCAGGCAAAGTCCTACTGACTYGTGGGTGCTGAGTTGTGAATGACCTGGTGGGAACTCAATATTTGGATTTTATCCTGTTAGACTCGTCCTCTAAAATTTTAYCCTTCAGACTCTCATACCTGGTACTTCTCTAGCTGTTTCTCTGAGCACACACACACACTAACCAGCAGTCTGCTTCTAAAATGCAGGTTTTGCTATAATGRGATGTAGCAGCAAATACTTTGCAGCCTGAACCCACTCCTCTCCTTTGGATGACAAACTTGGCTCACTTGTGTCTCCCTTTAGCTGGTGTCTGGGTTTGTCACAGTCCCCTTCCTGCAGAGCCTTTGTTCCTCACTCCAGGTAGCCCCACTGTGCCCTGGCTTGCATGGTTGGTTTTATTTCTAGGATGTGTTTGCACGTTCCCTGAAGTAGCAAYATTATTATGAAGTGTCCCAGTGAGACTTTATATTCGCTGTGCTTTGGAATATAATTTCCTTGATATTTTTTTCCCCTTTTCTCTGAAACAGAGTTAATTTTTGCATGACATTTATCTGGTTTTGAAATCTCTCTTTAAGCCTTTTCTCTTCTATTTCTTTTCCTCCATTAGTCCTGCTTTCCACTCTCTATTGGAATTATGCTGCATGTTCTCCCTCAGGTATTCRGTGTGAAAAGTTGATTTAAAAAGAAATCACATGATGGACCTTTACTTAAAAATAACCTCGAAACCATCTAGCACGTGGTTAAGCTAAAATAAAATACATTTATACTCTTGGCAATTGAGATCTTTTGGGTTTTCTACGGACCATGATAGTCCTCACGCTCACTAGTAGCAGTAAATATATGTCTTATTTTGGCCTAGATTTTGCTAAAGGATCATACCCACATTATTGTTTTACCCTAAATTAGGCTTAAAAATWAACTTGTCACTGATGTCCATAAACACAAAAGGCCTTTCATGTGATCATTTGTATTCTGTTCATCGTGGGGCTTTCGTCTCCTCTTAGTTCACCATTGTAAAGCTGCCCTTTGTGCCAATATTGATCCCAAAGTGTGCCCTGAGCTCTGTTCCCACTCTGGGGGCTGTGCCCTGCTCTCTGTGGAGCTGCACTGTGTGTGACAGTGCTGAGTTCCACGGAACTGACCTGCTTTTGTGATTTTTTAGCTGAAGCAGAAGACAGTGGAGCTGACCCGGGCTTGTCAGAAGCAGTATGAGCTGGAGCAGGAGCTGGCCTTTTACAAGATCGATGCCAAATTTGAGCCCTTGAATTATTTTCCCTCGGAGGTAATGATTTTAAAATCGTGGATCTTTTTTATTGCTGTTTCCCTTGATTTTTTTCAACTTGGAAAATAAAAAACCTTGRTAGTTTTTCTTTAATCTAATAGATACTGCTTTACTAAAGGCCCAACCCTCTGTCAGACTTGCAAACAACAATGCCAGAATGAAATCCATAAGAAAAGTAAAGATTAGTAATCCTTGACTACAGTTAAGTTATGTCTGAGTAAAACTTAAGTGCAGCAATGTAATGGACTAAATATAATCTAAGTAAATTCAATATATTAAGAAAAAGTTCCTCTAGACATCTGCAATAAACTGGTCACACCCCAGTTGAGTTTGGTTTTAATTCCATTATAAAATAACAAYGTTTAAGGCCAAAAATGTTAAGTATAATCTGTTTTCTTCTTATTCTTCTAATTTCGATTTGATTTTACTTTTTATGCTTGATGAGAGAACTAAATCTATGTTAGGAGTTGACTGCAGCCATAGTTCTATGACTCTATGACTTTTAGAACTATGACTCATAGTTCTAAAGACTCTGCTTCTTACATTTCAGGAGGTTGAACTTGATAATGTGCCCGGTGAAAGTCCCTACATTGGCAAGGCCAGGTACAAGAGAAACATGTTTATAAAGGAAGGATACATTGCTGACAAAGCTCAGCASCTGCAGGTTGGGAAAATGCAACAGGAGGAAGATGATTCCTGTAGGAAACCCCAGCCGGAATCACATCTCCAAAGTCTGGATAAAATACTGCAGGATAAGGAAGAAGAGATTCATTCAGGTAAAACTTTATTTTTTATCAAATAAAGATAAAAAACCATGTGTATCAGTGTGGTTTATTCCAGTGGCTACATGTTCGACATAAGAATAGAGACAGTGTGTCAAAGGCTGGAAGTGCTGTGGTTGTTAAACACTGGATTGATGCAGTTCTTGTATCAAAACTACTGCTACAGTTTCTTACTGCTGGTATTTTAAGATAAACCAGGATGAGAGCATTACATTTTGTTGAAAACACAGTTCTAGGAATGAATATTCATCATATTTGATGTATGAATTTGTGTAATACTTGTTAAACAAGCTTTGGACATACTTTCTGAGAACCCAGAATGTATTTATTAGCTGTGATTATCACTGTGTTAGTGCTGTGCTGATTAATGTGTTCACACACTGCTTTGTGTCAGTGTTATACACAATATTATAATGTATTTTGTGGGATTTGTGTTGGGTTTCTTTTGTCTGCAGCAGAAAGAAGATTAGAAGAACTAGGAAATGAAATTGGAGATGCAGAGCAGCAAGTGCTGAAAGTAACAGGGGAGCTGCAACAACTGGAGGGTGCTCTGGCTCAGAAAAAAGTGAGTTTTTCCATAAAGAGCAAGGGAAGGTGTTAGAAGCAGTGCTGATGTAAGAAAATAGAACTTTTTCTCCCCATTCTTATAAAGAGGCCGCTGTACAGACGTAAATCCATGTGCCAAGCATCAGAAAAATCTTCCAGGTTTTAGAGAGCTTGGTCATAAATCAGCTGTTAGAGCTGTAGTGCAGTTACTGGCATCTGTTCCATGTGTTGCTGCTGATTTATTGGTGACTTTCCCCAGAACCCTTTGGAGGAACCTGCTGTGTAGGTTGAGTTGTGCAGCAGATAACCAATGTGACTTCAGAATTGGCAGCAAGAATWAATTTACCAGCATTCAACTAAAACAGCTTCTTCCACTCAACTTCAACTCTCATCAGCTATTGCTATTTCTAATTTTTAAACTTGCCTGAAAATCAGTGACCAGGATCTCCTTTATTTRAATGTTAAATATATTCTTGATCATCTGTGTATTTCCAACCACTCAACCTCCYAATGCTGTCTCCAGATCTCCCAGGCCAGCAAGGAAACAATTGAACAGCAACTGAGTGCAAAGTTACAAATCCTGCAGGAGCTACGCAAGGAAACCTTAGAGCTGGAAAAACAAATAGAGAAACAGAAAAGAGAAATAGGGAAAAATCAGAAAGAGCTTGAAGATTTGCAGAGTTCACTTGGTTCTGTAAATCCCGAGGATCCAAAGCATGTAAGTAAAACCAGAATCTGAAGTTTTCATATACTGTGCAATGGACTAAAGGCGGCTTTAACAGGTGACCATTCAYTTGTGCCTGTTTCATGAGTTATATGTTCTTTTGCTGTTTATCAAAGTCGTTAACTTAGAATTTGAAAGTTAAATATCTTTACAGTTAAAAAATCCCAGCAAAACAACCAGCTTTGGTAGAATTCTTGAACAACTCATACTGCAGGTGTTGCAGAACACGTTAAGAACTAAATCTTTATGCTTTGCACAAACTCACTGCAGAGCCCTGCAGACAATTTCTGTGTAAGAAATCCTTCATGCACCTTTTTGTGGAGTCTGGCCTTAAAGGTTTTTAAAGATTTGTATCTGGCTGTGCTTATCCAGCCTGTTTGGTAGGGACTGTGGCCTTCCTCAGCTGTCACCTCCAGTCCTGTCATCCCTGAGAGAATCAGCAAGGACTTAGAGGTCACATCTCCCAGGGCTGGGGAGCCGAGGAGACCTCGAGCTTCCACCCGACTTCATGATCATCAGGGGTGCAGGACTTTTTCCTGGGTTATTCACTGTGTTCAGGTACAGCAAACACTTATAGAACTTAAACTAAAACGAAACTGAATTATCTTTAACAGTGTTTTTTAAAAGCTTATGTCTCTAAATGAAAGTTTTTCAGGCCTGCTGGATGCTGTTAAGTAAGAAATGTAGTTTTATGCCTTGCTGCAGCAGAGGCACGCAAACGCTTGTTTTAAAAGCTCATTTTATATTTTTAAACTTAATTTCCTCGGCTGTTGGATGGCAGAAGGGCCGAGCGTGTTCCGGGAAGGCTCCCAGGGGAATGGCCGGGCCCGGGGCTGGAGCGAACCCGGGGCAGGAGGGAGCCCGGGGCTGGAGCGGGGAGCCCGGGGCTGGAGCGAACCCGGGGCAGGAGGGAGCCCGGGGCTGGAGCGGGGAGCCCGGGGCAGGAGCGAACCCGGGACTGGAGGGAGCCCGGGGCTGGAGCGAGCCCGGGGCTGGAGCGGGGAGCCCGGGGCAGGAGCGAACCCGGGGCAGGAGCGGGGAGCCCGGGGCAGGAGCGGGGAGCCCGGGGCAGGAGCGAACCCCGGGGCAGGAGGGAGCCCGGGGCAGGAGCGGGGAGCCCGGGGCAGGAGCGGGGAGCCCGGGGCAGGAGGGAGCTCGGGGTGGAGCGGGGAGCCCGGGGCAGGAGCGGGGAGCCCGGGGCTGGAGCGGGGAGCCCGGGGCTGGAGAGAACCGGCCCGGGGCAGGAGCGGGGAGCCCAGGACGGGAGCGGGCCCGGGACTGGAGCGAACCCGGGGCAGGAACGGGGAGCCCGCGGCAGGAGCGGGCCCGGCCCTTCCCGCGGCCGCCCGTCGCTTCGAATCACAACACAGGAAACGCCGTGCGGGCCAACGGCCGGGAGCGGGGCCGGGAGCGGGGCTGGGAGCGGGGCTGGGGCTGGGAGTGGAGCGGGCAGCGGAGCCAGGGCAGCAGCTCCAGCCCCCTCCCCACACCCCATGGAGACTCCGCTCAATTCCTGGCCCCGCCGAAGCTCCCGGTGCTTTATTCAAATGAATTCTCGCTCAGGGGTGGGGCGTTCTGCAAGCKCTGTCTCAGGAAGAAAAGACAAAGGCAAAGCTGTAAGTGGTCGGGGACTTGTGGCTTTTTGTTTCTTTTTCAAAGTGCGTTTTTGGTGCCGTTCAGCAGCTGCAGCAAGATGGCACGGTGGCAGCGGATCGGGTTTTACTTGTTGAAATTTCGCTTTTGAAAGGTGCAGGGCGGTTTGTGYTTAGCAAGGTGACAAGTTGAACTGTGCTGATATGGATGTTTAAGTTAACTTCCGGTTTAATCCGTTAAAAATACAAAAAGCTTTGGGTTTACCCATTTGCTTTTGTTATGGAAGCAACTTCGTGAGTGTTCTTTTTTCTGAGAACTCATATTTAAATTTACTGCTAGCTCGATTTATTTCTTTGAGTAGTAAAAAARCCATGCAGTTAATCCTGACAGTATAATTCTATGTTTCCCCGAGTTTCTGGCATTTGGGTTGTTTCTGAGCAATTTCACACTGGGAATAAAAAACACTTTATTCTGTTGAAGTTTTTGTAAACAGCTGAAACAATCAGTTAATTCATACTAAATGCATGAAGTCCTGTGAGACATCTCAACGTCTGTGAGAGCTGTGTGGTGTATCTCCCAGAAAGATTTTAATAAAATAAGATTTACTTAGGAATATTTACTTAGTAACTGTAAAGTTGGCCCCACTTGCTGTTTGTTCAGAGTATTTTCCTTCAAGTGCTGACCTGACATGTTCTAAAGCATCATCTGCYGTGAGGGCAGTGCAGGATGACAGGATTAAAGGTTCTGGGAGAAATCATGTTTGTTCTTGACTGAGAGAGGAAGTGGTAGGACAAAACGTAAAGGCAGGAAGAAAGATAGTAGCCATGAGTACTAATTTCTAAATGCAGGCTTTATTCAGCCTGGGCAGGGGGGAGCCTGCAGACAATGCTGGTACTCACAGATTGCTGCTTATCTGGGGTCCTTTGTGGGGCAGGGCTGAGGGAAAATAACAACAAGTAACAAACCCCGAAGCACCACAGTGTGTGCCGAGCTTGTGGCTTTTCTTGCTGATAGTGAGACACTGTTAGAACTGAGACAAAATCCCAATCTGATGTTTTAAATCTATGTTGATGCCCTGTTTTACTTTGCCTTTCTGTTACCTGCCAGGCTCACATGAAAGCTCAAAAGGCAAGTAAAGAGCAGCACCTTGATATRATGAACAAACACTGCCAGCAGCTGGAGACTCGCCTGGATGAGATGCTCTCCAGGATTGCAAAGGAAACTGAGGAAATCAAGGATTTGGAGCAGCAGCTCACTGATGGTAAACTTTGGGTTTTGTATTAAAGTATTTCTTGTACTTCGGGTGACACGACAGTTGAATTGAGGATTGTTTGGTTTGCCTTTGCTCAAATGAAATACAGAATGGGTACGAAAGTCTTAATGAACTGTTCTCAACTGATATAAAAGTAAACTGTGTGTGTTCACTTCACTTCTACCTGATTGGGAAAGGGAGGCAGGAATGCACAAAGAGCTGCAGCTGCTTTTAACTCTTCCATTGGCCAGGTTAACACAGTAATGTTGGGGATCCTCACCTTAAAAACATTATTTTCTGCTTGAGTTCTAGGTACTTGTTTTTACTTACTCCAATGGCAAACATTTGAAATGATGAAGGAAGGAAATTTGGTTTGTTTGGCAAATAAATGTGGGTTCTTAACCACCTCAAACTCATTTTTCATTCCTGCAGGTCAAATAGCAACAAATGAAGCACTGAAAAGGGATTTGGAAAGTATTATCATTGGCTTACAGGAATACCTGCAAAGTGTGAAGCATCAGGCAAAACAGGCCAATGAGGAGTGTAAGAAGTTGCAGAAGGAAAAGGAATCTTTGCTGGGAAGATTGGCAGGTCTGGAGGAGGAGAAAAACAACCTGGAAGTGGTTGTCATGGATGCAGAAAATATGAGAAAAGTAAGGCTTAATACCTCTTTTCCCAASTTCAGATATCTAAGAATAAACTTGAAAAAATAATCTGGTGATCAGATTAGGACTAGGGAAGCACAATGCCTTGGACAAAAATCATTTCTGATGTGGTAACATGATGAGATGTGCCCACACACCTCCAGAAGAGAAYCTGGCCTTTAAAACCAGTTACCAGAGCCATCCAGTAGATCTGAGCTTTGTGGGAGATGGCTCAGAAATGCAGGTTTCACCTTGCAGACATCACTGCAAATGGATTTGCAGTGACACCGTGGGGAATCAGTGAAACCCCTGACGTTGGCCAGGGCTGTGTGTCAGCAGCCTGGATCTGTCCTGTCAGCCAGTGACACAGAGCTCTCTGGGCATCCTGATGGGTGTTGGATAAACCTGAACTCCTGGGACAGTTGTGTTTCACTTCCAGCTCCACCTTTCTAACCTGGCTGTAGATTTTGGACAGTCAGAGGCACCACTGACCTGAGCTTGCAGGTAGAAGTGCCACCCACCTTCAAGTTTTAATGGAGTTCCTGAATTAAAGGAGAGGGGAGGCAGTGTACTCTTAAATTCTGGCTCTGCCATGTACATCCTTCTAAAATGAGTCTTAAATTCCAGGAAATTGCAATGCTGGAGAGCTCACTCCAGGAGCAGAGAGAGATCAATGAGTCCCTTCAAGGTGCTCAGGGGAAGGTCAGAGCCTATGAGGCTGAGCTGGAAGCTCAGTTAAGAGAGAGAGATGCTGAAGCCAAGCAGCAAAAAGAAGAATTTGAAAGACTGAAACAACTCAGCCAGGTAAGAGCAGAGCTTTAGTGCTGTTAGCTACCCCAGGACTCCTCATCTCCAAGGTCAAATCYCAAACAACTGCTGGTTTAGGTGTGTCCCCACAGCAGCAGATTGCTGGCATTTAGAACTTTGCTTTGAAGCAAAGTGCAGATGATTTGCTTGGGGTTGTTTTGTTGGGTCTTTTTTAGGTGCTGTCATATTGTTACTGTTTTAGGAAATGCATCTGTCGTGTGTTTGGGKGACAGGTTGGGATTGGGGATATTAATCTGGAGTGGTTTTGTGGTTTTGTAGATGGAGCTGTCAGCCCTGCAGGATGAGCTTGAAAAGGAAAGACAACTGTTAGAGAATGCTCAGACCAARGCACAACTGGCAGAAGAGAAGGAASAACAAAATTACAAGCTGCTTTTACAGTTCAAGCAATTGCAGGTGAAGTATTTGTTGTATTACAAATTCTAGCTTTTATCACTTGTGGATTCATTTCCTTACATTTGTGTGGATATTTTTTTTGTCTATTTTTAGGGAGACAATAATTTCCTAAAACAACAGCTTAAAGATCTCCAGAATCAGCTAAACCATGCTGTTGGGAACTTAATTCATCCTGAGGATGTCATGGCTTGTATAGATGAACTCAGGCAAAAGCTTCAGACGGGAGCAGGAGAGATAAAGTGAGTAAAATAAAAATACARTGTGAGATTTGAGCATGTGAARGGGGCAGGACAAGAGGAAATGGCCCCAARTTGTGCCAGGGRAGCTTCAGGTTGGATATCTGGGAAATTTTSCTCACTGARWGTCTTGCCAGSCATTGGAACAGGCTGCCCAGGACWGTGGTGGAGTCACCAGCACTGGARGGATTTAAAAAATATTTMGATGTGGCACTTGGGGMCGTGGGTTAGTGGTGGCCTTGGCAGTCCTGGGGGAATRGTTGGATTTGATGAGCTCAGAGGGCTTTTCCAACCCAACCTGAATGAATTACACAGCATGTCTCAGATTTCCACTGTTTGTCAGTCATGATTTCAGGATCTGGTATCACAATTTAAAATCACTGTTTTCTGTCTTGGGACCTGGATTGTTTCTCTTTCAGGTGTCCAAATTCAGCTGATGTTTTAGGTAAAAACCTTGCAAGTCTGCAGAARGAATTCAATGACATCCTTGCTGATGCACAGAAGGAAAAAGAGAAAGCATGGGCTGGACAGAGACAGCTGCAGGARGAAATGGTATCCCAGCAGGAAAAACTGGAAGAAATACAGGAGAAATACAGACAGGCACGTATCAAACAACAAAAGCAAGAGTGAGACAATTTCAGTTTTCAATTTTTAGTCTAAAAAATGTAACCTGCAGCTGAAGGATCGAGTTTCATTTGATGAAGCTTTGCTGTGCTCTGTCCTTTGTGTAACAGTGGAGTCTGATTTGATTTTTCATTAATAGTCTTCCTGATTTTTACCTGATTATTTGTTGGATTGGAATTTAGTCAATGGTCTGTCTCAGAGACAGCAAAGACTTTAATGACCACTAGAAAAATACAGCTCTGAACCTTCTTGAAAGACCATTAYACATATCTCTAATAAAATAGCTGAGGCACTCTTAAAATATTACAGTTACAGTGGCACAGTCGTTACCTTTCCTTTCTGTTTTGATGCCAAGTATGGTGGTAAGTGCATCTCCCAGAAATTTATTTAAATAATTAAAACAGGGTGGCTTTTGGAAAAAAAAATTCTGGCTATTTATTCTAAGGTATTTTACTTCCAGGTTAAAGCTGAAAACAGGCAAAATAAGAACAAGGTCCATCAGTTAGAGAATGAAATTCAACGTTTACATGAAAAAATAAAGAGCATGGAAGAGATTCAGGGCCTGGCTGATCAGCAGCTCCAGGAGGCAGATGAAGAAAAAGAGGCTATTCTTGCTCAGCTGGAGGATTTAGAGAAAAGGGTAAGAATGGGTGAGGGCAGGTCCGTGCACTGTTTGATTGCTCAGGAAAGAAGAAACAAAACCTTGTGAATTTTTGCTCTCTACAACACATGTAGGAGCACAAATGTTAAATATAACATCTTTGTTAAAGGTTGATGTATGTTAAATATGTTAAATATGTTAAATAGAATATCTTTCTTTTCCTTAAATTTTACTGCTTGTCCTCGCTTTAGATTTTTTTTCTGAGTAATCCAAAATGGGGTCGGGGGCGAGGATGAAAGGAAGCACATTGTAAAAGTCTCTTTTCCTGCTTTCAGAAAAAAGCAGAGGATGCCAGGGCACAGATGCAGGTGCAGAGTCTGGACAAGGAGCTGAAGGRGCTGCAGAGGGCAGTGATCAGCTCAGACAAGCTGGCAGCCACCGAGCTGTCCACAGCTGCCAGCCAGCTCAAGGCTCTGCAGGACACCGTGCTCAGGATTAACCAGGAGACTGCTGAGGTAATCAGCAAGGRGAATTCATTAATTGCTTGTTAATGCCTGTGCAGTGGGAGCAGGGCTGGTGTCCTTCAAATCAGCTTCAGGGCTTTCTTTTAAATCGCTCTGAGCTGCCTTGGAGTCCTGCTTTGGGCAGAGTTTGAGCTGCAGCAGGTGGGTGAGGAAATTTGGGTATGGACAGGTTCCTGCTGTGGGAGGGAGAGGGAGGGGGAAGATCATTAATCTCTTATTAACTGAAAGGCAAACAGTAGATAATACATTGTTCTGTGAGAGAGAAAAAAAGAAAGGGCTGGGAACTCTTTTTCAAACTGGGAAGCACTTTTGGCTACATAATAGCATCTCCTCTGTACCAATACTGTGAAGTTAAAGGAGAAACAGTATTTTACATCYATCTGGAGTTCCAGAACAGTCTGGTGCTGATGCTTCTCCATGGTCAGTTTTTCACAATGGCACATCTCAAGCCTGAGAAATGTCCCTGCAAACTACAGCTCAAATGAAAATCTCCATTTCAGAGGCTTGAGGAAGCCCAGAAGTTCAGTGCTGAAGCAGCTCGTGCTTCCCAGGCTCTTGCCAGAGCAGAAGCAGAAATAGAATTGCTACAGCAACTCCTGAAGGAGAAAGAAAAGCAAGTAGGTTGTTTGTTCTGTGTTATATTATAAAATACCAGTGAGTTTCTGGAAATGTCATGTTTAGAGGTTCTTTTCCCCTCAAGTTTTCCCAAATCACGAGTCCTTCACTCCCTGACACCTGCCCAAGAACAAACTGAAAACCTCACTGCCTGGAGCAGCTGAGTTCTGAGGAAAAYCATCACCTGCTCACTCAAACATCTCTCACATGAGGGGATGGGAAGAATGAGTGGGAGCTTTTTGTGATTTAAGCTTCTATTCCAAACAGATTCTGCAGGAAATGGAGAAAGCTGGTGAGAAAACYCTTGCATCAAACAGTCAGAAGTTTGAAATTAATAAGTTGATTGAAGCCTTGGAGCAGCAAAAAGCAGAGATTGACCGTTTGAAATGGTTGTTGGATAATATTGGGACAGGTAATTTCTCTTTTCTCTCCTCTTCTTGCAGATAGACAGGGATACAGCAGATTATTATTCCCCATTTATTATTCCCCATTTCTCACTGTTTGAACTGAGGATCTGGAGAAYAGTGTTGAGAATATCCTGCTATACAGGTTTACACAGGATGTGTGTCAGTGTTTTTGCACTTTTTACAGCTGTTCAGAAAACACTAATTGTGCTGAGCATTCCATTTAAACTGCTCCAGGACATTGTCAGAGCTCTGTGTAAGGAAAATGAGCRGCAGTTACCTGGATCTGAACTTTTATTTCCACGAGCTGAAACCACCAAACCTCCTGTGTATGTCTGTCATTATGGATAACATTTAGTTTGTTTCCCTCAGCAATTAATTTTTTTAACTATAGTTCCAGTTTAACTGGATAACATTGAGGGAAAAGTTGAATGCAGTATCTATTTAACTCTTTGCCTTAGGTGACTCTAAAGCTGTGCTTAATTTSCAGGTAACAAAGATGAAATGGAGACGTTGCAGGGTGAGATTGCAGCCCTCAGGAACGTGCTGTCACAGCAGAGTGATCACAGCCCCAGTGCAGCAGAGGTGAAAAGAGGGGGATACTGGTACTACATGCCATCATCACAGGTCAGGAGTTAAAATCCTGTCATGGGTTGTTTTCCTTGTGGAAAGCCCTTTGGTGGGGGAAAGTGAATTATAAATTTAGCAGGTTTGGGAGAAATTTAAAAACAAATACTGGCTGGCATGTAGGGGAAATACTGAAATAAAACACACACAAATGTTCCTGGTAAAGTTCTTTACTGTGCTGAGAGGAGTCCGGGGTACATAACACTGGGAGAGAACCGTTCAGTGGGCAGCACTGAAAATCCATTTAGTGAGGGTTAAAAGGGGATGTTGCAGACAAACATTTCTTCCARAAGAATATTTGTCTGAATTTAAAACCAATACTGTTAAAATATATTCAGTGCTCTTAAGGCAGCATCATGCTTAGAACTGAGAGACAGCAGAGTGTGTGTAGCCTGTTGTAAAAAATCATCAGAATGTCTACAACAATTCCTTTATTTGCCATGATTTGTCATTTCTAGATTAACAAATGCTGTATTTTTTCTTTAGGTTTCAACTCCTGCTTCTCACAGCACCAAAGACTCTGGAGTGTGTTTGGGGTGCTCTGGCACATCCCCAGCCAGGAGAGGGGATGCTCAGGGCAGGCCCTGTGGGAGGGAGGACTTGCCCAGCCAGGGATRTTGGGTTTATTCACCAGTCAGAAATAGGTTATACAAAGCAAATTCTGCCAAAGGTAAGTCAGGTCAGTCTCAGAATGTTTAGGAGCAAACTAAAGTTTGGCTTGCTTAGAGTTCACAGGAAGTTTTTTTTTTGATGGGCGTGAGTGAATATAAATGTTTAGTACTGTTTAATAMCTTTGAGCAACATTTATTACATTTTTGTAAATTACGTAGAATTTAAAATGTCCATTTGAAGACTATCTCTACCGAAAAAAAAAATACTAAAAATAAGATGTTTGGTTTTGTTTCTTTTAAAGATAAAAGAGCAAAAGAAGATGGTGAAGGAAATGCAGGAACTCCTGTCCCTGAAGCCTCTCCCTTTGTCCCACCCCCGGGGACAGTTATTTACACAGCCCTTCCAGATGGGGCCCCTGCTCCTCAGGGCCTGGGGGTTTATGCCTCTCCTCCTGCAGCAGCCCCAGTTTCTCCTGGATCCATCATCCATGGCCCACCTCCCCTGGGATCCCGGGTGCTTTATGGCCCTCTGCCTCCAAACCTCACCGTGCCCCTCCTTCCCCTGGGAGTGCTCCACTGCAACCTGCCTCAACATCAGGATCTGGTAAGRASCAGAGCTGCAGCTGCAGCTGGAACCCTTTGGGAACTGACTGACAAATCAGGAAAAGCTCCCTGCTGGGAAGGGGCTGGATCTGCTTACAGTCTTTGCCAYCTGGGAGGATGGAGGAGGCCTCAGCTGGAAAACAGATCCTGATTGTGTTGTTCTGTTCCCCSTGTGCAGGAGAGTGAGGTCTCGAGGCTGGAAGACACCGTTTGCTATTTAAAGTCTCAGAAATACAAAGAGAAATGCTCAGAGGCAGCCGAGCATAAGTACAAAAAGGAGGTGGAAAGATTGCAAGGCAATGTTGAGGAACTTGAGCAGGAAAGAGAAGAGCTGGAATGTGAAGTGGCAGAGCTGCGCCAGAAATGCAGCACACACAGGTGGGAGCAGTGCAGGGAATGCACTGAAAGGAAACATGCAAWTCCCTAAACCTTTTCCCAGCAAAAGTCAGCTTTTTGACTCATAACTGTAGAACTTCAAGAGGCTCCYCAGATCTTTGGCATCTTTGCGTTTCAATCCCGTGTTTTTCACCCTGACCTTTCAGGGACTTCACTGAGGGCTGCACCGACAGCCTCCTTGCAGAGCTGCAGCTGGAGAGATCCCTGCAGCAGCAGCAGCAGCAGCAGCAGGAAGATGTTGCAGAGGAGATTGAATGTGCAGAGAAGACTCTGCTGAAACGCCGGGCTGAGCTCAGAGAGGCCGACAGGCTCCTCACAGAGGCTCAGGTGGAGCTGGAGAGCACCCGGGGCAAGGTGAGTGARGGCAGAACCCCGAGGGCAGAGGGATTGTGGTGCTGTTTGGTTTGTCTAGGCAGTTTATTTTCACATGGGTATCCTGGAGTCTTAAAATGCTTCTATATGAAAATAAGTTGGGGAGTAAAGTGTTCTAGAAGGACTTGGTTTAGTCCCTGTTGAAGAGGAGGAAGGTTTTCTGCTCTGGACAAGAGAGGAGAAAAAGTTGTTCATGGTTGAAAGAGTGAGAAGGCTGAGGTGGAATATTCCAGCCAGGAGCTCACCTTCAAAGAGCAAATGCAGCATGAGGTGGAATGTATTGTCTCAATCTTCAATTTCTGCTGTAGACTAAAGAGACTCTGCACAAGTACAACCGTGCCAAACATCACTTGTCCTGCACTGAGATGGAGGCAGAGGAGTTGGAGCAGAGGGCTCAGGAAACAGCCACCAAACTTGTGAAGGCAGCTCAGCAGCTCAGGTACCCTCAGTGCTCTYGGGGGTTTGTGTCACACGGGGTGAGCACAAGGACTGGGTTCTTTCCACTGCTTTTGGAGAGGGAGAGCTGTTGAAATGTTAATATGAAAAGGCATAAACGCTCTTCTAGGTTATTGCAGAYGGATACGAGGGGATTGGAGCAGCTTAAGAGGGAACAGGAAGGTGTTCTGAAGGGAATCAACAAAATGGTGGCTGCAAAAGACTCTGAGTTGCAGTCGTTGAACCAGAAGATAGAAATGCTCACTGAAAGGTGAGTACTTTGAATTTACCATGAACTGTACTAAGTTAAACGTGTCCTCCTCCAGTGAGTCACTGCCTGAGATATTCTCRCTTTTTCTGGGTCCTGTTTTTATCCTCACTCTCAGCCTTCAGAAGCTCCAAGGAGATATTCAACTTGCAGAAGGTAACGAGAACCAGCATCTCCAAATCATCAGAGAAGCAGAAAACCTTGTTCAGGGCAAGAAAACTGAACTGGAAACATTGAAAGATCAGGTGAGGCTTGGCCTGCCAACCCTGGGCTCTCCATTCTGTTGGAATTGACCTTTGTGTCACAATTACCATCCCAATCTCTCCAATGCACTTTTTTCGTGTGGGGTTTTTTTTTCATGCTTAGCTACAAAAACAAAAGCTTGCACTGATTCTTCTGTTCAACCCCTCCACTGTAGATTTCTGCTCAGCAGCAAGAGCTCYTGTTCCTGGAGCAGCAGGTGACTCAAAGAACAGAAGAGCTCCGTGGCCTTCAGGACTGCATTTCCCAAAGGACTGGTGACCTCAAAGAAGCTCTTCGAGATGGAGAGACTGAAGCACATGAAAAACTTCGTCAAATAAGGGTGAGTTTCCCAAATGAGCTTTCAAATCATTATAGCAGAAGACTCGAAGTGTTACAAAYGTTCCAGGAGGTTTCCACAAAATCAGTTTTGCTTTTCGTGCCCTCCCCAAACCCACTGAGAAATAGAACATGGAATTTTATGTGTTTGTGTGGCTAAAAGCTTGGTCCAGATGCACAAAGAAGAACTCCCCAGTTCCAGTAATTCTCACAGAATTGGTCCCTTGAGAGCTAAATTACATTAGATATAAGTCTGTGAATGACTTCCTGTTGCTGAGGAGCAGCTGCTGAAGGAGATCAGTGTGATCAGTGTGTGTAAAACACAGTCCCCCACTCTGTCCCCATCCCCATGTGCACAGAGAGGATTCTGTACTTCCCTACTGAAATCAAAACCAAGTATCAGGGCTAATTCTATTCTGTGGTTTATTTTCTTTTGTGAGGGCTWCTTGTCTGGTTTTGTTTTAAGGCCTATTATTCACTTGAATGACARTGTTGTGGTAAGATTTGGAGACCAAAATCTTTGCAGAATTACCACTCTAAATCGTCAACAAACAAGACCTTAACTTAAATRTTCTGTAATTTTTGTTTGTTAAACCAGAATACTGATGATAGACTGCAAAACTTCAGTTTAAAGGAAAAATTCGTTTGAAATTGCAAAGAATGGTATTCCTTGTAACACTGATACATTCCAACAGGAAATGAAAGTACTTCTGGGAGAGCTTRGTGTTGAGAGGGATGAACTGGATGCCCAGATGAATGAGAGGAGAGCACAGCTTTTGGTCCTAAAGAAGGATATTAGAAAGGAGGAGGAAAATCTCCAAGGAATACTTGGGCAGATCACCAAGCATAAGACGGGTACGTCCCGGGATTTACTGGGGTTTGTGCAGACTGGGAAGGACCACACAGAGCTCTTGAGTTCCCCTCATCCTAATCCAATAACTCCTCTTTATTTCACCTCACTAGAACTGAAGCATGTGCTGGAAATGCTGGAGCTTGAGAAGAATGAACTGGAAGCTTGGAAGCTGCAACATGAGCAGAAGGTCAATGAGCTGGAAAAGACCCAGGTGGCCGTTCTAGAGGTAAGAAATGCTTCTGTGGCTGATGCAGAAACTGGGAGATCTGTGCTTCTCTTAAGCCTTGGGTAACGGAGTCCTGATGCTTTTAAATCAATCAGTTTCTAATCTGATTTCAGCTTACCACAGAAAAGTCTTAAAGTCTGCTTAGRCCCTTTAAAATAATGGGATTTTTTGGTGTATGTGAGAGAGGGAGCACAGAAGCTCTTCTGTGGCTGTGGAATGATGGATGCTGCTTTTTAGGAGCTTCCAGAGTGTTTTTATCTGGATCCTGTGCCCTGACTTCTAAACAATGATTCTGGAAGGGAGTTTTAACTCAGATAGATGATCTCTAGCATTAAAAAGCTCCCCAATGTACTTGGAGCCATTCTTTTGTCACCTTCCTCCATTAAATGCACTCCAATCCCTCTGGCTGCAGCTGATATTTGTTCTGCTTCTGGACCATTTCAATGTGGTGCTCACCATGCCTGTTTTTTCCTAGGAGAAGGTAAAACTGGAGAATATTCAGAGATTATTTCAGTGTCAGCAGGGGGAAGTGGATTGTCAGGAGCAGCTCCTCAGGAAGGGCCGTGAGGAGAAGGAAGAGCTGAGCTCTCAAATGAGAACTCTGCAAAACARCATCGAGGCTCTGAGCACACAGAAGGACAAGCTGGAAGAGGACTCCAGGAGTTTGGAGAAGAAATTGTCCCAAACCAAAAGGTGGGGGAATGTCTTTTCCTGCAGAGATCAGAAGGGATGGGGAAGTGTTTGAATGTCTGTTTGTTGTAATGAAAAACACAGCTCTCACTCTGAGGTGCCCAATGATACAGAACTGGCATTTTCTTGTGTTCTGTGGAGTTTTTGCTTTATGCCTCTCTACAGCAGATTTAAAAAAATGTTCAGCAATGGAGCTGATGAAACAGCAGCATTTATTATAYCCTGGCAGAAGTGAGAAATGTTACAAAAAGTGAAGTGTTGCATCTTGGAACAGGACATTTGTCTTGCTCTGACTGCTCCTGCCATCCCCTTGGGCTCTGAGGGTTTTACGGCCAGTTTTGAATCCTCACCAAGGATTTCCAACTAACCAAGAACACGATTCACATTTTACAGAGACTTAGCTGCTGCTGAAGACAGCAGCAGAGCTGCACTGTCCAACATGGAAAAAGTGGAATTGGATGTTAAGAGCCTGCAGCAGGAGGTGGAGCTACTGGACAAGCAGAAGAAATCACTGAATGCAGAGATTGTTGCTGTCCAGGAGGATCTTCAAGGTAAAGATCAGTTTTTGGGTTTAAGCAATGATACATTTTAAGAGAAATTCTGTTAAAAGACACACTTTGTCTGAACTGTATGATATTAAACATTCAGCATGCTCAGATGTCCATAGGCAGAAAGAATTTAACATGTTCCAAAGATGGAAATTTCATAAACTGTGCTGGTGTTATTCACTCTTTGCTCACGAAAAGAGAGAATTTCTGTGTATTGGCATTTCAAACTGCTGATTGAAAATGTCTTGTCACCAAATACTTCTGTAGGGAAAAAGGAAGAACTGGAAGCCCTGAAAGGAGAACTGAGTGACTCGAGGCAGCAGCTTCACCTGGTGGAACAGGTTGGTTTAGTGAGACACATCCTCGTGGTCACTCTGGGAGTCTGTTGTTGCTCCAGCTCGGCATCAGAGCCCTGCAGAGCTGAGAGCAGGGATTGCTTTATTGCCCTCTCCTTGCTGAGTGTGGAGTGGGTTTATTGTTTCTTAAAAGACCATTTAAAAACAACCAACCAAGCAGCACCTTGGGGCTTTTTATCTGGTGGCTCCTTCTGTGTTCATTCACTCTGGTTTGAGTGGAAGGAGCCCCGAGTGTGTCAGTGACCAGTTTTGTTCTCTCAAACCCAAACCTTTGGGGCTGGTTCCTTTTCCCAGCTCCTCCTGCCACGGGCTTTTGTTTTCCATTGCAGGATTTGGAAAAGAGCTGCAGGCAGCAGGAGGAGCTGCTCAGGGAGCAGGCAGCCCTGAAGGAAGAGATCCGAGAGTATTTCAGGAGACGGAAGGAWTGCCAGGAGAGGCACAAGAAGAGGGAGAACCAACTGCAGCAGCTCCAGAAAAAGATCGAAGAGAAGGAAACAGAACTCGCCCAACAGGAAGTGGTAACTAGCCCCCCTCTTGCCTCACTTCTTCCTGCCCTTAAAAATAATTCAGGCCAAAAAGTTTGAGTTGTGAGTTTACAAATAATCACAAAGCACAGACTGGTTTGGCCAGATCAGCTCGGGTTGGGTGAGGGGTTTCAGCAAAGTGTTGCCCAAAAGAAAAACTGAGGGAGCTGTTCTGAAAATGACAGAGGCAAGAAAAATTGACAGACTTTTTTTTGTCAGTGGGGACTGTTAGGCTGCAGTTCTTTCCACTTCATGCTGGTTTTGCTTCTCTCATGTCTCTTAGTGATGGTTTTTGTTCTCCCTGAGTTGGTGCTGGTTCAAGCTCAGGGTGGGGGGTTGTTTCTGGCAGGTTCTTCATCACCTCCAGCAAAACTCAGAGCGTGAAGGGAAAAAACTGGAAGAATGTGCAGCTAAAGTGAAGGATCAGAAAATCCTGTTGGAAAAGGAACTAACAGATCAACACAAGAAACTGGAGCAGGCAATAGCTAAAGTCAGGCTGGCAGAAGAGAACCTTGGGAAGCTGGAAAAGGAGGAGTCCCGGTGTGCAGCTCTTGAGGAAACCATCAGGAAAAGCAGTAAGAGCCATTGCACAAATGAACTGCCACCATCCTGGGGGCTGAGGATAATGGCACAACAAATATTTTTGTTCATCTTCCTTGGGTTCTTGGTGTCTGGAAAATATCTGCTGTGTATGAAATGGGCCAAGATAAGCTTTTGCTAATCAGGATTTTTTTTTTTATGTTTATTACAGAACATCAGCTCTCAGAAAAAGAATTACAGTTACAACAAAAAGACAGGGAAATACTGTGTCTTCAGAAAGAACTGAAGCTCTCCATGTCTGAGCTAAAGCAACTTCAAGGTCAGATTGTGTCAGAGAGGAGAGAAGCAGAAAAACAAATCTCGAGTCTGAGAGAAACACAGAAAATGCAAAGGATGGAGCATGAAAGCAAACTGCAAGTAAGTCCTCTCTGGGTGGAGAAAGTTTGAGAGTTTGGGTTATTTTAAACAGCAGAATGATGGAACACCCATTTTTGTCATTGGAGGAACGAAGCAATGCAACCACTTCCTGAGCAGACTTGAGGCAGCCAACCTCTGCCATTCCCAGGGCTGCACAACCTCTGTTTCTGCCTTGAGGGAATCGTGGCTTCCCTTAGCTCATGTTCCCTAGAGGTTGCTGCCACTCCAAGGCCTCTCCCTGCCCTTTCCTGGGGGCAGAGGCATGGAGGTGCAGGCTGCAGGGTGCCAGGGCTGAGCTGGTCACCCCCAGGCACTGCCTGCCACCCCCAGGGACAGCTGGGTGCCACATCCAGGGGGGCTGAGGCCTCGTGGCTTCACACAAACTCATTTCCTGTTGGTTTGGAATCTCCCTCCTGCGGGATCACAATTGAAAGCACACCCAGAGTTGTAATTTATACGAATCACTAAATGTTAGCCRTGTTCAGAGTTACTCAGCAGGCATTTAACAGCTTGCCAGTGCCAGCTTGGGCCAGCTTTTTCTTCTTTAGACACTCACTTTAAATTAAAAAGTGATTCACCYTGTCTGACTCCTTCTAGTCCTTCCATAAACCCTTTATAAATTGTTTTGAAGCCCTTTAAAAACAGAGAAGAATGTTGTTGGCAATTAGAAAGCATTTGGGAAGGCCCTGCAAGGTCAGAGTGTGGCAGGTTTAGGTTAACAGCTCCTGGTGACTGGAGTTGCTTGTTCCCCTCTGAGGGGCTTCCCTGGCAGAGTTAAGGTTGGAACCAGGGCTGCAGCAGGTCAGAGGCTTTGGGATTTCTGACTGGAGCCTTGATCAGTCACACAGGAAAAGCCCTCAGGAGTGRTGTTTGTAACCCAACTGTTCTGTGCTGCAGGTTAAAACCCAGGACCTGGAAGAGAGACAAAGGGAAATGGAGAGTGCAGCGACCTTGCTTAACCTGGAGGTTGAAAATGAAATTAGGACGGGGTTTCAATCTCCACGCTCATCTTCTCCAGACACACTGGAAGATTTGGAAGCATCATTTGAAGGAAGGAGGAGTCTGCAGAGCGAGTGTGATAACTCAGAGACTGCTCCCTTCCCTGCTGCTGACAGACAGCTCCTCTCCTTGGAAGACAAGTTCAATATTTCCAGAGTCTTCTTACTGGTAAAATGCTTTGGACAAGTAGCTGCTCCTGGTGCTGTGTTGGTCCCTCTGGCTGAAAGTGGTTTTTCTTTTTCCCCAAGGATGAGCAGTGGCGGGGAGAGGCGCTCCGGGAGAGGCTGCAGCAGCACGAGGACAGGCTCAAGGTGCCACATCCGTGCCCCTCACCTCCCTTGGGCCCCTTCAAAACATGATCTAAACAACCCTAAAGCATGGTCTAAACAATCCCTGGGGGAGCAGGGATCCTCCTCCAGCTCGGGCAAATCCTCTCTGTAATGACCAGAGAGAGGAGCTTTGGTGGGAACAGTAAAAGCCTGGCCGTAGCAAGATGAGTAATTTTAATTGGCAGTTAATTGGATGTCATTGGCAGTTAATTCTGTCATTTCTATCATCCTTTGGACAGAGGAGTTCAGCACCACACACCATCACCTGAAGGTCCAGGCTCAGTTAGAGCATGGCCAACACAACAGAGTAACTCCCAAACCCACTGCCCCTGCCTGTGGGGTGAGACTCAACTAACAGCCTTTAGGGCTGGCTTTACTCAGTGTTGCCAATGCCTGGTGTGCCCAGCCCGGTGTGACCACCCCCATTGTGCCCAGCCTGGTGTGCCCAGGTGTGACCTTCCCCTGGTGTGCCCAGCCCGATGTGACCCTCCCCAGTGTGCCCAGCCTGGTGTGACTTTCCCCATTGTGCCCAGCCCATTGTGCCCAGCCCTGTGTGACCCTCCCTGGTGTGACCCTCCCCAATGTGCCCAGCCCAGTGTGCCCAGTCTGGTGTGATCCTCCCTGGTGTGCCCAGTCCTGGTGTGACCCTCCCCAGTGTGCCCAGCCCTGTGTGACCTCCCCAGTGTGCCCAGCCCTGTGTGACCCTCCCCTGGCGTGACCCTCCCCTGGCATGGCCCTCCGCAGTGTACCCAGCCTGGTGTGCCCAGTCCTGGTGTGACCCTCCCCAGTGTGCCCAGCCGTGTGTGACCTCCCTGGTGTGCCCAGCCTGGTGTGCCTGCCCAGCCCTGGTGTGACCTTCCCCAGTGTGCCCAGTCCAGTGTGCCCAGTCCCTGTGTTCCCACCCTGGTGTGACCACCCCAGTTGTGCCCACTTCCGGTGTGACCACCCCCGGTGTGTCCAGCCTGGTGTGCCCTTCCCCGTGTCCCCTTCCCTGTGTGCCCATCCTGTTGTCCTCTCCCCCTGTGCCCATCCTGTTATCCCCTCCCCGTGTTCCCCTCCCCGTCTGCCCAAACTCGTGTGTTCTCCCCGTGTTCCCCTCCCCGTGTGCCCATCCTGGTGTGTTCTCCCCGTGTCCCTCTCCCCGTGTCCCCCGTTCCCGGTGTCCCCTCCGGTGACGGTGCGGTGTTTGCAGGCGCAGCTGCGGCGCTGTCTGGCCCAGCAGGCCGAGGTGCTGCTGCGGGGGAAGCGGCAGACGGCCGGGAGCCTGCACAGCCTCCAGCGCCGGCTGCAGGTGCTGGATGACCTGATCAGCGGCGCTGCCACAGATTCCCTCCTCCTGCCCGGCAGCCCCAGCCTGGGATCTCTTCACGGCGCTCTGAATGTGACTAAAGCTCAGGTAATGTTTGCTGAGGCCCACAGCTCTGATTTGGGGGGTGTGAATKGTTCTTCTCTCACTGGGAGTTGTTACAGCCTCCCTCTGAGGCTGGGCAGGGGATTTTGGAGGTGGTGATCTGCTCTGTGAGTAGCTGATGTTTTTGGAAAGGCTGAGCTTTCCTCACAGTGTTTTTGGGGGTTTTGGCAGGTCCCCAGCAGGCCGGGAAGCGTGTTGGGATCCCCAATGCTGCATTCCAGCTCCCCCGGGATCTCTCGGTGAGGGCAGAGGTGAGATGTGGCCTCAGGCCAGTTCCAACCTCCCAGAGACATGAGTGGCTGGAAGGCTGAGGGACCACAGGGCAGCTGTGCCTTCACTGACCACACTGTCCCCTCCCAGTGACAGCATTCCTGGGGCTGCTGTCCCTTCTGCTTTAGCTCCCTGTGTTGTGCAGAAGCTGCTGGGAGCTCTCCTGGCACGTGGAGTTACTGCTGCATGAATTGTTGCCATCCCTGGTCTCTCTGGAACTTTCCTGGTTCAAACTGTTCAGCCCCGTGGCTGARCCTCTGGGACAGCTGGTTCCACCCCAGCCTGGTACAGAAGTGTTCTTTTGTAACGGTTTAAGGTACAAATGTTACTTGAAAAGTGGCTTCATTTTAAAAGCAAAGCCCAAAGCACACCCACAGCTTGGACAAGGGGCCCTCGGGTGCCACCTCTGAAGTTCTCCTACCTCACTGGGTGAGCCTTGTCTGAAGAAGCCTTTGCCACCACTCACAAACAGCTGCTGCAAGGCCTGTACTGTGAAGGTTTTGTACAATTGACAACAAGTTTTTATATATAAGTTGGTTTGTTTTTTARAAAAAGTATTTTAAATGTGTATTTAAACATGTCCAAACCAACCTATTTAATTGTTCAGCTAGTGGCCAGTTTCCACTTTAAAGAGACCTTCTTACAAGTCCTGTTGCCAAATGCACAGAGGTTTAAAATACAATTATTTTGGATACTTCCTTACAATAAACTTTTGTGATTGACGCTTTTATCTGGGGGTGGTTGCAGATTCTTTTCCTCAAAGCTGTTCTCCAGGACACTGACACTGGGACAGCCCTGGACAGTGACATTGCTCTGACTGCTGGGGCTGCTCCTTGCAGGAACGTGTCCAACATTGATATTTCTGTCCTTGTCCCTCTGCCTCTCCCAAGGCTTGGCTGCATCACTTGTCTGAACCAGGTGGATACAGACAGTGGCTTCTTAACTAAATTACAATCAACTTAGTCTACTTAGTATAGGAAAAGCCATTTATTAAATCCTTCAGGCAGCAGGACAGGCAGAGGCCACCACAGGGCAGTGGCTGTGCAAGGATTGTCCCAGCCTTCCCCACCCTTTCCCAGGGATGGGCTTTGGCATCAGTCTCAGTCTGGCCCTTTCTCATCCTCATTAAAGGTAACATTTTTCTCTGCAGCCGTTGTCAGAGTTCACTGGGAACAAACAYCACCCAGCCCTGCTTCCCTTAGAGAGCAGCTCTGGAAACCACTGGCTCATTCCTCTGGGGAACCCTGTGAAGTTTGTACCAGGGTGAAGGTTGAGCACAAAATCCCAGCACTCCAAGGAGATCTCCCCCTCAGAGGTCCCCTCAGCACAGAGAGGCAGAGCAAGTAACACACAGCAAGGAGGTTTATCTAGATACAGGTACTTTATTTACAAATATTTAGATTAATAGCATTGTTACATCAAATGAGGAGTACAGCAGTCCAAACAGATCCTTTCTGTGACAGAAACAATAAGACCTACTGTAACTTACTCTGGGAGTACAGGTATTGCACCTCAACAAGCTGTAGTCATTACAACACTGACTTCACATCAGCAGCAGGTCGTGGTCCCTGGGCAAACCCTGGTGCAGCCTYGGGTTAAGCAGGATGCAGGAGCTGGAGATCTTGAACATACCCATCTACTGAGGAACAGGAGTTAAAAAAGGACTAACCAGACAAAACAAAGGGACAGCACACGAGTTACCCAAATCCTATTGTTTGCACATTCCAGTTTTGGCTTTTATTTAACATTGACTGTACAATACTCTGGTACCACTGGTTACTTACAAGTCTGAACATTGTAGAGTTTTAGTGTCTAGAGAGGGATTTTCAGACTACTTTGTATTTGAAACGTTGCAGTAAGCCTGAAGTGGGACACTGGATCGTGGTTAAAGCACTTACCCCCTTCCATTTTTAAACCCTGTGATGTTTTCCAAGTGAAGCTGCACAAGGAGCCCCAGTAAAACCCCACATCAGTGCAGCAACACCCCACAGGCAGGGTCACCCCGTGACACCCCTCACACACACCCCAGGAAGGACATACTTGAAGGCTTGAAGCAAAACCCTTTTAAAAAAMCCCCCTCACACAGCTCTGTTAAAAAATACAAGAGTAGTTAAAAATCCCTAGAGAGCACACGTTGTTCCAACTGTCCCGTTCAGCCTCTGCCCAGTCCCAAAGTTACAGGTACAAAAGCRGGAGGTGTGCGAGAATGCCAAAGAGAAGCAGGCAGAGCACTGCTGAGTGCAGAGGGGAGCATTGCACAGTGCAGAATGACAGCCACACCCCACTAGTGTTAATGTCTGTGTCCCCAGCACCGTGGGGACCCYGGGAGTGACACCCAGCAGCTGCAGCTCCGGCTGGGCTGTGCTGCCACGGGGGCACAGAGAGCTCAGACTGTACAAACGGGGGGTTCTTACACACTGCTCTAATGCCAGGCATCGTTTTCTTCATTAAAATCATATACACAGGATGTATTTAACTGTTAGCTCAGTTCCTTCAAATTTTATACATATTTACGTTCTGTTAACAAAGGTAAAGGATAAAAGTGGCAAAAAAAAAAGGGACGTAAAGCTATTGAGCACAAGAATGAACAGGTCGCTTCCCTGCGCCACCCCGACCCCAGCACATCCCACAGGGAATTCTTCCAACAAAAGCACATCATTACAGAGCCCCTCGCTACCATTGGAAGTCATTTCACAGCAAAAACTTATCCTTTACTACTGACAGCTCGAACAGTTAGAGGTGGGGAAGAAAGGCCAAAGAACCATAAAATAAACCATACAAGACAAAGCCCTGCGAAAGTGTAAAATCAGGAGTCCAGCATCAGTGCTCAGTTTAAATTATGTATCCGTGACACTATCACAAGGACAATCAAGGAAAAAAAAAAAAAAAAACTTCTAGATTTACCATGCAGGAGAGGTTTTATTACTCTACTTGCCTTTGATAACCTGATTACATCTAAAGTCGTTTAGCAGTTTAGTACTGTGTTAAACTTGTCTCAAGAGTTTTAATTAAACCCAGTAAGATGTACAGAAGATGGGGAAGCGGTCAAAAGCACCGCTCCCTAGAGCCAGAGGTGAGGGGTCAGGAGGAGCCACGGAGGGGTCACTAGCAGCCACAGCCTTCTCTCTGGGGCTGGGGTTCGCTCGTTAGCCGCCCGCCCTGCGGGGCTGACGGTTTGTGCTGTACGCCCGACTCAGCCGCGTTCAGGTCCAGGCTTCCGTCTTGGATGTTCTGGTAGATCTTCTTGGCAGCCTCCAGGAAGGCGTCCTCCACGTTCTCTCCACTGCAAGAGAGCAGCAGGAGTTACTGGGGGGCTGCAGTGCTGCTGCTGGAGGGAGCTGGGCGGGAGCTCCTGCCCTGGGGAGCTGACGGGAGCTGCTGCCCCGGGGAGCTGGGCGGGAGCTGCTGCCCCGGGGAGCTGGGCGGGAGCTGCTGCCCCGGGGAGCTGCTGCCCTGGAGAGCTGACAGGAGCTGCTGCCCCGGGGAGCTGAGCAGGAGCCACTGCCCCGGGGAGCTGGGCGGGAGCCCCGGGGAGCTGACAGGCACTGTCCCCTCCTCTTCAGCCCAAAAGCCCAGCCTCCGGCCAGGGCAATTCCCTCCCTGGCCACTACACCCACATCCAGGAATATGTGCCAAAGCACTGAGGAGCAAAATTAAGCCAAGGCATGGAGCCAAATGCATGGGASAGTTCTGATAGAGGCTTAAAGGCAAGGGAGGCACTATGGATCAAAGCCTCTTTTTGTTACAAAGTTCTGTTCTGACAGGTGCCTGGTGGCCCTGGAGATCTGCTSCCCAGTGACACAGCCAGCCCCAAGCATGGCACAGCAATTCTTCAGTTACTGTGGGGCTGGTCACTGCCTACAGACCAAACTTGTAGCTCTGAACACCCGGGGGAAGGAACCCTTTACACACTGAAATAAGGCCTGAAATCCAAATCAGTTCATTTGAATTCAACCAGTCTTTGCCTGAAATGCAGCCAGAGCTCTCAGTTCCAAGTTACTGTCAAGTCACAGCAAACAGACCAACGTGAACATCACCGCAGCCAAAAGTCACTTACGTTTTTGCACTTGCTTCAAGGAACAATAAACCTGTTCAGAGACAGAGGTTTWACAGTCAGTGCACAACACACCTCAAAGAGCCCCAAGTCAGATACAACATGACCTTCCCATTACATGCAAGGCATTATTTTAGTGCTAAACAAGCTTTTGTGACCATGTTAAGGCATCMACACAAGCTGATTTCTAGAACTACACAGTTATCAGACTGCCTGAGGCACAGCAGGAGTTTGTACATACAATTCCATGACTCTGGGAGTGTAAGCTTGCAGCTATCAATGCTGGGGATTCACTTTAACRTCACTATCTTGTAGGAAATGTACCAGCTCAAGAGAAAAACAACACACCATTTTCTTCAGCAAATTGTTTGGCTTCTTCATATGTAACATCCCTCTGTGCTTCCAGGTCTGCTTTGTTTCCTATGAGGATTATCACCTGGGTCAGGAGAGACAAAGTTAGTCCGGGAAAAAGCTCAGGAGCCTTTTCACTGCCACCTTCATTATTAGTGAGACTTTTTAAAAAAACAAAGGGAAATATGCAGAGCAGATTATCTACAGAAGCCATGCTCCTTCAGCAGAACTGTGCTCTAGCATTCCCCACTGTGGGAAAGCAGGAACAGCATCTCCAGCTGTCACTTTTCAAAGCTTTAGGGAGTTCTCATGAGATGAGGTCCTAAAAAGCAGTGGTGCTGTTCTTTACTCATGAGAGCTGTACCCTGAGCCACTTCTTGTATCTGTTTAACCAGCTGCTAATCTAAACAATCTTCAGAGTTTCCTCATCAGTTTGGTGCCAAAGTATTTCAGAGGCATTCAGGAACAGGCTGAAGAACAACAGCTCTGTGGTACTGCAGACAGAACCAGAAGGATCTTCCTCCACAAAACCTGGTCAGCTTTTGCTGGAGATCCAATTTACATTCCAGCCTAAGGAATTTACATTCCAGCCTAACATTCACCTCATCCCTGACACAAAGCAAGAAGTAACACAAGTCAAGGCTGGTCCAGATTTCATCCCAACTTTGTCTCCAACTACTTCAGACAGACCCTGACAGGAGAGTGGCACAAGAAGACCTTTAGAGAAGCCCTTTTGCTCCAGCTGCAGTAGGGAAGTGAATCACTGCACTCTGCARGTGGGGACAGGAGCAGTGCAGAGAACACAGGCAGCTCCTGCACTGCAGTGCTTTGCCCTGAGCCTCCCACTGCTTGCTCAGGGAGAAGCAATCTTGCTTTTARGGTAAATGAACTTACAGTATTTGGATTGGTGAGGTTCCTTGCATCTGTCAGCCAGCTGCTTAAGTGATTATACGTACTTCTTCTGCAAAGAATGAAGAGAGGACACTTTTAGCCTTTTATAAAATATTTAGGTGCCAACAGCACAGTCAGCATCCAAACATAGCAACATCCATCACCCCTGTTGTTCTCCCCACCTCAAGACAGACAAAGCAGCAGCAGTGTGGACTCAGACCACAAATCCAAGTCAACTTTAACCCCCTGGAGCAGCTCTTACACTGCCAGTGGAAAGCCAGAGCAATTCCCACTGCAACACAGACAGTGCTGGTGCTGTTTTGTACAGAACACATTAAAGGGTTTCCTGTCAAAYACTCTTACAGAACACAGGGCAGCAGAACATCCCTTCAGCACCAAACTGCAGGTGGTCATGTTTTACTCCAGATTTACACAAACAGGAAATACACCTRCATATGCAGGAAAAAACAAAGAGGTGCCTGAAGAATATCAAGAACAGCCCTAGAGGAAGACRAGAGACGTGTGAAAGCAGAAGTATTTCATGTTGCATCTGATGCATTACTGYCTGAGCAGCATCTTTAGCTGTCACCTCTGGAGGAAGGCAGGATGGCTCCTGTGCAGTGACAGGCTGCCCAGGGTCAGGCTGAGGCCGGGCTCTCCCCACAGCACGGGCAGTTCTGCACGTTCACTGCGGCACAGCCCTGAGCCCACTGAGGACACCCCGCCAGGACAGCAGCACTGCCACTGCCCCTGCTGGAGAGCAGATTCTAAGGACAAAGCCACTTCTTTAGAACAGCTTCAGCACAGGCAGTCACAGCCTGAAACGTGAACAGCCTGAAACGTGAACAGCCTGAAATGCAAACTCCTCAGGCTCATCAGCAGCAAGACTGGCCAAGAAAAGCTGCTCACGTCTCATCTGTGTCTCCTCTGCAGCTCCTGAAACACGGGGGTTTTGAGGAAAGGTGTGTCAGGCCTCACACAACAGGACACACACAGAGCCAAGGGGACAGAGCAGACAGCACTCCCAGGGCTGGGCACCCCAACCTCACCCCSAGAGCTCTGTGCCCTTACCTGGTGATGTCGTAGACCATGAGAGCTCCTGCTGCTCCTCTGTAGTAGCTTCGTGTGACAGCCCTGAATCTCTCTTGTCCTGCTGTATCCCAAATCTGTAGTTTAATTTTTTGGCCACTAACTTCAATTATTCTTGTRCCAAATTCAACGCCAATTGTGTGGGGACAGTCTGCCATAACTGTCATGAAAAATAAGAGCAAAGATCAGATCTTCCTAAGACAAGGTTTCCTTGCTGCAAAAATATGACTACTACAAGATTTCAGTTATCTTTACTGAATTTTCAGTCTCTAAAAAAGCATTTTTACAGCTACAGTTCCCAAACTGCATCGTTTAACCAGAAATAAATGCTGTATTTCCTGAGCTGCTGTTAGTTTTAAGAACAGTTATAAAATTCCTTGCCTTCTCTGCTGCTCTTTGGCCATACATATCAGAAGGTACCAGCTGATTCCCAGTCTATCCTTGCAGAAGGTTAACTATTTTAATGCAGTAGGGAAAGATAATTTTCAGGGGATTACCATGAAAGATACAGTTTAAAAGTCTGTGACATCTTCAAAAACAAATACCCAAGTTGGCTGAGACAGGGCAATAGCATGACTGTCCAAGAAAACACCAGTTTCATGAGTAGGCACAAACACATCAAATCAAACCCAAAAAAGCATTTTTCTAGTTATGATAAACTCATGTCAATAAGCTGATCTTTGAGAAAGATCAGGAAGATACAGACAGGATGAGGACCTACTGAGGCTACCCTGGGTCAGGGGCAGTGTCACAGCAGAGGTGTTGGGCACATTGGTTTGGCTGTACTGCTTTGGCTTGGTGCTGACAGAACATTCTCCTCATGGACAATCTGACCATGTGCAAAATGGCATTTAAATAACTGGCTGATGCTGCATTTTCATTAAAAACAACAGTCAGAAATTCCTATTGCTACTGGAAAACAAATACTTTAAGTGCAGGTCCTACCCACTTGTTACCACGTCTCAAGCAGCACATGGTGATGCCTGCACTGAGAAATACCTCCAGACTTACTCACTGAGTAATACCTCCAGACTTACTCACTGAGTGAGGTAACAGCTGCTGCAAACCCCAATGCAACACACACAGGGAGGAACTGAAGCTAAATCTTAATTAGTGATGAGACCATACATGAGAAAATGTTTCAGTTGAGAGAGACTGTAGCAAGCCCTAAACACCAACACTCAGGGCAGGCCAARTGTCCTGCAGGGCTGCAAACAAGGACTCAATAATTATTCCTTTTTTTTTCTTTTTGAACTCTCTAACAGCACTAAAAACTCCAACTGCTGGTGATCAAGCTACACCAACATTGAAAACGTGCAAAGTTCAGACAAAAAATTTCTCTTTGTCCATATCAAAATCCACAGAAMAGCTGTAAAATCAGATCCAGTCAGGTTCTGCCATAACTACATCGATTTGTTTCTGCATCTGCTGAAGTCAAACCAAAAATGTGACCCAGTACAATCCAAACTCATACAAAGACAGACACCAAACTGAGCTCATGCATGATGCAAACAGGCAGGGAAAAGGGAAGAAAATGCCAGTTAGAATAAATACCATGAACTGAAATACTCACAYTTCTTTTCTGTGAATTGATGAAGCAAACAGGACTTTCCTACACCCATGTCCCCTGTTACAGAAAGAATAGTTAAATCATTGTTGCAACAAGCACATTTTCTTCCTCCCACACAACAAATGGTGCAGAGACACTCATTTCTCAGGTCAGATGGGCAGTGTTCTATCCCTGGCTATATCCTCAAATTTATCAACTTTGCCACTGAAGTTTTGGTTACAGGTACAGCTTGCAAGCAAGAGCAGAACACTCAAGAAATAAGTTCATTTGTATTACTGATTYTATAACTGTATTTCACAAGGTTATAAAAAGTACTGCTGAAGAAACTGAAATGTAAAATATACTTGGGTGTTTGCTCCTGTCTTACTGTGGTAAGAACATCAAAAATACTGACAACCATCCAGAACAGCTCAAGGAATTGCTTCATTTCTACTGATCCACTTGCACAATGACAAGAGATCAAGATCTTTTAAGAACCAACTTTTCCTGAGGCTGAGGCTGTCCCAGCAGCCTGACTTACAAACCTGCACAATAACACTGCAGATCATTTACACCTACACAAGGTTATTAACAATTAAACAATTAACAGCAGGACCAGTTCTTCCAGGACAGTAATAAATGCAATCCYTCAGAGTCCCTGACTAAGCAGCCAAGGAAGCTGCAGCTAAAAGCAACATTTAAACACAAAAATACAGCCTGACTGAGGTTTATGAGCCTCATGCAAAGGTTTCCCATCAGCACTTGTGCCTTCAACGTAAATTCTAACACCTTTGAGATTAATGATGCAAAATGCTGCAGTAAATGTTCCAAAGCTGTAGAGAAGTGTGGTGACCTGTGGGGACTGAGGGGGGACAAGCAGAGACTGAAAGCAGCGTGGCACAGCCACAGGCTTCTCATGTATCCACACAGGACATCCACAGCTGTGAGCCCACTGCTACTTACCAATAATGATGTACTTAAAGATGTAGGAATAGTTGTAAGGTGCAGTTGCCATTGTGGCACTAAAATAAAAAACAGAACATGTCAGAACTGATACTTGTTCTCTCAAGGGGACCCAATTTATCCAGTTTAGTTCGTATAAACAAAAAAAMCCCCTCCTCTTCCTCTCTCCCCCAACCACCCTTTCATTTTCAGTTCAAATCCGTGTGGTTCCCCACAGTCACTGAATCAGTGGCACGGCCACAGCAAAGTTCCCACGTTGTTTGCTCTGAGCCTGTCAGTAAAGCCTCCAAGTAGAAACACACTCCAGGGTAGAACTGATAATCAATTTTATCCACAAAGACTTGAAGCTGTTGAAAAGCTCAGTCCCTCCCTGCTCTGCACAGTCACTGCCAGGCCAGCACTCGCCCGCCAAAGAGCTGATGTATGAACCCAAAATAAAATCTGACTCCAGCACAAAATCTGAAGAGATTTAACAAAACCAGCACGTTGGAACTATTACCTCACACTTCTGAGACTTGCAACAGCAACAAAGGAAGCAGTGCAGCTTGCAGCAAACAGCTAAGATTTAAAAGAATGCTGTAGTAGCCTTAACTGGGGCCTGGGGTGCTGCTTGTCCATGCTGGAAAAGCAGTGCAAGCCACAAATCAGATGTTCAGGAAGTTGGTTAACATCTCTGTGGCTTTGTCAGCACGGCAGTGTTACAGCAAGGCTGCTGAGCAGTTTCTCTTTTTCAAAAAGCAGTCAAAGTACTTCTAACATTCAGAATTTTCCTAAATGTAGAGGGAATTAGAACTGGCTTTGGGTGTTTAAATCTGCAAGGAGCAAAAGCTGACTTACTAACACGTCAGTTAGCCAGGATTACACATYAGTAAGGGCCAGATGTCGCCAGGTAACATTAAAGATGGAAAATGCCTGCTTTTGTMCCAGGCTTTAAGTTAAACTGGATCCACTGATCAGTTAAGCAAGTGGAAAATTTCTAGCAGGAATTGAGCACTTCCCTTGCTGCTCCTGCAGGGCAGATAGCCAGCCACTGCAAACACATGGTACTCCTTACAAGGAACACTGCTGGAGCCTAGAAAGATTTTCATTAGGTCATGTGTCATTCACATGACAAATGAAAYCAATACCGGAAAGAAACACAGAGGAAAGCTCACAGGCTTGGGACTTTCTCAAAAGCAAACCACTGTTCCTTGAACCACAGTTAATCCCTCTGAGTGAGCTGCAGTCCTAAGAAAGGTGAACAAATCTCGTTCCCAGCACAGAGCCAGCAGCCTCCACTTCCCAGGGCTGAGATTTGAGGCAAACATGCTTATCTAGACCTTGGAGGGGAAGGACTCCCCCAGCAGTTAAGGAGGGTTTACTGAGTGCCAGGCACTGCTCTGCACCTCCACACCTGGCTCAGCAGATGGAAACACCCAGTGCTTCCACCCCAGCCACAGAGCACCTCCAATTCCTAGAGAGACACACTCTTCTGCTCAGCCAAGTTTATTCCAAGACAGGAAATAAAGTGACAATTTTGGACAATAATCCACCAAGCAAGCCAGCAGCTTTATTGCCTTATTTCCTGCAAGATTCCAGAGTTACAGTACCAGCTTCAACAGGTTATTTTCAACAGCAGTAAATAAAGACAAGTCACTGCTCCACACTGAGTTCCAAAGGAATGTGTCACTGTGGAAACATCCAGTCCTTCAAGTTTCCTGAACATCTTCACACATTATGTTCTTTTTCTTCTGCAGCATGTCCCAGCACAATAAACTGGGCATGCAAAGCAGGTGTTCCTGCAGGACACTTCACCTGCCAYCTCCTTTCTGGGCAGAGGCAGGAGCAGCACACTCACAGCTCAGCCCCATGGATGGCACACAGGGCTAAACTGGGCGYCTATGAGGGAACTGGAAGTATAAAAGATTGAAAAAAACTGATTTATACACGCAAGTACTTCAGGAGGAGAGCAGGAACTGCCCTGTTTTCCACAGAAAACAGCTGGGTGTTACAGCCACAAGACACCAAGAGCACCAACATGCACCAAAGTTGTGCATTCTGAGGATGGAAATATGCAGTAACTTAGGCTGTTAAAAACCCCAAGACAGGGAACCAMGCACTCGTGTGGCTGTGAAATCTACAGGAGCCTGTGTGCCCTCGTTCTTCCCAAGACCAGGAGGCCGAGTGCTCCCAAACACAGGGATGTTTCGTGTTTCTGAGCACATGACTTTAGGATATCACTGTGGTAAACAGTCTTGCAGTGCTCTGCTGCTGCAGCCAGGAGGGAAATGCATCCTGCTCTCCAAGCCTGGAAAGTGGGCAGGACTTTTTTTTAAAGCATGGACAAACTGGGAACTCAGTGCAGTCTCTGTCACAAACTGAAACTGAAGTGACTAGATCACTAGTTCTGTGGTTTTTGTCAGACTCTTTCTGCTTGCTGAGACATGTCCATTTTCATTATGTCCTCCAAGTAAAAAAGTCTTAACTATGCTATTTCAATTAAAAAAAAAAATACTGGTATTACATTTATTCCAAGGGTCACATTACAGAAAAGATTCTGAAATACTCCAAACCATTAGTAAAGGTCAGGAATCTTTTCTGGAGAAGAAATGACTCCTTTAAGTAAAAAAATCAAATAAAAACCCAAGCAATACTAAAACAACCAAATAATTTTTAAACACTCAAATTCCAATAAGGATTAGCAGGAATTCAAACTGTACTCAGATCTTGGGATAAAAGTGATATTCCACAAGGACTCTGTGCTGAAGGAGAAAACAAAAACGCAACCAACTAAGCACAGAAACCCTGCTGAGAATTCAGCCTTGGAAAAGTGACCACCTCAGCACTTACTGCAGACGAAAGAAGGAAGTCCAGACAAGAACAGGGCACAACAGGGGTCAGTAAATTCTAAACTATCAGCTGCATGTCAATGCAAGGGTTTGATGTGTTGGCAGCCATCATCCCTCTGTAGGAACTCGAATTCTGCCTCCACCCTCTCTGTTCCAGACACGAGGATCTCAATCATTCCCATACGGGGGGGATGGGGCTTTCCTCTTGGGAGAGCAAGAACTGCAGGGCTGAGAAAGTTACACATAAACCTCCCCAGCTCAGCCTGGGCCACTGCTGGCTTTGTGCACTGTGACATCAAAGTCAATCAGCCGTGAGTTTACTATTAACAGAAAGCACAAGTTTAGTCTGGGAGCTTGGCCTACCTGCCATCCCTCTTCCTGGAAAGTCTGCCAGCTCAGTTTTGGCTCCCTTCTCCCAGGTAAGGCTGCCCTGGAGCCCAGAGCATTATTGCAGGATGGCCACTGGCCAGAGGAGCTCACTAAGCACAGATTTATGCTCATTTCAAAGCCTGTACAATTCATTTCTGTGTTACATTAAGACTGGAAATTTTACAGTGAGCAGTGTCGCCAAATCCATTTCCCATTTATCAACTTCTTCCTTAGAGGCTTTTTTTTTTTAATATAAAGTTAAAGATGACCTTAATGAGACACCAGTACATCTACATCTCCTCCTCTAATCAACACAGATATGTAGAAATCTCACTGAAACCTTATTTCAAGTATCAGCTACATCTGTACTCCCCGAGATAAGATTGTTCTGGGCACACTGCTGTAACATTATCACAATAACATAACTGTAAATATCACATTCATACCAGCCTTTGTGAGACCTGTGCAGCTCCTTCCAGCTCAAGGACACAGTTTTACCTCTTCACTGGATACCATTTTCATTGAGGAATTTAATCTCTTTATGCTCAACAAGAAGCAGGTGTGTTATGAAAGGAGACCAGGACCTGCATGCAGAGGGTTTATCAGACACTGCTGTGGTTCATCCATCAGCTGATGGATGGCCCCTGTGCAGGGATGGAAAAACTACCACCTTCCAACTCAGCACTGCCCAATTGTTACTGGTTCCCTGCAAACCACAGCACTCTGCAGTCAGAGAACCACTGCTTAGTTACTCTGAAGCAAAAGGTATTTTGCAGTCCATCTGGGCAGCCAGGTGTTCTGTGCATCATTCTCCAAGGATGTGCAGCAGGAAAAGCTCTCCCAGTTGAAGCTGCAGATTTACTTAACAGACAACATTAAGATTGATAAGGGGGAGGAGCTGGAGAGAGGTAGAATTGTTTCATTTCACAATTGCACTTTTCCCCTGATAAGGACTTTTGTCAAGCACACAGAACAATGTGGTTCCTTCAGCAGCTACAAGGAACAGTCTGTGAGTGCTGCAGTTATGGTCAGCTCTAAGATCACAGCACACTGAAGGTAACAACAGTTCTGTTATCAATTCATTTACCCAAGCACTGAATTCCCACAGGTGTGTTGTCCACAGCAAGCTATGAGGTCTGCTACAATTAAATTCCACTGTGGTTCTCTGGCTTTCACACTCCAAGGACATTCAGGTCCTCCTAAACCACATCAGCATCTGGGCCCTCTTTAAGATGATGCTCTGCARCCACCCTGCTCTGCTCATTTATTCATTTCTGCAGGCTTGGCTTTACAGAGCCCTGCTGAGCCTGATCCCTGAGCAGTCTCAGAGCTGCTGCAGCCCTCACACCTGTCTGACAACATCACTTGTTGCTGGCCAGCTCCTTACTCATCCCTCAGCTCTTCCAGAGTCACCCTGCCCAGCTTCCCCCACTTGGATTTCACCAAGGCATCCAACCAGCACAGGGCAGGAAATTTGGCTGAGCTGATCTCTGACCACCCAGCAGCCTCTGTGAGCTGCTGTCCAGGATCATTTTGCATTTCCTTGCTATTCCCACCTCCAGTTACTCTTTCCCTGACAGCACAGGAGGCTCTGGGGCTCAGACTGCAGAGCCCTTTCCTGAGGAAATGCATTTGATAAATTCCCTAATCATGTAAAACACGTGAGGCCTAGGAGGTTTTGCTAAAGGCCTCACAGGCCTTCACTTCTCCTTCCTTCAGGAGAATTTAGTTCTTCTCTTTAAATCAAAGCTACATATCACACTACCTTCACTTTCTGACTTCCCTCACCAGCTCTCCAGTCACGCCCACGTTGTCCTGGTTATCCTTCTACTGGTTTCACATCCTGCTTCTTTAAGTTACTCCATTTTACTTCCTAAACTTCCTGCATTTATAGGTGCACACCTCAATTCTCCCTAACCACACCCCAGCAGCAGAGCTGAGCTAATCACCTCCTACCTGTCCTCATCAGCTCCAGCACCTTCTGCCATGTCCCTCCTCTCAGCCACCCTTTATCCATTTGTATTTCCTCATTTATCCTACTCTCCTCTTCCTACAGAACACTCCAACCTACAGCACATGTCTGTTCATAGTTTGGGACAGTATACACACAACCAGAAGAGTTTTCTGTCATTCCAACAAATCGGGGCACTCTGGAGTCCTCACCTTGGAAAACACAAGTCACAGACATTTTAGGTAAATATTAACTAAGATCCACCTCCTGTTTCAGGAAAATACAGCAAAATGAGAATCAATCTTAAGCAGGTTTCATTAGATGCCCAGGAGTGAGCAGGTAATTTTAAAATATTATTTACATTTTTACATCCCAGTACTTCCAGTAGAACAGGTTTGTTTCCAAACTGTTGTCCTTCATAAGAACTCCTTTTTTTTCCCCTTTGTTATTCATAAAATGGAAAAAGAAAAGAGGAACTGCTTCCTTCCACTCAGATTCATGACATTTTCAAATCCCTACAGGAAGCGAGCAAATTCCTATCTAAACCATATTAAATTATGACATTTAATAATTAAATTCCCCCAGATTAGTATTTTCTTCCCATTCATCAGAAATGCCCGAGCACAAGGGCCCCTCAGTCCAAACCATGGCAGGAATCAACCCCAGCCAACACATTCCACAGGATAACATCTGACTCCTGTAAAAGATGTGGTGACTTGGGGGTTGATATGATTTAGGATACAGCCAACCTGAGGGAATCCTGTTCAATAAGGGGCTCTGTCACCTCTGAAAAACATCCCAACAGCCCAGATCCACCGAGGCCACACCGAGTAACCTCCAGGGCAGACACGCACCCTTGCCTGGCTTTAGTGCAAGGATAATTTAGCACAGCTCCAATTCAATGCAAAGCTACCAAGAGATGATGTAGACACTTAGTGTGCTGCAAACAAGCAACCAACAATTAAGAGAAAAAAAAAGAATTTCACTCTGTTTAGCCTAAATAAGCTTTGAAAAAAAAAAATCAGTCTAGAATACTTTCGCTGTTTTCTCAAATAGGAAGTGGCTTTTCCCTCAACCCTCAAAGTCATTCTTCTGTCAAAGTTCACGACGGCACAGGTCAATACAATTAAACGCAGAGACAACGCTGCATATCGGTCACATATACGGTACAATATACACATACACACCCTACGTGCAACTGCAACAGCTCGTAAGGGGGAGATATAGAAACACACGTATAAAAATATCGCCCGTGGCCGGCTGTTCGCTGGCGGCGTTGCGGACTGTGCGGTGCAGAGGAGCAGCGGGAGGCGGCGGTGACACAGAGCAGAGCGGCCTAGTCCTGCCCGCAGCCTCACCCCGCTCGGCCCTGCCGCCCCTTCCCCTCCCTGTCGGCCCCGGGGCCCGCCCGCAGCGCCCTCGGGGCCGCACGGCTCCCTGCGGGCCCGCCGGGCCGCGCCTCGGGGCGGCACCGGGACGGAGCGGCGCCCACCGGGACCCGACCGGGACCCGCCCCGGTCCGCCCGGCCCGGCGGAGCCCCGGCGCGGGGCCTGGCGCTGCAGGCCCTGCCGGGCGGGCGCGCCTGCCGGCCCCCCGTACCTGTGCTCGGGGCTCAGGGAGCTGTGCAGCGCGGCTGTGCGGGCGGTGCCCGGTGCCCCGCGGGCTCTGTGGCTGGGCTCGGTCCGGGCTGGCTCCGCTGCCTCAGACGCGGCTCCGCTGCGCCCCCATCACCCCCGCAGCCAAGATGGCGGCGCCCCTCGCACGGGGTTTCCCCTCCCACTCTCGACGGGCGCCGGGGCCGCACAAAGAGTGGGCGCGAGGGCGCCGCGCCGCAGCCAATCACGGCGGCCGCTGCCCGGCGGGGCCCCGCCCACCCAGCCGGCGCGAGGGGCGGGGCCGGGCGGGGCGGGAGCGCGCGCGGCGGGGCGGGGCCGGGGCGGGGCCGCGCGCGGGGCGGGGCGGGAGCGCGCGCGGCGGGGCGGGGCCGGGGCGGGGCCGCGCGCGGGGCGGGGCGGGAGCGCGCGCGGCGGGGCGGGGCCGGGGCGGGGCCGCGCGCGGGGCGGGGCGGGAGCGCGCGCGGCGGGGCGGGGCCGGGGCGGGGCCGCGCGCGGGGCGGGGCGGGAGCGCGCGCGGCGGGGCGGGGCCGGGGCGGGGCCGCGCGCGGGGCGGGGCGGGAGCGCGCGCGGCGGGGCGGGGCCGGGGCGGGGCCGCGCGCGGGGCGGGGCGGGAGCGCGCGCGGCGGGGCGGGGCCGGGGCGGGGCCGCGCGCGGGGCGGGGCGGGAGCGCGCGCGGCGGGGCGGGGCCGGGGCGGGGCCGCGCGCGGGGCGGGGCGGGAGCGCGCGCGGCGGGGCGGGGCCGGGGCGGGGCCGCGCGCGGGGCGGGGCGGGAGCGCGCGCGGCGGGGCGGGGCCGGGGCGGGGCCGCGCGCGGGGCGGGGCGGGAGCGCGCGCGGCGGGGCGGGGCCGGGGCGGGGCCGCGCGCGGGGCGGGGCGGGAGCGCGCGCGGCGGGGCGGGGCCGGGGCGGGGCCGCGCGCGGGGCGGGGCGGGAGCGCGCGCGCCCTCAGACGGAGGAGCGGCGGCGGCGCCTCAGGGCGGAGCGGGGCCTCCGGCGCCTGGAAAATCCCTGATTTCCGCGCTTTTCCTCCTGGAAAAGTGGCGGTGACCCGCCCGGCAGCCTCAGCTCGTCAGAAAATGGTGCGACCAGGAAGATCCCGGTTCAGTGCAGGTACGGGGCTGTAGCACAGTGTCCAGCACCTCTGAGGGGCTCCAGAGGGCCCCATCTGCCTGCGGTAACATCATCCGGTGCTTTGCCATGTCCCGTGAAATGCTCCAAGTTGTTAATTTGAGCTTTGATTATTTTCAGTCGACTTTTTAAACACTTGTGGCATGCGGTGCTAAAGACCTAAAACCACGACGTTCTACCCAATCTCACAGCTCACGGGATTAAAAAAATAAATCGGTGATTCAGGAGATGTAAAACCGCATCAATGAATTTCCCCAATAAGGATTTGATTTCAGCCCCACACATTATGGAAAGCATCAGATTCTATTGCCTGTCAGTGTCCAAGATTCAAATTGCAGTTTCCCCAGTGCCATAACATTTCTATGGAAATATTTTTCCAGAGTGGGCATTTTCCATCTCCATTACTGTGACATTACTAATTCCATTTTCTTAGTGCAGCAACATCCAGGGAATCCTCTGCTTTCCATGAATCAGCCACCTCCTAATTATTACTCAACCTCTACCAGGGAGAAACTGCATGTCATACATGCACTCCATGTTATCTGGGCAGAAACCTCATAGAGTGAAAAGCACCYATGAAAAACAATTAGAATTTTTTTCCCCTTTATCTACATACTAAATAAGTAAATCTCCGAGTGGTAAAAAGCAAAGATTCAACAGAAAAATACAAAATCTGCTGGCAGTGTAGCACAGATGTAGGACTCCTGTCAGTTATTGYCAGGGTTCTAACTTCAAAACAGGTAACACCGTGCAACGGAACCTTTTCAAGTTTTGCAAGACCTTATATGGAGTGACTTTTACTAGAAAAATAGGTCAAAACAAGCCAGTGAGGATGATTTCCACGAGAGGGAGTCTTTAAACGGAAAATGACCCGACTGTTGTGACACAGTTGCAGTCTGGTTTACTGACTTGAAAAACAATCCRCTTCCCTGGTATTGCCCCAAATATTATTCTATTACCACAGATTGTTCTATTACCACAGATAAATATTATTCTAYTCACGCAGATGCTGTAATGAGAGGTTTTAAAATTCAGAATCGTTCAAATGTCACACAGGAAAATACCTTGAGGACTTTCCTATCTATGGCCCAGCGTTGGCAGAGTCAGGCAGACTCTGTTTGAGCTTCCCTGTTTTTCCAAGGTGGGATTTGTGACAGGTAATGATTGCTGTTATCCGTGGAAAGGGCAATGGGTGCACTGCCTGCCGGGGGTGGGAGTGGCTGATTGAAGCTGCAGCTTCTTTCCCAGTGGGAATTCCAAGCAGCCCTTTCCCCAGGCAGGCACAGAGGGCTCCCAGTGGGAATTCCAAGCAGCCCTTTCCCCCAGGCAGGCACAGGGGGCTCCCCGTGGGGATTGCTCACCCCGCTGACTCCCCAGTCACACTCACAGGGTGGCACTTCCCCCTCCAGTGCCCACTGAGACATCTCCAGGATTACTCATCAGCTCCAAAAATCACTCTAATCTGGAGTCTGGCTTGTGGGGAATTTGAATTGTGATCAGAAATGAGGAGCAGTTTTGGGATAGAATTACTTTTGTTTCTTACCTGCAACAAAATTAAAAGCCTTTACCTAAATATGAGTAAGATTCAGTGTTTTAACTGAAATCCCCAAATAGATTTGCTGTAAAACTGCCTTCCCTTCTGAGATGATGTAAAAGGCAATACAGATTTGCTTTCCTGGTTTCGAATCGTTTTATATGCTCTGCTCAAATATTCCTACTAAATTTAAAGTTCACAAAAGCTGTGAGMGAGAGGGATTGAGCAACAGCATCTGCATTTCTTTGGTTCTGTATTCTTGTGAGTGCTTGAAAGCCTGCAGCAGTTTTTCAACAACAGTTATTGAGAAAAGGCTGACTTCAGCCCGTTCATTGTGAACATCTGGACAGAACCTAACAACAGTAATTAAAACCCACTAAATTGGTAACAATACCAAATTGCCAGGGATGGAATCCTCCTCTGTGGTCCCACCCTTCCCTGTGGATTTCTGCTGGGTCAGTCCACTCTTGAAAAGCCTTTTCCACGTGTCTCTTTCTGAGGTCTCTGTCGAGAGAGAACAGCATCCAAATTTTCTGGTCACATGAGCCTTGCTCTTGGGTTTATTTCTGTGCCACAAACCCCAGGAAAAGTAAAGGCTCCGAGTTAATGCAGCTGATGGAAGGTTTGGGGATTTTCTTCTTTGCMAATAAATTACATAGAGGGATTTATAGTATCTGCTTCCTTCTTTAGAASGCAACCTTGTAAGAAAATAAATCTAAATATGATTAAATTAAACATCAGYATTCATGAAGAGTATGGGATTGAATGGAATTCTCTATCTCTGTTTCCCTGAGGACAGCAGTAAGCAGGCCAGACTGTCAGAATTTACAGTGTCAGGCCACAAACAATCCATAAAAGGCAGCTAAAGTCAGGTTTGTGTGTCTGTGTTGTTCCCCTGAACCCCAACTTCATCTTCTGGCTTTGCTCAAGTTTCTCTAGTGAGGGACAGAAGGGAGAAACACGGGATTTTTCAGGAACTAGTTAGAAATACACTTCTGTGGRAGTTGATCACGTAACACTGGATTGGTCACAGATGACTAACTGGTCTTTACTTGTATTTTATTTTTGAATTGCCCAGTTCTCCTTTCATCTCTTACCATTTCAATTTTTTTGGTGTCTGTAGAAATGTTCCTGTGGCCAAGGTTTTTTTTTTAGTTCCTCCTTTATCTTTTTTAGTTCCTTCATCTCATGTAAAATAGGCAGCCCAGGCCCRTTGGCACTTCTACAACCTCAAAGCTTCAAATCAAACTGATTCATGATGGAAGAACATTTGAGCCAATGGTGATTCTGGTGTCAGCAGATGCAGCTCAGCTGGATTCTTCCAGTCAATATTTTGTGGGAATGGCAGTATGGAATGGAAGCGTGCCCCTTTCCACAGGAATCTCAACATTAATATTGAGGAATACTTCCAAATACATCCAGCAGTGAGCCTGCTTGATGGGGTCAGTGCTCACCATGACTCCTTTTATCCCGACTAAAGATAAATCTGAGCTTTATTGACTTTGTTTGACTTATTTTGGAGATCAYCTTTCAGCCCTGATGCCTTGAACGTAATCCTCAAGCACTCATACTCTGACATGTCCTTAGCAAGTAGCTTATATTGTAGCACAAAACCAAATTGTAGCGATGGAAACGCCGGTGAAATACCAGCATCTGCTTTTCAAAGATGTGCAAGGGCTGTGGTTTCCTGGCTGACACGACAACATGCCCAGAGACCAGATCCTGACAGTGGTGAAAGACTTTGTGAGTCAATCGTCTTGCACAAGGCAGGATCCGACCCACATAGAGCTGATCCTGGGGGAAAGCAAACTCTGGAGCTGACAGCAGCAACCTGYGGGGGTTTGTGCCCCCCTTCAGGGTGTTCCTTGTGAAGGACTTTGCAGTGCCCCTCACAAGGCTCCCTGAAAACCTTTCTGCCCTTCTCATCARTCACAGCAGCTTCTGAGGTTCTTCCTGACGTCAAGAGACTCTCTTGGTTCTGCTCTGAACGTGTGTGGTTCCACAKCTCACTCTCTGCACTGAGAGGTTGCTTCTTGGAAAGAAACTCCCTCAAATGGTTCAGCGTGCCCAGGTCACTTTCCTACCCTCAGCAACACAACTGTAGCTGCATTTCCASCTGAACAGTGGAAACAGGGACCTAAAATTTCCATGGAAACATTACAATTTACTTAAAGTAATTGAACACAGTGTTTTTAACAGGCTAAGTCATTCTGTGTTAATCGTATTTGACAGACAGGTGAAGAATTTTTGGTTTAGCTGTGTGATGATGTTACAAATGCATGATAGGATATGAACACGATGCAGAGCATCAAGTAGATGAGTTATGGAAACAGGATTTGTGTGATTGTGCAGTGTCAGTGCCTCTTTGTAAAGGATGTTCCTGGTTTAATGAAAGCTTTGCTCCTGCCCTGRTTATGCACAGTTCTCCCAGGCTTCAGAATCGAAATGGCAGATGGTTTTTAGCCCACCTAAGATACTCTGGTTAATAATGTCCTCATACACAAAAGCATAACAAAAAACTTCTTCAGTTACAGCCATGACAGAGRAGAAATACCCACCACTGGCTTTATCAATAAGCATGCCATTGTTCCACACAGTTCCAGCAGCCAGTGGAGGCATTGTTGGTGGCACAGAAAGGGTTTTTGTGAGAACCCATTGCAGGGTGGCAGTGTCTCGGTACAGTGCTCCCCTCAGGAGCACAAGACACTTCTCTGATTACATGATGGAGAGAGCAAAAGAAAAACAACAGCTGTCTGTGGCCTGCCTGCCTGTCTTAGATTTACCACAACTCACTGGTAGTGTCGAGGAAAAACTCCATGAAAAATGCAAGAAGTTAGAAATTTCTATTGTTTGTGGGTGCCGTTGGAGATGTCCACCTCGCTCTCAGATGTGTCATGACATAGGATGTTTCACAGAAAATGCTTCCTGGTAAATCGCTCTTAAGGATCATGTTCCTTTCTCAAACTTCAAACATAACAACCACGGGAGGGATGAGTGTGCTCTGGGTGATRTTCCCAAGCACATGAGCCATAAGGTCCGTGTCTTCCTGCGTGTACTTAACAATGTTCAAGTAATTTATTGTTACACCAAACTTCTTAGGAGCTTAACTGGGCTATCTAAGCAACAATTATAACTTGTTACCCATTAAATGGACTATCTAAGCAACAATTATAACTTGTTACCCGTGTCATCCCGATTTGTTCCCCAGATCTGTGCTCACACAGTGCCCAGGGGCACTCACTGTTGCAGGGAAGGTGTTCTGAGGTATATTGTAGCTGGTGACCATCAAACCTGGGCTTTACGTGGCTCAGGGCCAAGAAGACATCTGTGTGGGCACATGGCCCGGAGCACTGCCTGCAGGGACAGGGGGACTATAAATAGGGGACAGGAAGGAAGAGGTCACTGGACTCCAGGGCTGGTGCCAGCAGTGCTGCCCGTGCTCCTCCCTCGGGATCAGGGTGTCACGGACACTGACGGCTCCCAGCCACGGGATGGGTTATTGGGACATCCCACACTGTGTCCTAGAGCGGTGTTTGATCAGTGACTGTCACCTACAGGAGACTGTAGGTGTGGACATACCGATAACCATGTCAAAATGACACAAACAAGCAATGAAATTCATGTAACAAAGCATGATATYATTATCTGGAATTGAAGAGAAGGGCAGGAGGGGCCTGGCCGTGCAGGGACTCGAGGGACACGC
>QVAJ01000243.1:1040915-1109641 GCA_003546035.1 Mixornis gularis | reverse complement strand
GGGTACCTGTGCCCAAGTGAGCCAGGGATAACTGTGCCCAGGGTACCTGTGCCCAGGTGAGCCAGGGATAACTGTGCCCAGGGTACCTGTGCCCAGGTAGGGCCAGGGATAACTGTGCCCAGGTTACCCGTGCCCAGGTGGGCCGTGCCGGGGTCCCTGTGCCCGTGTCCCCGCGGTCCCGGTGCCCGTGTCCCCGTGTCCCCGCGGTCCCGGTGCCGCGCCCAGGGAGGCGGGCGGGCGGCGGGGCGGAGGCGGGAGAGCTCCGGATCCCGCCCTTGGGGCTGCCCGGCTCTGCCCGGCCCTGCCCTGCCCTGCCCGGCCCCGCAGCTGCCTCTGCCCGCGAGTGCCAGCACCAGGTAGGGCCGGGAGCGGCTGCCGGGGCTTTCCCCGGCTCCTCGCCGCACGGCCGGGCGGAGGGATCGGGGACTCGGAGGGACGGAGGGAGGGGGCCGCGGTCCCGGATCCTGTCCCGGGGAGTTTCCTGCGGCGTCTTCGAGGCTCTGCCAGGCTGTGCCGGGCTCTCCCAGGCTGTGCCGGGCTCCGCGGGAGCGCTGCCGCCCAGGAGCAGTTCCCGTCCCGCCGGGCAGGAGGGGCGGAGGAGCCCCCCGCAAGCCCGGTGCGCCTGTGAACGCCGATGAAAGGAGTGCGAGTGGTGATGGGAACAGTGGGGGCTTGTTTGTTTTGTTCTTTGCCTGGGGGAAGAATGTTTGAAAGCTCTGAATAGAAATTAAAAAAAAAAAATGTAGACACTGAAAACGTATTTAAAATGTTTCCTAGGAAGAGTGTTAAAAAAAAAAGTTATGGGGATGACTTGTTTCAAGGAGGCCTCATTAGTAAGTAGATCCRTCTTGGAATAAAACTGCTTTGAATGTTATTTGCTCTTGGATGTAAAAAATCCGACTTTGCTAACAAGGATGATACTAGCATTGTTTCCCCTTAAGTCTCTTATTTTTTCTTACTGATCATTACAATTTCCATTTTCCACTACCAGCTCTGCATGATGCAAGTTTATCRGCAAGAAAAAAATTTCCTTTATTTCCTTTGTGGGAGTAGAGCATGGCTCAGCTCAGGGTGTCCTGCTCTGGAGTCAGAGGGGGTGGGCGTTCTTAAATACCTCTCCTCCTCTGGGTTTCTCAAACTGTTTTACAGAACACCTTATAACATCCATCTGGAAAAATGAAGTGAAACCTGAGTACTGAGGAATGGGTCTCTCACAGGTTGTCACAGCTGGCTTCTCTTGGCCAGGAGACAGTTTGTTCCATAGTTTGTACCACGGAGAGGTGGGAGATGGAAGCTTAGCCCGTGCAGGAGCAGAGAGAAGCAGAAGTCAGCCCYGTTTAACATCTGCTCCGTGGGATGGGTGCTGCTGGCATCGCCTCCCTGCCCACCCCACTGCCTGGCCTTGCTGTGCTTTCAGGCTCTGCTTGAGCTCCATCCATCTCCTGAGTGGATAATGGGAATGCTGGCCTGTGCTCAGGCACAGCTCRGGGTGTCAGTGTTCATCTCCACCATCACCAGGCTTGCTGGAGTGCTGGGAAGCCCACTCCGTGGATTTCACTGGAATTCAGCATAAAGACAGGGTGGGAAGTTTAGTTACATCTCGTTAGTGACATGGGTGGATGGTGAGAGCCTGAAATGTTACATGTTTGAAGACAGGGAGAGATTTTGCAGTGGTGGTTTGAGAGTTCAGCTGAGTTTTAGTGAGAGCTGAGTACCTGCAGTGTCCCCAGAGGAATGACTCTGGCTCCTGGCAGAGTGGAGCCTTTCTCTGGCTGGATGAAATTCCAGTGCTGTGGGGAAAGCAGTGGGGAAATTGAACCAGCCATCAATCTCTGGCTRCTTCTGAATGGCCAAAGGGTGACAAAGCAGAAATGCTCTTGCTGCTGCTAATTTAACTTGGGTTTTACAGGCACAGATCCAACACGTCATGCATTTGTTCCTTTCATCACCAAAGCAGGGGTGGGAGCACTCTGCAATCCAGGTTCATGGCTCTGATAATGTTACCAGGGGGGATTGCTGCCAGCTCTGGCTAAAAGGCTGCCTGATGTGTTCCAGCGCAGGGCTGGTTTTGTAATGAGTCCTGTAATTCTGGGAGTGCTGCAGCCACGTCCAACGTTGGTGATGTGGGCAGCAGTGTCCCTGAGCCTCTGTGCCAGGGAAGGGGTTGGGATCTTCCTCTGGGACAAGGAGCAGCAGGTCCAGCTGCTGACCCACACCGAGCCAGTGCTTTCTCCCATCCCATATTCAGATAAAACAACTTTTTGTTGTAGCTYGGGTGTTTTACAGAATTCCGGTGGGAACCAAACCGTTTTTAAAATAGCTCTGTGACGTATTTAGTGCTCAGGATTTATATCTGCTTTCAGCTCCCTTACAAATACAAGCTTTCCATTTTAATCCAGCCCCAGACATTAGTGTTGCTGCTGACTGGCATGTATGGGAAAGAGGATTTTGGACAGAAATGTGCAGCTTCAACAAAACAACTATTTCTTTGTTTTGCTTTGGAACCTGGAGACCTAAAGAAACTTTTTTTTTTGTTCTTTAAGCTGAGGTGATCAAGTGTTGCAGCTTGGTTGCAGTAAAGCAGAACATGGTTAAACACAGATATGAAGTGGCTTGGGTACAATAACTCCTGCCTGGAGAGAAGCAGCTGCTCTTGTTTTCTGTTCCCTTCCATGGCACTCAGGAATTATCATGTGAATAATCAAGTTCTGAGTGTGTCTCTGCCTCTGCTCGATTATTATCAAATGTTTTTCCTGAAAAGGCAAAAGATTCTGGACAATTTGTCTGTAACAAGCTGTGTATTATTTCTGKTGGTTAGTGGTTGTCTGGTTCTCTGGACCAGGTATTTGATATCCCTTCTAACAATTTCAGCTGAAAAGAAAATTGTAGGTATTGATATTTCATATGTTTACTTCTAAACTCTTTTGGATCTTTTTAAACTCAAGACTCAAAGGATGTCTTGTGCAGTGGCTTTCGGAGGCCACTGAGGTTCTGCATTAGGAAGAAAACCTCAAGTTATCTTTTTTTGTGAAGCTTTTGTGCAGCTCTTTGTGTATCTCTGTCACTCCATTTGTTCTGCTTCTCACAGCATTAGTTCAAGTGTGTGTCTTAATCATTAATTAATCACTTCAGACACTAAGAAGCCTAAGGGAATCGGAAAGAAACGCTCTGGATGATTAATTCTTTTCCCATAAAAGCACTAAACTTGCCAGAGTTCTCAGCTCTGAGCCATGCGGGAACTATTTTCCTGTGTCAGACAGAAGCTCCCTAGGTGGGGATAGTGCACAGCTATTGAGCYGAAGGCTGGGGTTGGGCACTTTGGGAAGTGTTCTGCTGCAGGAGGCTCCACAAAGCCGTGGGAGAAGGGAATGCAGCCGGAGACAGCCCCGGGGCACAGCAGAGCTGTCACGCTGGCTCAGCACTGTCTCGCAGCAGATGTTTGCACAGAGATGAGGATGGAAAAGTGCTCAGGCAGTTCCCCTCGGGTCTGTCCTTGTGACTTTGGCAGACGGGATGTGTCTTGATCAGGGATTTCTGGCTTCGTGGTTTGTTCAGTTGTTTCAGTGAGGAGGAGAAAGGTAAATAAATGAACCGCTGCTGGGGGTGTCTGAGCACCGTGTGTGCACCAGGCCTGATTTCAGAGATTTTCCTCTGCCTCATCTCTTCTTCCCAACGAGTCACGGGCATTGGCAGGTTTTCAATATTTACTCTGTGTCCTACACCCCGATAGCAAATTGCACCAATGGCCAGAGCAGATTCATCAGGCCTCTTATCAGCTGTCAGACACTGCTGGGTGCCTCTGTTTGCCCTACAGCAGGGTGTTCCTACCCTCCGGATCTGTGTGCCCGTGGCAGCAGGGAAAGGCTGGGAATGTCACCCTGTGTCCATCAGTGTGTGCACCCTGCTGATCCAGGGCTGTTCCGGAGCTGCCTCCTAACGTGGCACTGATAAATCCCATCAGAGATGAGATCAGGTCAGACGGTGCCCATTAAATGTCAGCCCRGTAGTTCACACCGGCTCAGGGAAGGAAAGTGTGCTCAGGGAAGTCAGGAAAGGTGTAGCAGCCTGTCTCAGCAGGACGGCCGGGTATTTATCTCTGATTATCCACTGATGATGCATTTGCAAGGTTAAATAGTGCTGTGACATGAGCGGGGTTAAACAGCTCTGGGGTGCTTTGCAGTGCTGGGCTGGCTGGAAATGCCGGCTTGGAATGGCCACACTGGATCCCCTCGGGGAGGCTGGTGGTGCTGCTGGYGTGGGAGGGGTTGGTTTGGTATTCTGGGGATCTCACAGTGCCCTCTGGAGAACCACCTTTATTTTATTTCATTCTGTTTCCCCAGCTTTGGGGACTTGGTGAGCAGCTGCGTTCTCGGYCAGGATATTCCAAGTTGTCAGGGTTTTGTGGTCAAAATTTGGGATGTGATGGTGCCTGCATGGAAGGGTTAGATGGTATAGACTCTGAAGATTTATATATATATATATATTTTCCTTTTGCCTGTTTTAAAGTGTTCTTTTCTGACTATAGATTGTGGTTTTGGTCTTTTCTCTTTTTTTTTGTYCCTCATTCACCTCCCACTGAGAACCTGGAGAGCTGGAACCGATCTCAGCTGAGGTCSCAGCACAACTGGAGTGGGAGAAACAGCAGTTTGTCTGTATTAGGGCAGTCAGGCCGTGGGACACTGTCCAAACCCAAAGTTTACACATATGTTATTTACTCAGTGTTTCCACATGCACTAAAAGTGCAGCTACAATTCCAAACAGCATCTTTAAAACACTGGAGGAAATGAATCATCCCGGGATCTCTCAAGATGGACGGAGGCTGCCGCAGTGAGCGCTGACACCGTGACGACTTTCCCTTCTTTCGGGCTGTCTGCTCTGACAATCCTCGTGGTTCCTCCTCAGCAAGGCCTGAATCCTGCTTGAAATGAAAWAAAATGAAACCCTCTCCTGTTAATCACGCAGCTCCGAGGAAGGAGGGATGTTTTTGGCGTGTGTGTTTCCAGCGTTGCCCTCTTGTGGCTGTGCCCGGTGGGATGGGAGCTCCGGGCATTCCTGCTGCTAATTTTGGTTAATCCCGAGTAGCTTCATGTCTTGTGGAGGTTTTTGATGYGGAAAGTTGAATTCTGTGTGGAGCTGATGGGGAAGGCAGGAGCTGATGGACTCCCACTGGCCCCRTGGTGACACCAGCCCTGCTGTGCCCTGTCACTGTGGCACCAGCAAAATTCATTGATGTGCTTTTAACTCATTTATACCCAACCCATGGGTGACAATGACTCCTAAGTCCTTTCACACCCTTGCCTGGGCCTGATGCTGCAGGAGGAGTGCAAGGCCACGCTCCGTGCTTCCCTTTTGGACTTGTTTTAGGCCATCCCTCCTGCTTTCCAGCCTTTCTCTGGCAGTAATGAATTGCTCTGCTCCTCTTTGTGTTACGGATCACGGATCGAACAACTTCTGTGCTGCAGAGGAAGGTATCAGCTTGTTCTCTGGGGAAGAAGAGTTTGCATGAAGTTGCAGATGATTTCCCCTGAACGGGCAGGACCTGGAGACAGGAGGAAGAACATCTGTGTCATTTCCCTGCAGCTGACCACAGGCATGTCTTCACTGCCTCCCTCAACTTGTTCTGCCTGTCACCAGCAGCTCTCTCKCTGGGACATAATTTAGGGAGGTAGTCATATTTTAATGTGCTGGTTTATGTCTTATGTGTTACATAAGCACTCCTTAAATATTTTTTCRGCACTGAACAATGATTTGTGTTGGAGCATAATTCGGGATTTATTTTTGCTCCCCAGTGAATGAAAGTGGTCGGTGGTTTCCACCGATCCAGCTTTCCCTGTGCTGTGTGTGTTTAAGTGCATGATTCAGCTCTCACTTATGCTCAAGGCAGGGCTCTGGACCAGCTGATTGTATCAGCAGATTTCCCTGGGTGTGTTTCAGATGGCAGACCRGTCTAATCTCCAAAGCTTTCTCCTGTGGAAGTAATATTCTCCCCAATTTACATCACTGCAGCTGAGAGGAAAGCCAGGTTTTCGTGTGGAAGTTTTCTGCCTGGGGTGCACTGGGCTGGAMGCTCTGTGTTTACCAAGTGGGTTGTATTCAAAAGGTACAGAACCCAGAATAGAGCTGATGTGACTCATAGTGCAAACAAACAGCTGGAAAAAGTGAACAATACTCAAATCTTCTGGGCCTTCTAACTTGCTCAAGTGGTTTGGTAGGAATCTTAACAACTGTAAAAAACTTACTTGCCAGTTGCACAGCTAATGCTGGACTTCGTGTCCTGGACTCTTGATCCGAGTTAAGCAACTCAGTTTGAATATTTTTGAATTTGTGGCTTTTCTGTTAAGATGTAGCTGCAGGAAATGCCAGTAACTGTGCTGCTCCTCATATAGGGAGCTGAAATAGTTTATGGAGTCACCATGGCTGGGGAAGGGGGAGGCTCTCCCATGCCAGTTTTTTCTTAAACCCAAATAACCTTTGTTTAGTGGCTTCTTCAAGTCATGGAAGGAAAGGGGTCCTGTTTAGTTTTTTGTGTATATATGAATTTAGGGCTGTCTGGAGACTGAAAACTGAGCTAATCCATCACTTCAGATATTTTTCAATGCCTGTCCCCTTGGTAACAAAGCTGAAGTTCTGCCAGAGTTATTTTCAATGGTTTGCTGAAGAGTTATTGATATTCTATACTGGTTTGGCAGGGAAGCTGAAGGAATAAACAAATATTTCCATTTTCAGGGTGTGCTGTCATCACTGTGGATCATGTGCTGAACCTTCTCTGTGTTCAGCAGCATCGTGTCCTGAGTTTGGGATTGTCAGAACTCAAGTGATCCTGTGCTATTCCCTCTCACAAGCTTTGTAAATTCATCAGGGTTTTTRTGGGGCAGCAACAGATCATAATCAGAGAATAAAGAAATGGCTACGTGGGTAGTCAGACAGTGAAGWCTGTGTTCAAAGTGCACAAACAGCTGAACCTGAAGGAAACAACTTTATTGGGGTTTTTGTCTGTGTGATCTCTTCAGTGTTGCTGTTTTAGGCCTGGGGAATGCTGCCCTTGCACTGGGCTGTCACTGTGGCAAGTACAACCTGTAGATTTCCTGGGATTGATCMTGCCAGGAGGATTATACCCCTTTGCCTCTTGCAAAACAAGGATTTAGGGTTTTCCTGTTGTTAGAGCAGAAATACAATGGTGGTTTACCTCTTCTGGCACTTGGTATGGGTGGTCTGGAATGCTGTGAGRTAAGGGAGGATTTCTTTGTTGAGGACATATATTGTTGTTTATTTGGAGCAGTTCATATTCTCCAGGCAATGTCTGGCAAATAAATAAAAAGAAAGAGAGGGTTAGTTGGGTGGAAATTCAAATGTTTGCCCCCAAGGTACAATAAGGATTGGTGCACAAGGGGCATTTTTGCAGCATGACTGCAGTGTGGGTACAGACTCTACTCAGATTTACTGTTCCCCTCATATTTAAGAAACTCAGTCTGTATTTGCAGGTTATTTTGATGTTCTGCAAGTGTCATCCATTAAAATCAAAAATACAACCTTTGCCATGTAGAAAGGCAGGAATTGGTCCAGCAGGGAGCAGCAGGTGGTTTGGATGCTCTGTGGTGAAATGTTGTGTTGGCTGCAGCCTTTCCTGTGTGGGTTTTGTTTATGCAGCAATTTCAGACAAATTATCTGAACCCATCACGAGCTGACGCYGGAGCTGCAAATGAGCACAACCACATGGGGATATGGGCTACCCTTGTTCCTGTCTCATTTAATTCAGCCAAGCTTTCCTGAGCAGCCCTGTGCAGGTGAGTCCTGACTATATTTGTGGGTATATTCTGGTATGAATTGCCACAAATTATTACAAGTTAACCAGGCCTCACAAAAAAAGTGTTGTGCTCATTTTTCTCTTGTTAGTGGGCAGTTACTGAGCRAAATAAAATTTTCTTTCTGTCCCTGCTGTGAGTATTGGATGATACTATCTTGTAGAAAGTTACTTTAGCTCCATCCTTAAGCTTTAGGTGGTGGTAGGTGTGAAGACGTGAGAGTGTATTTGATGTGGAGGAACCACACGTTAATTATTCCCTGTAATGGATTGTGCAGTGTGGTGGGGTAGAGTGAAAGATTCCAGGCTGTGTCCACATGTTTTTCCTGAAGGGAACAGGACATTCCTCTCAGGATGGGTGTGCTGGGCAGTGCAGAACTGGGCAGCTGCTGGCAGAAATYCAGAGGAGAGTGAACACAGATGGTCACAGTGCTGCTGGTGTCAGTCTGTGAGGGCAGAGGGGGCTGGCACTGATGAGGGGGAGGCACAGCCACAGGGATGAGTGAGCAGAGCACAGATGAAGAATTTAGGGAGGCAGGTAATGGGAGCTGTTTGCTACAAGCTGCAGGGTGGGATAAGAAAGGTGTTTTGGGTTGGATCCTGGGAGAGACAGGAGCTGAGTCCTGGATTGAAGGAAGTGGAAGCTGCAGCAGCAGTCAGGGCTTGCACGGCACCACAGCAGGGTCAGGATTGCCGAGCAGGGACTGGGGCCTCTCTGCCTTTTCTGGCCTTCCTCCAGAAGCAAACGGCCTCCAGCCTCGGGGAGATCACTGCACACTTCCCTGGGCAGCAGCTCCAGGCTGCATTGCTCCGTGGGGCAGACACAGACTTAGATCACTGTGTCAGCTTTCCTGTTGGGCGCCCAGGAGCAAATCCCTGGGATTGTTCCTGCAGGCCAGGCTCCATCCCACTGCATTCCCAGGCTGGCCTGTCCTGCTGGTGTGACTGCACATCTGGAGACCATAATGAACTTGTTGTCTTCCARTGGTTGCTCAAATCATTGGATTAATTTTCCTAAGTTCTTGTTTTCATCACTGTGCAGCCAAGTGTCATTTAGCTGATCCATCTGCACTGAAATCCTGCATTCTAAGCCCTTTCCTTGTTTTCCTTAAACAGCTTTCCTTTGCATAAGACATTGGCTGTGCACAGCAGCCTTTCTGGGACCAAGCTGGACACTTTTATTAACAGCAGCTTGAAAAGTGCCTGTTTTCCATGTCTCCATCGGGACACCCTTTTCAGTAGGGCCCTGGCGACCTCAGCTGGCAAATGCCCTCAGGACACTGTCCAGAGCAAACATTTCTGGGGCTTGATTTAACAATACAACACTTGCTGCCAGCAGTAATAACCCAAACCAGCTGTTGGGGTAGATTTACACCTATTCCCTCCAGGAATGGCTCAGATTAATTAATTTTATGAAAGAAGACTATAATATACAATTTATGCACTGTAGCACTCTTTCCATTTTTTGCCTGTATTTACATATTGCAGCTCATTGGCAATGCAAGCTTGGATGTACAAAATGCCAAATTAATTAGAAGACTAAATGAATGGTTTTTCAAAAATATTGTATCAGCATCTATCTGCAGATCACAATATCCTGCAGTGGGATGTTAACAAAGAAGATTATCCTGGGCCTTTGTGCCTTCAGTCTGTGAGGTTTGCCCAACTGTGGCACTATACAGGTATTTAATTTAGTAATAAAAAGTCCAGAGTATTTTTCCATTTGGAAGGGACGCATCTCTTTCTAGAGTTATGCAACCGAGTCGTTTTGGTTTGGGTTTGCTGGAGCTGCCAAAGCCTTTCACAGCTGCCTTCCTTGGAGTCAAGGTTCCAGCATGTTTTTCACTGAGACTTAGACCTCTGACACTCTGAACTTCCTTCACAGAGATCAGAAATACCAGGAGGACTAGCACATTGTTTTTATTGTCTGTTTTAGTCTGAGACTTTCCAGTGAAATTTTCAAAGGTACTTTGCCAAGGTGACATCTCAAATTAAAATGCATCAGCTTGGACAGGAGAGCAGCAGAATGTTGTCAAGAGTGAGGGAAGAAAATATCCTCCTGGAGAGTGGAGAAAACACAAAGCAGGGTCTACTCTTTCCTTCATGGAAGTTTTATTGAGGAGTTTTATGGGTGGAGGGTTTGGCCCCTTATTTGAGAATCTTTTGAGAGATTCTGGCCATGGGAAGCTCAGCCTGTCAGGAATTCTGCCCTGGATGTGTTGAGAGCGAGAAAGTGCCCAGCAGCACAACTCCACATGGTGTGGCTGGTCCGTTCCTGAGGGCCACAGGGAAACGTCCCTGCACAGTTCACTCTCTGCAAACACTTGGAAAATGGGATAGATGGACTTGCTGCAGTGTGGGAAGGTTGGAAGAATAATCTCTTTATTGGTGGAAGATTGTTGGGGTGCTACAATCAGCCCTGCTGTAATTCCTTTGGGCTGAGTAGGTTTGATGGCTGTTGTGTTCCTGTCACAGGGTGTTGCTACACCCTCAGAAATACTTGGTTGTGAAATTATTGGATTACTGAATGAGCTTTTGTTTTGCCGCCTACCAGACTCTGAATGCTCTGTTGTGAGCCCGGGAGCTGAAATCCATCAGTGCATCCCCAAACCTTCCCCAGTTGTTACTGACAGTGGCTGTGTGGAGGCTCATTCAGGTGCAAAGCAGGGGCTGAACTCTGCTCCTCTGACAAATTCAGGGAGCTGAGGGTGCACGCACCCCCTCCATCCTCAGCTTGCTCAGTTGAATCCTTGTCTTCCCCAAAATCTCTTTCCCTGCATCCGCTGCCAGCTGGAGCCGCCGTGCTGCTCCTCTGCGTCTCATCAACTTCGCAGCTCCCAGCTGACATCTCTGGATCTCTGTGAGGGGAGGTTCGGGCCGTGTGACCCCGAGCGCGCTGTCGGTAATGGATCGCACACTGTGTGCAGGGAGCGCCTGCYGGGCTCCGGGAGAGGCTGCGGGAGCCTTTGGGATTCCAGCAGGATTGTTTGCACAAACGCGTTACGCCCCTGTGCTGCCGAGGGGGTGGGTGTGTTCGTCCCCGATAAAAGATTGGCTTCTGCCCTTCATCTTCCCCAGCAGCCAGAGGAGCTGGGACTCCCCACAGCTCTGCAGGGGAAAGGAGAAGCCCGTTTGCTCCTAGAAATGGGCAGAAAGGACTTCAATTATCTTTTCCTCACCGTTTTCTGCACAATGGCTCTGAGGCTGAGCTGTGTCAGCTCCATGTCTGTGGCAGGGCTTGGATATGTKGTTACAGCAGCTGTTGTGCTTTCAGCTGTGGTAAGTGATGGACATCACAACTAAACACTGATAAACTGCTGGTTCCAGCTGCTTGCAGSAGTCCCTCTCCTTTAACTCTTTGGYAGGGTTTTGTCCAGTTTTTAGTGGGAATTTGGGAGGATTCAGGCTGACTGGAACCGTGATGATAAAGTTCATTCTTTTCCCTCTTTGATATCTGATTTCAGCTTAGGAATGATAAAGTTCATTCTTTTCCCTCTTTGATATCTGATTTCAGCTTAGGAATCACTTTGATACCTAACTTGCTGTTTTGCTTTCTAGTTTGTAACATTCTTTATTTCTGCCTTGAAAACTGAGCATATTTTACTTTTGTCCATCAGCTGCTGTGAACATCTTCTTTGTCAAAGTACTGAATGCTTCTAATGCAATATTGTAATGTTTTCTTCCCTGTTACCTGATAGCACTCARAGGCATGATGTGATCAATGGACTGACTTCGTTGCCATTGCACCAGAAATGTTTTATTTCCTTTCAGAATTATCGAAGTGAATTCTTTTATAAAAGAGGAAAGTGTTCATTATGTTTGTTAAAAAAASAAAAAAGGATATTGCACGGTGTTGATATATTGCATAAGTATGGCAATAAACATATTAAACCAAAATTGCAATGTCCCTAGGACAGGATGTTGTGTAAATTAATGTAATTCCTGCAAGGGAGCAGTGAAAGTAACAGGTCAGAACAGAAGAGCTTTAAGAAACCTGTTAATTACCTAAGTATTCAATGATACAGCATTTTCCATTTGATTTTAGAAAACCTGTAAATCATGTGTGTGCAGGGTGTACAACATGTGGAGTTAAAAGGAGTTTCTTTCCGACAGCCTGGAGTGTCAAGCTTCAGTTATGTGCCATACAGAAAAGTTATAAATTAGCAAGGAAAATACAGAGATTAAAATCCAGAGAGAGACACAATAGAGTCTAGAAGAGGATAAGCCAGGAATAAACCAGGAAGAAGTGATTGGAAGTGAAAATTAACAGTGATCAATGGAGAGGGATTTGTTCCACACACATCCTTATGTTTTCCCCTCCTTCAAAATTCAGCGCACGAGAGAAAAAGGAAACTTTCCACTTTTTGCCTGGCATAAGAAGTTTAGAGAAGAGAAGCAATTTAATTTCAATACTTTTATGTGTCCTGCACACTGAACAGCATCCTCTGTCTCACCCCCAGCCTGTCAGCATGGTGGAACACGCCGAGTTTTTGAAGGCCGGGAAAGAACCCGGCCTTCAGATCTGGAGGGTCGAGAAATTTGATTTGGTGCCAGTGCCAAAGAACCTGTACGGAGATTTCTTCACGGGAGATTCCTACCTGGTGCTGAACASCATCAAGCAGCGCAGCGGGAACCTCCAGTACGACCTGCACTTCTGGTTGGGTGAGTGCTGGGAGTGGCCCCGCAGAGCTGGGAGCCCAGAGTGACCCCTGAGCCTCTCTGCTCCAGCCGTGGCCAGTAAATGTTACCCAAGGAAATTAAAATGCAGTTCTGGGTGTAAATAGTTCTACCCGTGTCAAATATTTTCATGGTCTCTGCAATAGAGAGTGCAGCCAGCTCTGATCCTAAAAGCAGCTTTTCCTGGGCAATAGGACAGGTAAGTCCCTGTTCTGCAGAGGTTCACTGGGTAGGCAAAATCTCAGGTGAAAGGTCTGGCTGAAATCCTTTCTGTCTGGACGGAGGGAGGTCAGGTGTGTTCCTCCTGAGCAGGGAGTGGGATTTTTCCCTCTCCTACCTGCCCTCTGCAGTCCRTGTCACAGAGTACCGTGCCAAGGCTTTCCCCACAGCCTGCAAACCCCAGGCTCTTCGACCATATCCCAGTTCAATCTGCTTTCTCCCCGTGTGTTTGCACAGTTGGGTGCAGAGGCAGACCCTGCATTCCCTCCCAGCGTGTCTCTCCATGTTTCAGGTGATGAAAGCTCTCAGGATGAGCGTGGGGCTGCTGCCATCTTCACTGTGCAGATGGATGAGCACCTGCAGGGGAAGGCTGTGCAGCACCGTGAGGTGCAGGGCCACGAGTCCCCCACCTTYCTGGGCTACTTCAAATCTGGCATCAAATACAAGGTGGGTGACAACTGACCCGAGGCTGCAAGAAATGGCATCCTGCCCAGTTCCCAGGAGAGTGAGAATTGCCCTTTTTCCAGTTGCTTAAAACCCATTCCCAGCCAGATGTTTTCAATGAGTTGGAGCAGCACAGGGTGGAGAACAGCAGATCCCAGTGGGAGAGATTTGGCTGAATTAATCGTACACAAGGAAAGCCCCAGAAAATTTTAGGAATCGAGGTTTTGTTTTTCTTCGAGAGGCAGAGGAAAGAGCAGTCCCAAGGCACCTGGAATGAATTTAAGAAGCAGCAAAGTTAATGGGAAAYGCCTACCCAGGAGATTTGACTTCTCCCCACTTGCATAACAGTTTGACCTTGCAGTCTCTGTGCTTAGCCCACCCTCCCAGCATGTGCAATGTTTTGGTAAGGGAGATGAACAGTAGTGGGAGTTACTCCTCCCTGCCATCACAATAAAGTGGGATAGAAGTGAAAACATGCAGTCAAGCAGTTGTGTCTGTTAGGAATCCAAAGGCACAAGGAAAGTGTTATCAGGTCACATGCTTGCAAAGTGCTGACATTTCCTCATGTCTGAGACTTTCCTGATCTTTCCGATTTGTTTATTTCCCGCTCACTTGTTGTTACTTTCATTCCTTTAAACTTGGTTGTGCTTTTTTCGAGGGTAACTGACATGGGTCCTGTTGCCTGCATTGATAAATAATTCCCAGTATCTATCAGCAGAGAAAGTGAATCCTGAGCTTGGGACAATTTCTGGTAGACAGGACATGTTCTACACATGGGAACACACTCTTCCCCCCAGTCCTGGTGTGAATCTTTGCTCCTGTGTTTCCCCCCAGGCTGGTGGTGTGGCTTCTGGCTTCAGGCACGTGGTTCCCAACGAGGTCACCGTGCAGAGGCTGCTGCAGGTCAAAGGCAGGCGAACAGTCCGGGCCACGGAGGTCCCTGTGAGCTGGGACAGCTTCAACACAGGGGACTGTTTCATCCTGGACCTGGGCAGTGTGAGTACCACGTCAGAGGCACAATTCAGGGGCAGGAAATACCTGACACTTCACATAAGGTTTTTCTCCCCCCGCTCTGCTGAAACCATCTCAGTGCCGAGCATCCTGACACGCTGTCACCGTTCAGTCCCAGCCGGGTCCTGTCTCATCCAGAGAGGTGCTGTCATGCTCTGACACGACTTTCACCTTCCCCCAGAACATCTTCCAGTGGTGTGGCTCCAAGAGCAACCGGCAGGAGCGGCTCAAGGCCACGGTGCTGGCCAAGGGCATCCGCGACAACGAGCGCAACGGGCGCGCCAAGGTCTTCGTGTCAGAGGAGGGATCCGAGCGTGAGGAAATGCTCCAGGTTGTTCCCTTTGTCTGTTTGTCTGTGCTGGATGGGAGTGTGGTGTGTGGGAAAGGTGGGGTGGGTGGTATAAACACACAGCTCGGTGCAGACCTGCTCCTCTGCCCCACTGGGACATCACAGGGAATTTACATGATTGAGCTGGAATTCTCTTCTACTCATTCTCGAGTGGAACAACTGGGAAGGAAGATCATCTTGGACTGGCTGGTAATGATTTTTCTCTCCCTCACAGGTCTTGGGACCAAAGCCCAATTTGCCAGAAGGGGCTTCTGATGAGACCAAAACCGACACAGCCAACAGGAAGCTGGCTAAGCTCTACAAGGTAACGAGGAACCCTGACATAACTCTGGGGAGAGTGGGGTGATCTTGGTGAAATCAGATGGAGGTGCAATATGAGCTGCTCTGAGCCCTACTCCTGTCTCACTCTGCTTCTTAACAAGTTTTGTGTATGAACCTTGGGTGCTTACASTGCATGTCCATGTACTTTCTGTTGYGTTTGTCACCACTTAYAACTGTAGTTAGACRGCTGGGACTTTGAGGAATTTTTGAGAAGAAGGTGGAGTGTGAAACAAATGAGGGGGAAAGGGAGCTTTCCTCTGTGCTGTCAGGCATTGTGTTGGGAAGGTGAGAGGAAAGAACTAGGCACAGTGAGCCTGAGAAGCAGGACCTGCCCCTTTCTGACACCCATATGSAGCCATGACTTGGAAGGTGACATTTGCCATCAGCTGTGTGAGTGGCAAAGAGTGTCCAAGACTTTTTTGGGGGAATCTTCTCTATGCTCCTCTGGTATCCATGGGGTGAATGTCTGCTAAGATGGTTTGTTAGGTGGCACTTTATGCATTAGTCAGTAGAGGAAATCAGATTTTTAACCCCACTTGATACAGGGAGGCTGTTCCCAGTTACCCTCCAGTCCATGTGTGCAGTTTTTTGCTTTGGAAGGTATTTCCTTTGCCCTGAGGATATTTCCCATTTTGGACCAATCTCTCTTTGGTCCCAGCAGTATCTGCTTTKCTAGAAATCCTTGAAATCTTCAGARTCAGTGTGATGTTTTTGCCATACTGTTGCTGTGTCGGAGGTATCCTGTTCGAAAACAATAGTGCCTGCAGCAGCCAGTGCATTCAAATGGATTTCCCTTCCCCTCCCTGAGCTCTGAAGGGAGCAGGAGGGAGCAGAGGGTGCCTTGTGTGACCTCTGTGCTGTGTTGTCACAGGTGTCCAACGGGGCTGGGAACATGGCAGTGTCCCTGGTGGCAGATGAGAACCCCTTCTCCCAGGCAGCCCTGAGTACAGATGACTGCTTCATCCTGGACCATGGCACAGATGGAAAGATCTTTGTTTGGAAAGGTACCTTAACAACCAGGGAGAAAAKAATTAATATCATAAATAGCAAGGCAGTTGTTCTCTCTCAGCCACCACAACAGGCACGAAAGAGATCAAGCAATGGTYATTTGTTATTTGGCATCATTTGTCTGGAAGGCTGGGCCCTTCTGCTTTTGCAAAAGGAGCCTGGGACAGTTTCTTCCCTGGGTAAAAGACCCTGACCCCCTTTCTCTCTATTTTCATTAAAGGCAAAGGTGCCAACTCAGAAGAGAAGAAGGCAGCACTGAAAACAGCCTCAGAGTTCATTGACAAGATGGGTTATCCCAAACACACCCAGGTAAGGACCTGTGGCAGCCCAAGCACTGGGGTCACTCTTCTGCYACATGAGCCAGGGAGTGCAGAGCATGGATGGCTCAGGTGTTGTGTCCCTGTCAGCCYTTCAAGTCTCCTGTTGTGGGGGTTCTGCTCTGTTTTGGGAGTTCTGCAGTGCTGCTCCTGAGCTAAAGCAGCGTTTACCCCAGCACAGCTGGGAGTTAAAATCTCTTCCTCTCAGACACTCTTTTACCTTTTCCATGACCTCTTCCAAGAATGAAAAAGAGGAGTAGATAAACCCGCCGTTCTTCGGGAGATGCTTCTAAAGGCTCATTCCTTTCAGATCCAAGTCCTCCCTGAGAGTGGTGAGACACCTTTGTTCAAGCAATTCTTCAAGAACTGGCGGGACAGGGACCAGACAGACGGGCTGGGGCAGCCCCACGTTTCTGGCCATGTGGCCAAGATCGAGCAGGTCCCTTTCGACGCGGCCACCCTGCACAGCTCCAAGGCCATGGCTGCCCAGCACGGCATGGAGGATGATGGCTCTGGCAAGAAACAGGTCAGTGCTGCCACAATCCCTCTGGGAAYGTTGCCAAACTTTCCTTTGCTCCTTGATGGCACTGCTGCAAGAGCAGCAGGACAAATGGAGGCCAGAGAGCCATCCACACAGGTCTTGGAACTACTGGGGGAATTTCTGATGCCAGAAATAGCAGGAGGGTCTTGAAAGCCCTGCAGAAAAATGGGGTTGATTCTGACTCCAGCACTGTGGACATGGCTTTATTCCTCCTCCTGGTTATTCTCCCTGTTGCCATCACCTGTGTGAATGTCTTGGAGCGCCTGGGTTCATGACTTTGAGCATAGAAGCAGGGGTGGAGTTGAGTTTGAACGGGCTGGGGGCTGTCCAGGAGCCCCAAACAGCTGCCCCGGCCGAGGTTTGGCTGTTTAAAAACGCCCCGAAAATCCTCAAAGCTCCGTTGGGGACCAGCCAGGGGAGCGGACGGGAATTGTCCCGTCAGGTCTCGGCAGAGGGCGCGGCAGCACCGCCAGCTCCGGGATGCGGAATTTAGGGATAACGCGGGCCGGGAATGGGCTCGTTCTGCAGCGCCTCTGCTCCTCTCCCGCCAGATCTGGAGGATAGAAGGCTCCGAGAAGGTGCCGGTGGACCCCGCCACGTACGGGCAGTTCTATGGCGGGGACAGCTACATCATCCTGTACGATTACCAGCACGACGGGAAGCGGGGACAGATCATTTACACCTGGTACGCGACTTCTGGGGCAAGCGGGAAACGCTGGGGCTGGTGGGGCTGCGAGTCCGCTCGGAAAATCGATCGCTGCTGGTTCCCGCGTTCAGAGGATCTTTGGGGGATAAAGTGTCACCCTGGATAACTTTTCCTTGCAAACAAAACAATACCAGAGATTTGGGATGTTTCATTTGAAGTGGAACAATGGAGGGAATTACTGTGAGAGCTTTTTTTTTTCCATTTCCCCCCCACCCCTGGTTATTACTCCCTTCTTTGGATCAAGCTCTGCTTATCTAGCAAAGTGCTGCTTATCTAGGAAATGTTCTTATCTCCCCCTGTACTTGCTGTGCTACAATAGAGGATAAGGAATTTCTCTTTTGTGTGGAATGAATTGCTGCAGAGATTCGGTAACACAGGGTTTCCTTACTTCCTCTTGATCTCTGTGTGTGTGRGGAAAGGCTGAGAATAAAGCTGGGATTTGGCCTTGTTCTCCAGGCAGGGCGCCGACTCCACGCAGGATGAGATTGCCACCTCTGCATTCCTCACAGTGCAGCTGGATGAGGAGCTGGGAGGCAGCCCCGTGCAGGTAAAGAGACCCAACAGAAACCAACCCCAATGCTGGAGGAATAAAGAATATATATATATATATATATATATTAAACACCTGGCCCAGCTGGGTGCTCTGTGAATATTCCAGCTCAACGCAGGGTTGTAAAAACCATTTCTGGTTAATCTTGTGCTCCTCCAAACTGACAGCAAGTTTCTTTTTTTCTTCAGAAACGAGTAGTGCAAGGGAAAGAGCCCCCTCACCTGATGAGCATGTTTGGTGGGAAGCCCCTGGTGGTTTACAAGGGCGGAACCTCGAGGGAAGGAGGCCAGACTGCGCCTGCGGCCACGCGGCTGTTCCAGGTCCGCTCCAGCACCTCGGGGGCCACCCGGGCAGTGGAGGTACGTGCAGGGGGATCAGCCTGGGTGCTGTGTGTGCACCTCGTGGTGGGAACACCACCCATGGAAGAGTTCAGTTCCCTCCATGGGAGAGGGACTTGGGCCAGGATACAGGTTCAGACACCGCTGCTCTGAGAGAAAATGCACAAACGCCTCTGTGCAACAACAAAGGGGAGAATATTAAACCCTGGGGAGGAGAGGGCAGTGGTTTATGGCTGCAGACACTTCCCCAAGTTTCCAGCTTCAAGAGGCTTCTCGTTAACACAGAGGAGTTGATGTTAATGATTGATTGATCACTGTTGGTAGCAGGGACTGCTCTGCCATGGGCTCCCCAGTGAGCTCCTAAATCTCCAGCCATAAGCACCAGGACTGGCACGATGGCRGCCAGGCTAGGTCATGTGTACCTGTAATCACACACTGAAACAGTTATTTACTCTTCCCATGTGGAAAATCTAACTCATCGCTTGGATACAGGGAATATGCAGAACATCTGACAGCCCTACGTGCTCATATGGAAAATCTTGTTTGCAGTTTATTCAACTGTAGGTTCTGGTTTGATTTTGAAGTAACAGGCTCTGTGTAGAGGATGGGKACATCTGACACCTGCAGTGTTCCTTCTTTTCAGCTGGATCCTACAGCCAGTCAGCTGAACTCCAACGATGCCTTTGTCCTGAAAACTCCCTCTGCTGCCTACCTGTGGGTTGGCCAAGGAGCCAGCAACGCTGAGAAATCAGGAGCACAGGAGCTGCTGAAGATCCTGGGARCTCGCCCAGTACAGGTTGCTGAGGGCAAAGAGCCAGGTGAGGGGGTCACAGTGGAGTCTGTGATCGTTTCTATGTAGCTGCACATCCTCAGCAATTATTCCATGATGTTTTGTCTCACAGAACAAGAAGATGTGGACATGGGCAAGAGGGGCTTCTCTGGGGTATCTTCATTGTTTTACAGCGCTCTCATGTCTGCAGGCCATTGGGACTTTCTGACCCAGAGGAATGCTTCAATTCCTGCCCAAACCATAACCCTGGCGTGTGTTCCACGGCCAGGAGAAGCACCAGTGTCCGTTTCTGTTTTGCAGACAATTTCTGGGCAGCCCTGGGTGGCAAAGCTCCGTACCGCACCTCGCCCCGCCTCAAGGACAAGAAGATGGACACTCACCCCCCGCGCCTCTTCGCCTGCTCCAACAAGAGCGGCCGCTTCACCGTGAGTGCCTGGGGSATTCCTTCATCCTTCACCTGGGGGATCCACCTGGCAGGCCTGGGAGAGGCTCAGGCACAGCTGCTCGGAGCCCCCCACCAGCGGTTACACCTCATCTTTATTGGGSTGGTTTGTCCTGTACAGGTAAAAGTGATGCTTGAAGCCTGTGCTCAGTTTAACGCTCTGTTTTGCAGATTGAAGAAGTTCCTGGAGATCTGACTCAGGATGACCTTGCCACAGATGATGTGATGCTCCTGGACACATGGGATCAGGTATGTCACATTTACGGGGGGACAAGAGGAGCAAAGAGTAGGCACAGGTTGGCTCTAGATTGAGACCCGAACCACAATAGCCAGARGTGCTGTTGTATTACAGATTCAGCACACATCAGCCACAAGGCAAGTCAGAGATGAATTTTGATGTTTTTCAAACATCTGCTACTTTCCCCTGATATTAAGCTAGTGTAGAATTTGTTCAAGGGTCTACAGTTCATGTAGATAAAAYGCAGGCAAAAAACTTCCCATTATTGAGCAATAGACCTTTGGTCATGTTGGTCAACAACCCCAGGCACACCAACACAAGGATTTTCTGGTTTGTGTCACACTCTGTTCACTGAGGCTTCATCTAAATTATCCCTTCATAAAGAGAATGATTGTCGTGCAAGTCATTAATATTTTTATCTTTAGGTCTTTGTATGGATTGGGAAAGATGCCCAAGAAGAAGAAAAGACCGAGGCACTGAAGTCTGGTAATGTCACATTTTCCTCTCTGAACTATCCCTTTCTCATTTCCCCGCTGTGTGATCGCGGCTCACGCCATTTATATTCTGCCAGGCACAGATAAAACCCTAGGGTGCAGATTTTCAGTGAGTGCTTTTGTTCAAATGGCCAGTGTGAAGCTGCCTCTCTGAGGGCCATTTAGCCCCAGCTGGGCTGGTGCTCAGCGAGGTGCCCTCCCTGTGTCCCCAGCCAAGCGCTACATTGACACAGACCCGTCCACGCGGGACAAGAGGACCCCGGTGACCATTGTCAAACAGGGCTTCGAGCCTCCCACCTTCTCCGGCTGGTTCCTGGGCTGGGATGATGACTACTGGGCTGTGGACCCCCTGCAGAGAGCAATGGCTGATGTGGATGTGTGAGGGGTGTTTGAAACAGAGCAAGTTCAGTGCCTTCAATGCCTTCAAGAGCTCCTTCCTCCTGCAGGATGTATGTTTAACGAGGGAATGATGTTAATAGCCAATTAGCTGTGCAATAATTTCCGAAAACAATCATGACCAGTCATTGACCTACTCCTTGCTTTGGTTATATTTAATACAATAAAGCTTGTATGAAATATGGGAAGAACAGAAATGGTGGGGTTTGTTACAAAGAAAACATTAAAGAGCAGCTGTGGATCCCATGTTTGAACACACCTTAGAAACCAAAACCTTCTTTGTGCCATCTTTTGTGCATGGRCTTTTTACTAAACGGTTACAGAGATTATTTTGAGGAATTTGGGACTGCTTTGCTTTCCCCTCTTCAGAATTATATGCATTTGAGACCCCGATAAACAGTATTTCACTCTTTCAGAAACTCACTCATTAGTAAACAGCATGTTTTTTATTCAGGATAAGAGCAAAAAGCATCTTGTAGAGTCAACAAAAATTCACAGGGGTGGCACCTCCAGCAGGAGCAGCGGGAGTTACAGAGTGACTCATCTTCCCTAAGGATTAACTTGGAGCTGTGCAGTTGCTCTCGTTTCCCACTCCAAGTGTCTGAGCACAGCAATGCTAATTTCTCCAGCTTTGTTAACTGATTCTCCTGCTCTCRGCCAGAAGTAAAGCTCAGCTTACATGAGCTGCCACCTTGACAAACACAGAATATATTCTTTTGGTGATGCAGAGGAAAACCTGTCCAACAGACAGGCAGAAAAGCAACAGCACTTGGGCATCTCCTGCCAGTGACAAAGGCACAGCGTGTCGAGGCACAGGTACCCAGGCCTAAAACACCTGTAAATACAGAGCTGATTGGAGCAGAAAGGGCATAAGGAACAACATGGAGTAATGCTGGCCAGTGGGAGAAGGGCACTTACATCACTGCTCTTGGGGTTTCACCTCCATTGCCACGTCCCAGAATTTAAAGATCTCAGACTCAGTGCTGGTGGCAGCCTGACGAGCCTTCCCCATGCAGCCTCCAAATCTTCTCCTATTTTTCTGTACTACAGAGGTACAAAACAAGAAGTTGAACAGCTTGGGTTATGTAAGCTGAGGCTCAGCTGCTTTGGGGATGAAGTGTAAGCCCTTATTGACACACCAGGTCTGCACAGAGCAGCACCAACAGGTAAAGCACCAGTGCAGCACCTTCTGTTAAACACCACTCCTCCCTGCTAGTTACAGACATGTCATTTCCTAGAGAAATAAGGTTTAGGTCTGGATAAAATGCAGCACTTTGGTTTTTTAAAAATATTTTTAGGAGAAACAGATACAAACAGAGCCTTTTCAGTGCTTTAAAGCAGTGTAACTCTGTGCAGACACAGCCCCATAACAACAGCAGCTCATCAGTGACCACAAGCACGTTGTATCCATAACTACGGCATGTTTGTGCCATTCCTGGGTGGCAGAAAGGCAGAAAGTTCCCTAGCAATTGTTTCTCATCAATGGGGGCTGGTTTAGAGAGCACGAGCCTGATTTTCAGGAGTCCCCAGGACACTATTCCACTTCCCTTGCAGGGCTACAGACCCATTTTGTACAAAGAATAATTCCAAATGTTGGATCACCTCTACCGCAACTGGTTTTGTATTCTATTTGAAAAGGAGGTTTTGGATTAGAGGTGTCCCATCCAGGACAAATTGGATAAAGTTTATTTAAGATCACAACCTGCTTGTACTCCTTCTGAGAGGTTTTCAACTTCGAATATTGCGCTTGCCCACATTCACAAACATTACATACAAGTTCTATAACACACTCGGTAAAACAGAAAGGTTCCTGAGCAAACCCACTTCGCTAACACTGCCACAAGCTACACTACACAGGGAATCCAGTGCTGCAAACGTGGGCTGACCCCGAGCTCGCCCCTCCCCGAGCCTCTCTACTCCTTCACACCTAGGAGACCCTGCAGGATGTTTATGGGCAGGGGGAAGACGATGGTGGAATTCTTCTCGGCAGCGATGGTGGTCAGGGTCTGCAGGTAGCGGAGCTGGAGAGCAGCAGGAGACTCCGTGATCACCATGGACGCCTCCTTCAGCGCCCGGGACGCGTTCATCTCGCCCTCGGCCGCGATCACCTGCGGGGGCAAAACCAGGGAACCTCAGCTCGTCCTGCAGGGAGCAACGGGCAATCCACAGGGCATTTCAGCCCCAGTCAGGGACCCTGGGAAATAACCTGCCCTGGGCACCAGCCACTCGTGTTTGCCCTCCAGGCCCCAGTGCCTGGTATCCTCCCATCCAGAGTGCAGGATCACAAAAGCTGACATCAGGTCTTGAGAATGCATGCAAGCATTTATTCTATCTTCAGAAGCGTTTGTGTTTCTTCCAGCACTGCCTCTCAAAAGCAGAGGCACTCCCCATAGATAGCGGGAAATACTTTCTCCCTCAAGCTGTACTTTTTTATGTCTACAAGGGCTTGAGAGGGAATGGTGTATTTCTTATTTGGGAAAAACCAAATCCGGCCCCCAGGATGTCATTACCTTGGCTCTGGCCTCCCGGGCAGCCTCTGCTTCTGCAGCCATGGCTCTCTGCAGCTGGACAGGCAACTTCACATCCTTGATCTCCACACGTTCCACCTTAATGCCCCAATTGTCTGTTGCCTCATCAAGTGTCACCTACAGAAGGCAGGACAGGTAAGTGAAACCTCACACCAGGCTCAAACTAATGCCCAAATTTGAAGAATGACCAATAAACCAAATGAATTCTCTTCAAATTTTCAGACTTTCAGGGCTTTTAGTATTTGTAGTATGATTTGATAGCTATAAGAGCACAACTGTTTTAAATTAACAAAAACCCCCAGAGCTTGATTAATGTATTGAAGGAATTCTGTGGCAGTTTCCTCCAACAGTGAAGGACTGACACAAGGATCCAGGGAAGCCCTCCTCTCCTGTATCCCTTGTGTGCTAGCCCCATTCCCCCTTGGTGCTTTAGTCCCTCACTCTTATTTTACAGAGTGCCCTCTCAAGAGATCTTGTCAGGGCTTTGCCTACAGCTCCAAACCATAACTTAGCACTTAGAGATAAAATAAATCCACACCTTTAAGTTATGCCTGGAATTGCTGCTTAACCTGCTGTTTGCTGGATTGCTCCAAGCTGCTCGTACCTGCATGCTGTGTGCAATTTCCTCGCGGTCAGAGAGGATCTCAGAGAGGCTCTTGGTGCCCAGGACATTCCTCAGGGTGGTCTGTGCCAGGAGCCGGGTGGCCGAGTCGGCGTTGGTGATGTTGGCCACGGCCAGGGTGGCGTTCTGCACTCTGTAATACACCACTCCATCCACGTTAATTGTCACCGAGTCCCTGGTCAGGATCTGAAAAGCCACGGGGAAAGTACAGAATATTCCATAAACACCAGCTTCATGATTATGACAATCACCTAWTTGTTTTACTACACCAAGTCCTGGTTTCCCACTGTCTCGAAAACAGAACTCCTTAYACACATATGCTGCATGTGAACATCCCAGTGTTCACTAACCTCCCAGTACAGCTCTGGGAAGCTGAGACTAAATATGGGAYTAGAAACTTCTCAGTGAAAAACACATTCCATTAGCTTTGCCCTTATGTTATTTTTAACCCACTTCCTCGAATTCACAGAGGGATCTGCAAGTTATACCAGTGACAGGAAAAAGAGATAAGGCAGAAATTTTTTACTCTGAAATTCATCTTCGCCTGGGAAGGTTTAACCAGTGATTTTGGCAAGGAATCACACAAGGCAGGTGCCTGTGGTGCCTTTCAGTGAGGTTACAGCAAGGCCCTGGGGACTGTGCTGCACAACTGCAGCCTCCTGGGACAGGAGGGYGTCCCTGCACACGGGAGCTCAGAGMACCAGGGCCATGCCCACAGCTGCCCTCGTTCCATGGTACACAGTTACCTTCAACATTTACCTGCCCTGTCCCTTCCCAAACTACCTCTTCCAGCAGGCTTTTCATCACACAAARGCTAAAGAATGAGTAGCATGCACAGAAATCGTGTTGAACAAATAAAAATGGATTTCTGCCTCTGTGTAAAGAGCACAAACCTAAATCCATAAGTGTAATTTAATTGAGTCAAAAGAAAAACCGGATTACTGATGACCTCACTAATGGTACATCAGCAGCTGCAAGCACATTCTGCCTGCCAGTGATTAGGTTTCTCCCAATTACCCTTTAGAGTGCACCAGGACAGCTGCCATTTGTCTCAATCTACAACTAACCATGAGCAGCAAACCCACGAGCAGATGTGACAGGAAACAGATGCAGGACACAAGTTGCACGGAGCATCTCTGTCAGRGAAAATGCACCTGATACATGAGTGATACAGTCATAACCATCAGGATATACCATTGTTCACCAACTGATTTTTAGAGGGAAGGTTGGGCTTTATTCTTTTGTTATCCATCCAGTTGGTAGCACTGAGTTCAGCCAGCTTAATGCTCCAGAGACATTCTGCTACAAAGTTAGGATGTCCAAGGAAAATCAGACTAGAAATCAAAGTGATTTTTTTTGTTCTTCAGGACATGCCATGAGTGGCAGYACCCTCCTCATGTTCCTGTGCAGGGCAGGGCACAGGAGCCACGTGCACACAAACCCAACCAAGGGAGCTGGCCCCTCATCCCCCCAGCTGCTATAAATAGCATTTGATGTATACACCAATTTCATCCCCTTACTTGAGCCCRTTTGTACACGTAGATAAATTGGCACAGGACAGATCCCTGCTGTGCCTGGAAACCTTCCAGATTTCACAGAAGCAATTAGGGAATGTTGTATGAAGCCCAGCAGCCTTCGTTCCAAACCCCTCCCATTCCAGCTCTCAGGCAGTATTCAATTATCTCATTTGGTCCTCAGAGCATCATCTGTTTTCTTTCAGTGCTCTTCCCTTCCTGGATGACATTTCTAAGGGATATGTGTATTCTTCACAATACATTGCACCTGCACAAGGAATCTGTATTCAAACTTCATGTTACCCAATACTGAGAGGGGAGAARGAAAAGCAAAGTGCACAAAATTCTGCAAGTTCTGTAGTAGATGCAAAGGCGAATGCAAACTCACCTCCTGAGGAGGGATATCAAAAGAGATGGTTCTCATATCGACTTTGATGAAGCTGTCTGTGCAAGGCAGGACAAAAAACAAACCTGTGCGAAAAAAAATCCATTCAAGAAGATGTGAAAATGGGCCATTAAAGCAGACAAAACTTGTTACTGCAATAAACTGAAATCCAACTGTTGTGGCTGTGCAGCTCCTTGTGAGGAGCTCAGCAGCACAACACTTGTTAGTGGCTTCCAAACCAAGGTAGAGATTTTCTAAAATGCATGCTGAGAAACTTCAATTTATCTGGGTATCACTTACTTAGAGATTTTAAACATTTGGAAATAAAACAGTCCCAGAACTATTAACAGCTACTTTTAAAAACGTCCCCCACATAGTTACTTGTGGGGYCTAATTCTGGCAAGCATCAACCTCCTGCCTTCTGTTCTGGTGGCTCACTGAGAGTCCTGAGCTTTACAGCAATGTGGAACATRGCAAAGCCTGGGTGAAAACGAAGGGAGAAGCCCTTGCCCCTTTCTGTCACTTTGAGCAGCAGGAGCAACAGCAGAAAGTAACATTCTCAGAGATCTCAGAGTTCTAATACAGAGAGGCAACTTGTCAAAACTATCAAATACTCTACTGGCTTCTGTTACTGCTGAAGGACATCAAGGCTTTCAGAYTCTTTGGGTTTAACTGATACATCAAATTCTTTTTTTCAAACAACCCATTTGAAAACTCCCTTTACATTTAGTGCTTTTGATTCTGCCTGCAGATCATACATTAACAAAGGAGAGCTGGGTAAAATTAAGTTTGCTGGCTTCTCAATCCAGAATATGAATCAGAACTTTATGAGCTGGAAGAGACCCACGAGGCTCATAAAGTCCAATTCCTGTTGTAACACATCCACTTACTGGAAGTAACACAATTCTTGAGAAATCCATTTGCCACTCTACTGCAATGTCTCTACAGCATTATTGTTTTGCTGATGACTAATTGGAATAAATCATTATCCAGGACAAACCTGGTCCCTTTGCTCCCCCTCTTAGGATGCGTCCAAGTCTGAAGATGATGGCTCGCTCGTACTCCTTGATAATCTGGAACAGATTGTTGGATGTCACACACAGGTTTCCACAACTCACATGATGGATTCCAAATTATGCACACACCAGGCTAGGACAGTCTCGAGTCTCAAATTTAATACACATTTCTCTACTGGCTGCTTTTGAGAGTTTCAGCCTAAACTTTATTGTCAAAAAGCAAAGAGCAAAAGGAAAAAAATCAGGACAATAGTCCACAAGAAATATTCCTCAGCCTCTCAACAGGATGGCACCTGGGCAGGCCCAGGCACCAGCAGCAGCCATCAGGAGTATCCTGGCAACAACAGAACAAAGTGCAGCACTTGTGAGCCAGCAGGAATTTTTCCAGCTCCAATTCTGATGCCACATCAGCCAAGCCAGGAGGAAATAACTCCTCCTGCCTGGAAACTGCCAACATCAACTTCAGAGCGATCACAGACAACACCGTGTCTTCAAATGTGTCACACGCAGCCACATCTATATAATTACAGATTTCTATTTACATATTTCATATTTAGATGTGTGATATACAGGGAGAGATCTTCTTTAAAAAATAAAATATCAGTTCTCTAAGAGTAGCTATGGGTTCATGCAATTATTCTGATCCTTCAAATGAGCTTATTTACTAATGACAACTGGGCAGGTGTAGTAAAGATGTCAAGGCAGGAATTATTTTGTCCAAATATTGTAACAACACTTTTATTTTTGGTTTGAAGATGAATGCCCTGAAGTGCTGGGGTCTGCTATCTACTGTCTGCTATAGCTCAAGAAAGGATTAATTTGGGTTTAGAACAGGTAAATCCAACTGAGAACAATAACAGCCACTCTGCATTGCTTAAAGTTTTAATCCAACTTAGCAGTGAACGATTTTACCTTTATGCACATCCATATTGAGACAGGAAATGTCAGAACAGTGAAAACAAACGAGGTGATCACCAGGATCCATCCACACACACCGAGGCCAGTATCGGCATCATCTGCAAAAGAGCAGAAATTTTCATTTTTTAAACCCAAGAGTGCCTATTAAAGTGCCTAATTTGGATGTTTATATTGAATGTTCCTTGAAGTAAGTCAGTGTTAGCACTACTCCTCTGGCCAAATGCACTAGGTTTAGATCAAAAATCAAATTAAAGGCCAAAATCTGTGTTGATTTTCACCGGTCTCTAAGTTGTGCAAGACAGCTGAGGGCAGAATGTGTCCAAGCAGCATTTCTGCAGAAGTGTACCAACATTTAAGTTTCAATTCTCCAGTGCCTTTCTCCCCCCCGGATTTTCTAGCAGAGTGACTGGCAGGCAGAAGTGGAAATGGGGTTCCTTTGTTTTCTGAGAAGTCAGAGGCATSTCATGGAAGGAGTGAAACACAAACACCCCACAGCCTGCCAGCTCTGGGACAGCACTGTTAGAACTTGGCTTCTGTTCCAGCTGCCACAGGTACAGCTCTAAGGAAACCACAATTCTCACACCTCCTGGGTCTGGGGAGTTGGATGAGGTACAGGATTAGCTGGATGTGAAATAAAGCCTCCATAAAGAATTTCTTGGCCAGAAACTCCTCAAGCCTTATTTCTCTGTCAGGAAAAGACACCAGCTGAAGGTGACTCTGGAATCAAATAACGAGCTGGTGGTTTCAAAAAGCCATGACAAAATGTGGGCTGGGAGGCATGCACAGAGTGACAGGAAGTTTCTTATCCTGCCAGCTGAGACTCCTAACGGGCTGCCAGGAGCCTGCTGCCAAGCAGGGATGTCCCAGGGTGACACCCAACACTCACAAACATCACCTTCCTACTCTGGAGATTCGGAATCTCATGTAGAAGTCACACCTCATGATGTCAAATTTCAAGATTGAGCAAAGAGAGTGCTTTATTTAACATCAATGTGTTGTTTTTCACAATGCAAGAAGGGAGAGAGATGCTGTCTTGTGGAAAACTCTACGAGATACAAGAAACAGGCCTGGCATTTGTGGGATGAGCTAGTTCTGAACCATCTCATCACAGCACTGGGACAACTTCATCAAGAGGCAATTCTTGTCTGATTTCTCAGTGAGGCTCATTGACACTGCATCCTGAGAGCAGCCAGCTCAAAGCACTCCGCTGGGACTGACAGAGGTAACACTGCAGCTCCTGGAGGTGATCCCCATCCCTGCCCACCCCACAGGCTGCAAACAAACCCTGCACTAAGTGATGGCTGACAGGATCCCTAAACCTGCCACTGGAATTTTCTCCTGAGCTAAAAGGCAGGCAAGCCCACACCTTGGATTTATAGCCTGCTGTGGTGGGAAAATCTGAGTAGGCAATAAAAAACATGCAAATATTCTTGAGCAGCCTCTTCAAGAAATAAGTCACAAGGAGAAAGACTATTAAAAAAATAAAAAACCTTAATTGAATCAGCCTTCAACGCCTTTAAGGCTGGCTGGAACAGTTACCGTTACTTTAGCAAGAAATTATCACTTGGACCATCAAACTGTATTAAGAATTTATAATACACACTTAGTGCTGCAGGCTAAGACGGAAGGCAAAGTTCTCGCTACAGCTTGAGGTGTGGCACAGGGTTCATTTGTGATTTATTTCCTCCTGCAAAGACTCCACAATCCAAACAAGCACATCACTGTCAAAYAGCAAAAATGTGCCGTGACTGAAAACAAAACGCCAGTTTCAAAGTGAACTAGATGTCTTCACAGATGCTTCTGAGAACATTTCACATGGGAAATAACCCAAAGTTACGACATCCAATAACCAAAGTTACGTCAAATGCCACTTACTCYGTATTTTATTGTGATCACATGAGAACTGCAGGAGAAACCACCTCAGCAGCGTGTTCAGGAAAGGATTGCAAAGACAAGATTGCCACTGATGTGACCATGGTGAGGTATTAATAACTRACATAGTTACACATGAAATGCAAATCCTCTCCAAGGATACCTGAACCAGCATGTGCCATTGGGCACGAGGCTCAAAGACACCCACAGTTATTTATACAACAACTCAAATTACCCRGCCAAAGGCTTTGTACACAAAGCCATCTTATAAATACATTTCCTTCTCCAGTTGCAAATGAGAAAATAATAAAATAAATCAGGACTTTTCCATTGCCTGTTTCTGAACAATGGAAGTAACGGGAAAACACTCCAGCTTCCAGTGTGTGAAACTGTCAGTTGTGCTATCCCAGTGCATGGCCAAAATGTCCTGAGCCACACCACACACCAACACCTCCTAACCAAGGCCAAAACCTATGTCAGTAACTATACCAAGAAGTAAAAATTCAGTATAAGTCATTGCCCTACCTGAGGACTTCYACCACTTCCTCCAGTCACACCTAGACAGGATCTGGCTATGGTGAAAAGCCAGTAGTGTCAAAACAGTAGTGTCAAAAAACAATCTCTAAGTTCTCCTTGTTCTCCTTTACTGGTGCAGTGCCCCAGGGGTTACTTCTGTTKACTCTGCTTGTCATTATTTACATAGTTTTCCCCTTAGCGATCCGGGTTACTGCCCGGGAAAGGAAATCGCCCATCACAGAAACCCACCCGAGTTACGCCACCGRGGCGGCTCACGGTGCTGCTGCGACACGTTCGCGAGGGCGTGTGAGGACCTGCGGGAATCACCGCCTGCGGCCACGTTACCGAAGGGCCAGCGGGGTCATCCCCGCGTTAACCGGGGCTGGGGGCTCAGCATTCCCCGTTAACCGGGGCTGGGGGCTCAGCATTCCCCGTTAACCGGGGCTGGGGGCTCAGCATTCCCCGTTAACCGGGGCTGGGGGCTCAGCATTCCCCGTTAACCGGGGCTGGGGGCTCAGCATTCCCCGTTAACCGGGGCTGGGGGCTCAGCATTCCCCGTTAACCGGGGCTGGGGGCTCAGCATTCCCCGTTAACCGGGGCTGGGGGCTCAGCATTCCCCGTTAACCGCGGCTGGGGGCTCAGCATCCCCCGTTAACCGGGACTGGGGGCTCAGCATCCCCCGTTAACCGGGACTGGGAGCCCAGCATTCCCCGTTAACAGGGGCTGAGACTCAGCATCGCCCGTTAACGGGGGTGGAACTCAGCATCCTCCGTTAACCGGGGCTGAGACTCAGCATCGCCCGTTAGCCGGGGCTGGGGGCTCCACATCCCCCGTTAGCCGGGGCAGTGGGCTCAGCATTCCCCGTTAACCGGGGCAGTGGGCTCAGCATCCCCCGTTAGGCGGGGCTGGGGTGGCTCCGGGGCCGCCGGTGACCCCTCGGCAGCCGGGGCTGAGGGAAGCGGAGGCTGCCCGGGAAGAGAAGCACGACCGCTCCTCGCTCCTCCCGCGGGCTTAACTTCGGTGGAGCATCTTCAAACTTTCCTCTGCGACTAAATAAAGCAATAATTAAAACCGAAAGGGAAAAAGCGGAGAGAGAGAGAGACACGAAGGCGCCCCGAGCGCTCGAGGAGCGGCCGCTGCGGGGCCGTTTGGGGACAGTCCCCTGCCCGCTCCCCCTGYGGCCGTTACCTGGCGGCCGCCGGGACTTCGGCGGTAACCCCGCTTCGTGGTCTGCCATGGTAGCCGGGTCCCCTCGGAGCCGCCTCGGAGTCCGTCCCGCGTCTCCTCAGAGTCTCCTCGGAGTCCGTCCCCCGCGGCGGGTCCCCTCGGAGCCGCCTCAGCGCCGCCCCGTCCCCGCCGTCACCGCCGCCACCGCCGGCCCCCCGCGGCTCCCTCAGCGCAACCGCCACGCCCCGCCCGCGCCACCCGGGCGTGGCTGCGCGCGCCCGCCCCCGCCGCCAGGGGGCGCCGCTGCCGCTGAGGGCGTGAGGGAGCGACCRTGGCCGGACGGCCACCAGCACCGCMCGGAGAGGGAAAAGCGGAGGAAAAGCGGCTGGAAGGCGGCAGGGAAGGCAGGAGAGGCAGGGAAGGCAGGAGAGGAAGGCATGGAGTGAGTGACCGGCCCGGCTGGCAGCCATCGCCTGACGTGAGTGAGCCCCGGGCATCCCCTCCCGACGGGAGCGGCTGGGAAAGTTCCAGATGTCCCCCGGCCTCGTGTGTGGTTTAACGGGAGGATGGAACAACTGTTCCCTGCGGTTTTATGGCTCCTCTTCCCCACGCTCTCTTCCTCTCACGTGGAGAGTTGGGATCTTGAATCCCTTTTGGAAGAGGCCACAGTAATTATGTGATTAATAAGACCTTTCCTACGAGATCTATCCACAAAGGCTGTGYAGAGGCACTTTATACACACATAGGTATTGCATACCAGATTGTAAAGATTGTTAGATTTGGTAAGAGTTCCAAGGTTGAATTCTATATCAGTGTGAGTTATGAGGTCTGTAAATAATTCCTGGCTATTCTTTAGCCTTTATTTCTCTATGGAATGTTGGTAATTAGTGGGTACGTGCAATGCAATCTATCACATTACATTGCGTACTGACAAAGTGCAACTGCTTCTTCATAAAATACATCGCAGCCTATGAACAAAAATGGTATTAAACTACTCAAATAGAGAGGTTTCTTTCCAATAGTGATGTTATTCTGTGTTAAACTCTTCCTTGGAAGAGCCTAAATGGACAGCTTGAATCTTGCTGTCCATTACGTACCAGAGGCCCAAAGGTTTGGTGTGGTAGCACAATTGGTCGAGGCATGAGGTAGGAGTGGAGCTGAATGCTAAATGTAGTCGTGGTTCTTGATGTCTCCAAGTGACAAGAACAGCACTGGAGAACAGCCAACACTTTCTCCAGCGAGTGTAAGACCCCTCGTGAACATTCTTGCCATTGCTGCTGTGGGCTCCTCCTGCCACACTTGTGCCAGTTGATTTCAGACTGATCCAGATGAGCAGTACATGAAACTAAAGACTAAATCTCTCTCCAGATCCCCGAGTGACCTTTTAAAACTCCTTCTGTCCATTATCTTTACTCACGTTTGCTATTAATACATTTACGAGTGCTGACACCTGCTGTTCTCGTATCAGTAATTGCTCAACCTTTTTGTCCTATTGTCCTACAATTTTGTGAGTTTACCTATGCCCTGTACGTAACACGTGGGGCTGATTTTTCACAGGGGTGAAAGGAAAGGAGAACCTGTGAGCTGTCCAAATGAGAACTGATAAAKAATCATTCTGTGCTCAAGTTATCACCTGCACGCAGCTCACAAATGCCATGAAGAAACTTACAATGCAGTGTGATATTCGACCTTGGGTTGTAAATATCACAATGCTGTGATTGAATGAGAACCCGTGAGATTCCATGGGCTGGTTGGCCTTAGGATCTTCTGGCAAATAGGCTGGTTTAGAGTGCATCAGCATYGATGTGGAAGGAAGGATGTGCTGGAAATGGGAGGGACAGGCTCTGTGGAAAGAGCAGATAAACTGTGAGGAAACCCCGTCATCCAYAGCAAATTCGGCACTAGAAAAATCCCAGCTGGTGCCAATAATAAGATAATGGTTCTACGATTCTACAGGTGGTTTGAAAATTTATACAAATTGCCCATTAAAAGATGTACAGCATGGGTTTACCTTGTTTCAGCAGGGAAGAGGAAGCACCTACTCATTTCCCCTCTCTTAAGTAAAAAATAAGCAGTTAAGACCTTTCTCCTCCACAAACTGGGAACCCTGGTTCAGCAATATCTCAGCAGCACGCTGTGTACTGATGTACAAATTTATGTTCTGCTTATAGAAGAGGAAGCTTCTCTCTAATTTTAGATGGGCCTGCATCCCATTAATTTTATTCTTTGGCTGTTTGCCAGGGAAGTTGGACAAGCCCCTGGGTGGGGTGGGCAAGGACACCGCTGCCCTGTGGGGCATTGGTGCCACCTGCTGCCGTCGGGGTGCTCTTCCACAGGGCATTTCTAGGGCACTGTCCAGCGGCAGAGCTTCCCCCTTCCCCTTTCCTCCTCTCCTCTCCTCTCCTCAGAATATCTTCTCTCCTAATTTCAGGTCAATAACTAAAAGAAATAAAAACTTGATTTCTGTCTGCCTAGCAGAAAACAGTGGGCTTGCAAATTGATTTGTTAATCTCTAGGTCTTACAAAGAGGATCATTTCATTGGATTTTGGCTTTGTTATTTCCATAAGTCAATGTCATTTCAAATACGGCAGTTCTGGCAGCAGGAGCTCCTTGGTGCTGCYGTGTAGTGAAGCCTGGTTTGTTTAACCTCTCCTTGAATTCCAGTGTGTCTGGTGGGCAGTTAACTGGGATGAGGATTGGTGTGAGGTGTATCAGCAGACACAGAAGGCAGTGYTCTACACTCAGGGTATTTGCCCACCAGATGTTCTTTATCAGTGGGATTTTTCTGTAGTGAACCAAGCYGCCGTTAGATGTCAGCAGGATATTGAGCACCGGTGGTTCAGCTTGTATTGAGAGCATGAATTTTCCTCACCTCACTGTTTTTTTAAGCACAGTGAATTGTAGTCCCCAACAATGGAATTATGGAATAATAACAAAGGCTATTCCCGAAACTGTTGTTGATTCTTACCTTAAAAAGYTGCTGGGTGTGGAATGTTCAGTTTCAGAATTATGTTTGGAGCTGGCTTATTACACTAAATCGTATGTGAAACCTCAGTTTTACTCCTGCCCTTCTAAACATATGAAGTGCTGTGTGCTGTGAGCTTCCCAAAGKGATTAGCCATGCAGTTTGGGGGTGAGGTGTGTGTGTTTTATTTTAGTGTGCTTTTCCCAGTTTACAGTACATTTTAACCTACTCTTACAATTGCTTTCCATTGCTGTTTGCCATTCCCAGTTTTGAAGGGTGCATTTAAGTATGTCAGGACATCTACTGGGATCTTGCTAAAACACGTGTTTAAGTATTTTGTTGAATTTTTAGTTCTCTGGAGAACTTTTTTCACTTTCCTTATATGTTTGCAGTAGGTCTGTCCCCATATATTTTGACTTTAATCTTAAAAGTGCTGCTTTGAATCAGTTTCCCCTGAAACATCTAAAAGTAATCAAACCCAGAAATGCAAGTTCCACAAACATTTCCCACACTATAACAGCCTGCATTTCATTTAGTTGCCTATTTTTATACCACGGGACTATTTGTTTTCARTGGAAATAGAGGATGTATATGTTGGATAATAATCCCAAAATAGCAATGTCCTAAAATCAGGTTTCTTTAAACAGAATAATTTCTCCCACATTAAAAGATTCATAGTTTAAAATAGCTTTAACTCTGGGAGGTTCATTATTTTTATGTTGTTTACCCTTAGAGGACACATATGAAAGATCATTCAGAGCAAAGCTCATCCTGAGGGAATCCTGAGTTTTGGGGCTGCTGTACATGGATTTAACAGGAGAAAAGAGGGGTCACAGCCTCCCCCTTGGGGTGCTGCTGCTGGGGGCATTTGAGCTTTGAAACAAATCATTGTGCAAAATAAYCTGCATGTTTTTTCCTGACTTAGGATACTTTCATTATTACACATACCRAGAAATCTGGTCAAATTTTCAGCACGTACCTCTACTGCCGAACTATCTATGAGTATTACAAGGATTTTAGAAATCTGGGAAATTCTACACAACTCCTTTGAATTCTCCCATACATCCTGTTAAAGGATATTCAGGTCCACAAATACAAATCAAAGCCAAATTAAACTGTTCTTGCTGATGATATTTGCTTACAAAGAATATTTTGGAGATAATTTTTGTTTTATGAAGTGTTTCTTACAGTTCAGTGAGGCAGAAGGCTGAGTTTTCAAGACTTTTAGCAGTCTAAGAGCTCCTCCAGCCCTGGATCCAGTTTAGGGGAGGGGACAAGAAGAGGAGGGGGTGTAGGAGTTGTAAATTCCCAAATTTCCCAGAGCTCTGCAGTCGGTTTCTCTAAGGAGAAACCCTCCTCCTATTTCCTATGCTGGTCGTGTGCACAGAGCCTTTACTTGTCACTTCTGGGCTTACCCAGGATCCATCTGGGCAGCCAGGGCTCTTTTTGATTTTTCAATATAATGATTTCTTTACTTCTGTAGCTTTGGCAAAAGAGAAAATTTGTGTCTGACAAAACAGAGGAAGCCTGAGGTAACACACACAAACCAAGCAAATGTGCTAGAACAAGTCAAAGTCATCAAGGTGCCTCAAAGCAGCAGCGGAATGTCACTTTGCTATTCCAGAAAGCCAAGCTCAGAAGGAAACCTCCYGCATATGTCACTGAAATTACAAGTTTGTCTCACACTTAGATAGCCTGGGGGGTTTAGCACTTGTAACTGCTCCATCCCTGGAATTAAGGAGCAGAGCTGCATTCCAGAACACTGGCATGCTTGAAAGATTTAGTTGCAGAGTAAGGGATTATGTTACTGAAAAAACAAGATACTGAAGGGCTGCACATTTCACTCTGTGTATTTAATAGTTCTATATTTTAAACCAGAATAACTGTGTGAGACACTGAAAGCAGTTCTGGACAAACAATACAGCCTAAATCTGATGATAAAAGTAACAAAGCTCTGGGGATTTTTGTAATAAAATGTGTTTTATTGCAAATACGTTTCTGGCAGCAGTGATTAAACTGTACTGGATGCAGAAAAAGAACTAAAGGAAATGTTAAGAAAATGAAGACAAACCTTTATATTCACTTTTATTGACAACAAAATTTGCTCTAAGCTGGGGGTCAGTGGCAGTAGACTCTGGTGAGTCATATATTTGTGTCAGAATATTCCTGAAATTGCCCAGTCCTGCGTTCATCATTTGCATGACATTATTTTTCCCATAGTCAGGGTTCCTATGGGGCTCAGATTTCTATAACAACCTCTGACGAGATTTTAAGTGCCAGTGGGAGTTGAGTGGCACTCAGAGATTTTACTGGATGACCAAGCCCCACGATTTTCCCTGTTGTTCCCCTGTCTGTGGCAGCTGTTGTTCTTCCCTTGTCTTTTTATAGAATCATGGAATCATTTAKGTTGGAAAAGACCTTCAAGATCATCGAGTCCAACTGTTACATGAAATGAAAGAGCTAATTGGCRTTTTTGAAAATCTAGCATTAAGTAAAGCTGAAAGTTTAAGAACAGGTTTGATAGAGAAACTGGGAGCCCCATGATGTGTTTCTATGGAAACTCCAGTTTAAGGTTTTATCTGATGGATTCTAAAAAGGGTACAATCTGCCTCTTTTTTGTGATTGGGCAGACAGAGGAGAAATACAGCAAAATCAGTGTTGCAGTGATCTTTGGAAAGATAGTTAATGAAGTGCTTCAGGATGAAAACTGCTGTATAAATGAAAGGTGACATTTCTGTCTTAATCACTGCCTTTAATGAAGAGATTTTTAGGACAGATTGCTGGAGAGAAGCTGCAGCTCAGCAGTGGAAGTACTGGTGTAAGTTTCCATTCAGCTGCTGTTGCTGAAATGTTTGATTGTTTTTACAGAGTATCTGAGCATTAACTTCTTGCTTAGAGCTGGTCATGTGATGTGGGCATTTCCCGTGCACATCTCCAGGCATTTCCAGTCCTGACTCATCACATTTCTGACTTCCTCATTCTCTGCTGGTCCATGTCCACCCTGCCCTGCTGAGCCACATCCCTCCAGTCCCAGAGTCCCCACGGCTCTGCCATTGGCCTCTTCTCTGGTTGTTGTGGAATTCCAGAGTGGTTTGGGTTGGAAGGGAACTTAAAATCCATCAGTGGACTGGACCAGGTGTCTCCAAGCCCCAGCCTGGCCTTGGACACTTCCAGGGATCCAGGAGCAACCTGTGCCAGGGCCTCCCCACCCTCACAGGGAAGAATTTCTTCCCAGTGTCCCGTCCAAGCCTGCCCTGTGTCCATGGGAAGCCGTTCCCCCTTGTCCTGTCCCTGGTGGGGCTGCAGCAGCCTTTGCACAAACCCAGTGCCACGGGCTGTGCTAACGAGGCCGAGGCTGTACAATTTATTCATCCTATCAGAAGTGGAACGTGCTGGTCAGAGATGAAAGCTGTGATTCACTGAGCCCTTGTGCTATTTCTGTCCATGCTTTTATTCACTTGATTTCACTTTCTTAATCAACACAGATCAGTTCACAGCCCTAGAATTCATTATGCACCATCTATTCATCCTCACTTTCTACCAGATCTTTCAGCAGTTCAYGGCAGAGACTCGTTCTCGCTTAATCAAGTTTGAGTTCAGAAGTCGGTGGCACCTTGTGCTGGCTGTGGTTAATTCCTCACAATTCCATGGCCATACAAATGGCTTCATTAGCAATGTAACATATGCTCGTGTTTAGAATTGGTTGAGACTGAAACATCTTCATCTTTGTCTTCTAACATTGACTGTTAGAGCCAATGAAATAACTCAGGTGTTTTTACTTGTGCTCTAATGAGTTCGGGAACTACTTAGACTCTTTTACCCAAGTATGGATTCACTCCTGCATCGAAGCTTTAGAGTAATACGGAAAAGAGCAGAAATTTATTTCCAGTTTAAGGAATTTTCTTTCTTCCCACCTCCTCAGAAAACTCAGAGCTACCTGCAGTTTCTTTCCTCTTGATTTGGCTCTTCATCTTTTGTTGAACTATTTCMCATGTTTGCTGCTTCTTTCCTTTGKGGAAATACTGTCGCACAAGTRAAATGTGGAATATAATGTAAAGAGCACTGTTTCCAACAGCAGCTACCAGGCAACCCTAAAGTTCAGGATTTTTCATTCTGACACAAGTGTTAGATGTTGGAAATGAAATATTTCTGCTTTGGCTCATTTGATTTGTTCCTTTAAATAGAYTGAGTGGAGTACACCAGGTGTTTGGAGCTCTAGCACAAAATAAAAGGAGAAATTAATAAGGGTTTAGATGATTTTTAAAGATAGTGAGAGTGGTTTAATGGGAGAAAAATTTACTTTCCCCATTGTACAAAACCAAACAGAAACAGGCTGGTGCCAGCAGCTGAACAATGTAAAATAATGACTGGCTTTGTGAGGCTGTTCAAACCAAATGACTGAAATTATCCCAATGACGTGTTCCCAGTTCAAGAGATAAAAAATGAATTCATGAGTATCGTGCATTTCTGGCCTTCATAATTCCACTCTCACTTCTGGCTGCATTCTGCCCAGAATTTGGGATGGCAGTGCAGGGTTCTGGAAAGGTAAATTGCTGGCAGAGGGTTTGAAAAGGATGAATTATCACCRTGCCAAGCTAGAAGAGATTTTTTTCCTTCCTTGATTTGTAATGTGGTTGCAGAGACCAGCAGCAGACTCCGAGTGAAATCTCCAGCCCCAGAGAGGTCAGATTTATTCTGCCCATCCTGCAGGTGGTTGGAGAGGAATTCACTTGGATTTCAGACTCGTTTACAGATTACTGACAAGACTCTCCTAAACAGAATCACTGATCTTAACACCCGAGCTTCACTCTGGGCAGCTCAGACACCCTGTCCTGTGACAAAAGGACTTTTCCATAAYATCCAACTCTTCTGTGTTTACTCTGTGTATTTTGGGAATTATATCCACACTATCAATATGCTTAACTACAAGTCCTGACTGAGCTGAAGTTGCTACAGCAATTCCAAATATATCGTGTGCAATATTCTACAGTAAAGCAGGAGAGTTACAGCAAACTGCTTTCCCCTCAGGGCCAGCAGTAACATTATTTGAAAAGAAAACAGAAATGATTAAACTRTTATGGCCTCTGACTCCCTTTCTCACTTGGTTGACAAGATCTGCTTGGTTAGAAGGTTAGATAAATTTGATGACTGTGTTTAAATTACAAGATACCACGATAAACTTTCAAGAGGATATTGCTATATTTAGTAAATATCTCTAATAAAGCACYGCTTGTAGAAGCTTTTACTCAAGCTTTCTTTAGAGCTGTCAAGACACTCTTTAGTCAGTGACTTTTATTGCTTGTCTCTATGCAGTGTTTGTTGAGCAGCTGATTATCTGATCATAGAACAGTTTCTGGTGTGCTTTGGGAAAGAAATATTTTATTTTTATTTCTACTGCTTCAGCAGGGCAATTTCATATTGGGTGCATCTGTTCTTATTAGTCATAGCTAAAGTAGCTCGAGGGAGCCCCACAAAGCTATATAGATTCTTTAAAAACTTTTGTGACAGATAWATTGCTTTATGGCTCCCCACTGGGCTGATTTTTGCTATTTTCTGAAACTTATTTAGTAGAAAGCCTTTTTTAGGATTATTACTGTTAATTATTTTCCTTAAAGTAATAAGATGCTATTTTCATTTACAACGTGAAAGAAGTTCGGTGTATGCATAAAACATCATAATCTGACTTCAGTGCTATTTTGGTATCTTTTTTTTTTGGTTGAACTAGATGAATTAGAAGCAACTATTTTTTGTATATATGCAGTGTGGATGTTTCTGAAAAGTGCCCTTTTTTTGTATGAAGTCTCTTTCCTTGCATTTAACTTGAATCAGTTTCCAACCATTGGACAGGGCCAGGGTTTTAGGAAGAAATCTCTAAGGAACACCCCAAGCCCAGAGGGAATCGTGCTGTAATTTCAGTAACAGTAAGAGTTTAGTGGCAGCCAATATAGAGATATAGTTAAAACATTCCAAACTGCAGCATAAAACAGTCCCTGACATTGTCTGCTCTGTGAGGTCCTGTGACATCTCTTCGGGTTCTGCCCACGGGGAGTTTCCCGGCCCGGTGAATGACCCTGCCGTGTKTGAGATGTGCCCGCGGTGCTGCTGTGGGCGAGGCTCGGCCCGGGAGCCGCTGTGAGATCGGGAATTGGATGTGGCTGAGAGGGGCACAGAGCCCCCCGGAGCCCCCTGGGTCACCTGTGCTCACATCCCCGGCCTGGGGGATTTGACTCCGAGGATCGTTCCCTCACTGAGCAGCTGCTGCACTGCGCCCCAGCGGCCGATGGAACTGTTCCACTGGAGCTCACAGAGGGCATTAAATCTGCAAAGTGCTGCTGAATCCTCGGGTTGACACTCTGTTATTACACCGTGCTGCGTTTTGACTTTAATGTGCTTGTACCTCCAGGAATGGAGCTGTAATTAACAGTATGCTGGATGTGGTGTATGACCCTCTCAGTGCTCCGTGCTCCCAGCACAAGTCCATTAATTTACTGATTGTTTGGTCCTTACTGATCCTCCACCTGTTTGTGTTCTGTTTTGCTGCTGTCTCCAGGGAGTGGGCAGTGGTGTGAATGCCTCTCCTCACACAGCAGCTGAAGATGCATTTCCTTCAAAGCCYGCAATCGATTTCCTAAATTACTATTTTTGCTCAATTTGTGATAGACTTGAGGTCTCGTTCTTTATTAAGTTGTTGTAGAGCTGCCCGTGACTCTGGTTAGACTGGAATCAACATGGACAATGGGGAAATCCCACTGCTTGCCTCTCCTTTCATCTGCAGGACTGTGTCTTAATGGCTTGCAAACTTTCTCAGCTGAAGTCATCTCACATTTGGAAGGGATTAATGTTTCTATTTCTTGCTGTATGGGTTTGTCCTTTGACTTTTTCATGTAGGTTTAAAATACAATGGAAGTGCCTGAACAGTCTGTCCACAGAGATGCCAGTTACACTGAAGTAATTAAAGTCGTGCCAGTGTTTCCACTATAAAATGCATTTCTCCAAGTTTTATTACTCAGCTTCAGTAGTTTGTTCTTGTAAACAAGATGTACACTCAGACAAATTGTTTTGAAATGTGTTTTAAATGTCCCTTCGCAAATTTTTTGAGCTGTAACACAACTGGGGAGAGACCTGAGCACTTGGCTGAGTTTTGGCTTTCATAAATCACAGAGAAATGTATTATTTTTCCTAGTGAAATGGTGCAACTTGTACCTAATGAGCCTCACTGCTGGTGGGGACATTAGGCTTAGCATTTGTTTCTACTGTGATTTCAGAGAAACATAAAAATGAGAAACTGTTACTGGTCTGCACAGATTAAAAATTCTACCTAGACCTAGGTAGCTATGGGGCATGACTGAATGTTTCCTTTTTTTCCCCCCCCCCCTTAATTTACAACAACAAAAAACAACCTTTACAAGACTTTATGGCACTAGAGAAGTTACAAAGGCTTGAAGGAGAAAAATAATGTCAATAGGTTAGATGTTAAAGACTATAATGCTAATGATAAATATAGCCCTATTAAACTGAGCCACAAACTTTTCCAGCAGGTTCTATCCTGCTTTAATGGCTGGGATTTACTGCCAGCAAACTCCATCTCCTTGAGACTGATATAAATAGAGACATAAAATGTCAAGCTTGACAAGTAGCATTTCATATCAGGCATTGTCTTGCTCATTGTGTTCTTCAGTCACTGATTGTCCTTTAATACCAAATTGTAAACCCACCTTTTCCATCAGCTTCAAGCCAAATGTTCTCTATTATAGTGTAACAACCTCTGCAGTAAAAAAAGATTTTRGCTCTGCTGAGCAAAGAATTTACCCTGTGCATAACACACCCCATCTCTGGACTTCCATGTTGATTTTAAATATAATTTGTCATTATGGAGATTTATTCTTTCTGTTGCTCTTGGGTGCAATCATAACTTTTTGGTAATGAGAAATTATTTTCTTGCTTGCAATTAAAAAAGAATAGAAATACGGTCTATGTCAGTGCATAGTTTAAACCTATCTTAAAGTTCTATATAATTTAAATGTGCTCTTACAAGAATTAGAATTTGGAGAAGAGGGGACATCTGCAGCCTGTGTAAATACTCATAAATTATTTGGGATTATCAGAACTCTGTAAGGGGAAACTTCCCAGTCTTTACATTATGGAAAACATGGAGAGAAATTTCATTGAAGAAATTGAATGAATTCAAATACTCATGTGGAAATCAGTATTCCAATTGTTGTACAAACCAAGAAGAGGCAGTGATCTTCTGTTGGATATTGGAAGTAGAAGGGAGAAACCCTAAACAGTAGGACAGGTCCAAKTTCCTTTGGGATGTGAGAAGATGCATCGATGAAGGGAACCCAGGGCAGGCATAATACAATTCCTGACACGGCTGAAAGGACAAACAGACACTTTTAGGATGTAAGAATGGAAGTGCAGAGTATTTGCACTGGAGCAGGACTCGGTGGCTCAGTTGCTGTGAAAGGTTTGTCAGTGGGAATGCAATGGGACAGAAGGTCAGGGCACGATCCACAAACTGCAGAGTGGAGCAAGGTGAGAAAGCTGCACAACCTGGCTCTGCCAGAGGAAACACTCAGCATAATTACCATCCCAACTTGTATTACATAACTTCAGAGGATGAGGTCTGCATTTAATTTATGAATGGGATCCAATCTGGAAGGATTTGGATGTCTTCTTCCTTCAGTCACTCACGCTGAATATGTAAGTGTGTGCCCTGTACCCTCAGCTGAGATGACTGCTGGTTGTTAAAAATAAATTCAAGGACAAGCAGTTGACTTCAGTTAAAAATATAAGCAACAAAGGGGTACAGCTGTACTGGGATAGCATTTGGGCTGCCATGGCCTTGATACCTCGTTCATGATGTTAYAAAACTTCATTGTAAGAAATGACTCAAATACTCTTTTTTTTTTTTTTTCTTGAGCTTATTCTTATATACAGGCTTTGAATGGGGGCATTTCCTGAGTGGTAAATTCTATTTTGCCTTTGTATCTTCTGTCTCTATCTCTGCCATCTCATAAAATGTTCATTACGGTGAGCCCAAAGCGACTGAGCTGAACTTTCATGGGATCATCATGGGATGATTTGAGCTCCACAACAAAGCCCAAGATCCAGGCACTCGCCTGAGCTCGTAACTCTCAGCAAACAGTCGTAACCTCTGAGGATCTGTAGTGCTCCTCTGAGTTTGCAAAGTGCTTTGAGACTTGTGGATTTAAAACATTGTGTAGATGTATTGTTTATCTGGTTTGTAAATATTGATGCTCAGCACTACGTTGGTGTTTTTAGAATTAGGCTGTGGTGAATCAAAATGGTAACTTAGCAGTTCCTGGGGCTGTAGTTTGTGCTTCCTTGGGGTACAAACAGAAGGGGCTCTAAAGATACTTCAGCCCCATCCTGTATATTTGTTTGGTTTGTTTCATCCTTAGCCTCTTCCTCTTGGGAACTAGGACAGTGGAGAACGTTTCCATGTTTCCTGAAGTAGTTTGCYAAAAATCTTCTACACATGATGTCAACTGTGTTTGGAACTAATGAAATAGAGTGGTAGGAAGTTCCTAATTTGGTTCCGTGCTTCTTTTTCCTGCCTCCTGTTCAGGCAGGGTCAGCTCTGAGGTCAAGTCAGGTTGCTCAAGGCTCTKTCTTGTCTGCTATTGAAATCAACTCGTTTCAGACTGGTCAGGGGACAGAGTATGGGGGGAAATGAAGATTTAAATGCAGTTCATTTCTCGCTGTGGTCTGTGTCAGAAGGGACCTCCTCGGATCTCCCACAAGAGGGAGTTTCAGACTTTGCTATGGGTGAACAAAGGCGGCCCCAAAATGCGCGACGAGCGCTGGTGCCCAAACTGGTTTCTTCAGGTAATCCCAGTTAAAAGGGCTTRATGCGCCCATATCCCTTGCCCCAAATCCCAGGCTGAGGCCGGCAGAGTTGTTCCCATCATCTCTGTACCTCAGCTTTTGGGAAGAGCTGTTTCCTTGTGTCTCCGTGGCCGGTATTTAGGTGGACTGTTGTCACTGAATGGTACTTGTGGTTGGTCACCTGTGCAGTAAAGGTGATGGCTCTTCCTGCAGCTGAGGAGCCTTTGGAACAYGCCCGGGTGCCATTCTGTCACCTCAGGTTTGCTCTGCAGCCACTTTTAGGGAACACGGTGTCAGAGGAAAAGGCCTCTTGGGCGGAGCGTTGTCCCCCAGCATGGGCACTGCTGAACTTTCACCCTGGAGGCAGATGCAGCCCCCAGCTGTTGGTCAGGGGTGTTTTCCACCCTCTGGCCAGAGGGAATCAATCCCAAGGCTTAGCTCAGTCAGAGGGAGACACAGGGATGAATATCAGATGGGTTTGTGGCCTTGAACTGACAGGCCAAGTAAATGATGTTGATTGATACTGAAAGGCTCTGCTGTGAGGAAGCCAGGAATGGGTTTTRCTCTTCACCCTTCAACTGAAACTGTTCCCCACTTCTGGGTGTTTCCAGCTTGCTCAGGAAGGTCAGAAACTTAAGGGCAGACTTTGAAAGTTATTCTGAGCAATTGACTATGAAAATAGGGCTGTTATTTATTCTCCTGCTRAAATTATTTGTGCAGAGAGCGAGACAGAGCACAGTTGTATCATGCCAGCCACCTTTGCTGGTTCTCAGCTGCAAATTGAAGTAAAAAAAACCTAGAGCAACTTGATTTTAAGTGAATTTGAAAAACCTCTCCTCAGAATGAAAATAAGGACTAAAGGCAGAAGTCTGTCTCTACAGATYGTCTCTGGAGCACCAGATCCAAAAAGGGCCCTGTATTAGTAAAAGCTAACTGCTTTTAATCTATTGTAAGGCTGCAGTCTTCTGAAAAACCTTCTGGCTGAATGATGCATTCACTTATGTTTAACCAGAAAATCCATTAGAGATACAGAMTAGATCTTCATTTCAGATTGGGTGAAAGGAAATTGAGGCTGAAATACCAAGAATATGTGGCAGAAAGCTAAGTGAAAGCTAAGTTAAAGGAGTTAAATTAAGGAATACAAAGAAGTATGAAATGATTCAAAGGACAAAGGAAGCTTCATGAAAGTAAARTATTTCTGATGACCCATACATTGTTCTGCAGTCCCTATTCAAATTATCAAAGTTTTGGGAACACCACCCAGTGTTAGTTGGGACCTGTGTAAGTTCTGTGTTCTTTTCCAGGGAGAAAATGCTGCTTTCTTGGACACATGTGRGGAACAGCTCTTTCTAAGGGCCTTTCCCCAGTTCCTCTCTGGAATTCTGCACCATGAAGGGGGACCTGTGTCCTTTACAGCATGAGTAGGCTGCACAGTTTGCTACGAGGAGTAGCTGTGAGCTCAGGAAGGTCTCTGTAACAAACACTTCTGTTTTCATATGGAGACAAACATAATTACTTTCAGCTTAAGTGCCCTTCCTGCTTAAACTACTCACTTCATGTTGATTTAGGAGAATGGGTCTTACATATCAAATGCAAATGACACTCCTTGAGTGTCATCTCGATCCTTGACATGAAAATCATATTTCTSTTGGGTGAAAATGAGTGAGGTTTATTACAGGTTAAGTCTCACTATTGCCACTCTTGTATTAGTATGAGGTTCTGAATTGGATCCTCCTCCAGAGCCATGCTCCATGTGTTCATGCAGTGAGATTTGTGGGCATGTTGGAAGGGAATGGCCCACCTGAAACCTTTGCTTCTCTTCTTTGGTTTCATTCAACAGCACAACATCTTTTACTTTGTCCATCCTCACTTTTTTATAAAGGCAGATAACTTCTCGTGTTTATTTGTAATACATCTATCAACAAAAATAAATGCTCTAAATACATTTTAAAGATTCTCGTTGTAACATATGAGGCATATTTTAGAGAAAAGGCAGCACAGATTCTGTGGTAAATCAGTTTGTGAGATTTGTCTAAAGCATTCTGTAGCTCTGCAGTCAGTGCAACTCAACATCTTTTCTCTTTGTTAAAGAGAATGCTCAAATCCATTAGTTAATTCAAGCTGAATAAACTCTGTGGTGTGCCAAATACTATAAAAGGGAATATTGAATTGTTCCTTGGAAAGGCCCCTAGGATCTGTCATGTCCATTCAATATTTTTTTGCTAAGATGCAGATATGCTYCTGTGTCTTTCTGAACCATCATAATGTGAGGTTTGTTCCGTATGACCAAGTAAGAATATGAGCCTGATGCTTGCTCAGCTGACAGCACTTGGTGAATCCAGTGATTGTGCTGTGAACTGCAAGGTCCTGAGTTCAGGTTCAGTCTGCTGGTGACACAGTTCTGTGTGTGGGTTTGGGTTTGTGACCTCCTACTGCTGCACTTCAGAGCAATCCATTACCCTCGGAGTTATTCATGGCACTGCCACTCCAGCTCGGTCAGGTGGCATTTCAGGATTACACAAAGCCCAGCTACAGGGCCTGGAGTGAGAGCAAACACAGGAGTGCAGAGGGTGTGCCTGTCACCCTGGGGTGCTGGGAGTATGGGAGGTGACCCTGGGGTGCTGGGAGTATGGGAGGTGTTCCTGAGACCCTGGGGTGCTGGGAGTATGGGAGGTGTTCCTGGGACATTGGGGKGCTGGGAGTATGGGAGGTGTTCGTGGGACCCTGGGGTGCTGGGAGGCCTCCAGAGGTGAATATTCCCATTTACCCAGCTGCTAAGGCCCTGTCATGCCATCTGTTTGCAGAACAAATCCATCGTGGCTTGCTGCTTCTCCTTTTGCCCATGCTGCGCTCGCCCTGAGCCAAGGCACAGGGACTCTGGGGCAGAGATGCAGAGGCACCGGCACGTCCCCAGCCTCAGCTGTTCCCCCGGGAGGGAAGAGTTGCTCTCCAGCCTATCCTTGCTAAGCCCAGCTGCAGGGACACTTCACAGGTAGGATTTCTCCATGTTTAATTTATGCTGCCTGCATTCAGATACTGAAAGATCGTCCAGGGAGACCTTTTTGCCATTGGAATAGCAATGCCTTTTCTTTCCAGCCTTCTTTGTGCTTTTGGGAACTTCATGCTATTTTCTGTGACTGTGTGCTACCTTTATATAACCCAGGTAATATTTCACAAGCATTTCAATGGACAATGGTGCTGTCAAGGACTGTGGTGCTGCTTCTCACATTATATTGCTAAGCAACATACAATACAGCAGCATGATACCTTCTGCAGTTGGTAAGGAGTCAAGCTCCAATATTCAGTAAAATTATTCTGATCTACTTTTCCGTTACACAAGAATCCACTCATTTCAGCACATAAAGATTTGTATAATTAGTAACAAAATCATACAAAAATTAGACGTTTCTGAGGGTTTATTTTTAATTTCAAGAGTTAAATATATATATATTAATATTTTTTCCTAATTGCCTCCAGAGAAGTTGGTCTTAACTATTTTGAGGTTGTGTGGCTTTCCCTGACTTTGTCAAGACTTGCTTTTATCAAAGTACCAGTTAAGTAAAATGCTTCAACTTTGAAGTAGGTTTGTTTGCTTACCTGCTTAAAATTACAGATGTGCTGRAATACCTCACTCAGCATGGACCAGCTTGAGGGCAGAGAGAGGATGTCAAATCTCTGTTCAGATCAACACAGATACTTCATAACATCCACCTGAAATACAGACTATAGTATTTGATAAGGTGGAATCTCAGTTCTCTCATGTATTCCAAACTCCTCTATTTAAAGCCAAGTTAATGATGAATTTGAAAAGATCTGATCACTTTGTAAATTCACATCTGACATTTCATAGTGGAGATCATTTTTGCCAGCTGATCTGATCTCATCTCTATAGAAACAGATGCATATTTTTGTTTATATTGATATTTTAAATAATTCAATAGGACCATCACTCACAATGTCAACCTCCTTTGAAGGGGTCTCTCTAAAGTATTTCAGTAGACCCTGAGAGGAGAATTGTGGCATCTGGAGATTTAATGAAGCCTTCCCTGGGAGTTATTTCCCACTGGCTTTCAGCAGCCATTCCACTTGCWGGCCCTGGGTAAGCAAAACTCTCATGTCGTTGCTATCAAGGACTGTTTCAACACTTTACTCTCAACATTAGCCACTGTGATAGGGATCAAAGGAGACTTTGTATTCATCTTTTATCTTCAAGGCTTGGAGCATGAGGTCAAATTCAGAGTTACTGTCAGTAATGAAATCACGAACTGTGCAATATTGAGCAAGGCAGGATCAGCAAAGCCAGCCATGTGGAACAGGAATGATTTAGGTGCTTCCAGGAGGGGCTGCTGGGAACAGCTGGGCTGGTGTGGTGGGAGGGAAGGATTTGGGACTATCAGAAGCTGTTTGTCAAGGAAAGGCTTGATCCYCATGGAGGTGGTATCCCCTGGCTGGGTGTGGGATGTGTGGGTGGGAATGCTGCTCCTCCAGTGGCCAGAACTGTGCCAGGACCTTCCTTTCCGTGGGTGCCAACGTGCCCACTGTGCTGGGACTGCCTGGGAGGGAGGCAGGGCCTGTGTCTGGGAAACTCGCTTCTTCCCCACGGATCTTTGTTTCCAYGTCCTAATTCTGAAATAAAGACTGAATTTGGGGGAGCTGTGTACCTCTGGAGGGGCACTTAGCTCTCCAGGTGGCATATGGAAGAAAATACAGGCTTTGAGGATAATAACAGTGGGTAGGGGGTGAGGCAGAGCAGCTCAGTGTGTGAGAAATGGTCTTCACTGGAACAAGAGCACAGTAAACAGATTGGCTGATAATGCTGAATACCAGGCAATTTCCTTTTAAATTAGCAGATGGGAAGGAAAGGAATACAAAAGGAAGTAAGAGAAAAAAAGAAGCTAATGATGAATGTTGAACGGGAACAAAATGTTGCCAAGACATCACGAGAGAATGAAGAATTGATGAAGAAAGGGAAATTAAATTGCTGCTTGATACAGGAGCTCAGAGAGCTTTGTAGCCCTGGCTCCAGTGTCTGAGGAGCTCTTTGCAGGATCCTGGGACAGATGTGTTTTMCTGACATGCCCCTTGTGGCTGCACAATTGGACACGGGGAGGATTTTGTGCTGATGATAAAAACCTGCAGCAGAAGAGAAGCCCAAGAGGGGATCTCATAGTCTGTGCAGCCTGAAAGGCATTTCTGAGCATCAGGCAAAGCCAGTTTCATCTGACACTAAAATTATTCTATCAAGTGATGGGAACTGATTATAGAAATTTGTTGTATCTCCTTGTCAGAATAAGAAGGCAAACGAGGACACAGCTAAATCAGATAAAAGTAGGCTGCTAAAAAGGAGGGGGAAAAAAAGTACTTTTAATTCTTCCAACCATTGTAATAATTTCAGTTAGAACAAAGCTGGAAGACTGGAGAGTCTGGGGATGCTAATGTTGCCCAGGCAGAGGTGGACACACACATCTGAACAGTCAACAGCATCAGCAGCTGAGTCTGAAGCAGTTACACACTGCAGCAAGTCAGACTTGATACAGAAAATGAATAAGTTAATGGAAAGAGGAAGAAGTTGTACACACCTTACTGGAGTTTCTAGAGGAGATGAGATATACAGGAAGATCAGTTATAAAACCCAACATGTTCCACCAGGAGAGGGGTCTGAAATGAGTGGGTAAAGTAAGCAGAGACAGAATGGCTGGATGTGGAAATCCAACTGTATCGATCACCTGCATACACAGAGAGAGGAACTTGTGTATTTAATTTGGGTTTAAGTAGACTAAAATGTTTTCCTTTCATTTCTTGTCTTTGTRGCTGTATTGCCTAAAATGCTGTAAGTAAATGTTATTTCAATTTGACCCTCATCTGTGCTGAGCTAAGAAGTGTTTCATGGTAAATGGGAGAAGCATCCCTCACCTGAGGGCCAGTCTGTGGTGGAAGAATGAGTCAAGAGGATGGGATTCCTGAATAACTGTTCTAGATTCCCAAAATATTCTGTAGGAAAGGCAAAGGATWAGCCTCACATGGACTAATTGGAGAAGTATCGTAGGAGTCAGGAAAGGAAGTGCCGGGTAGATGATTGATTAGTCAGGATTTTTTGTTCATCAACATAGTGAATAGCAGGTCTGAACCTCTCAAGGATACCAAGATGAGCATTTATTTTCTGTTTTTTCACCTTATGTTTCCTCTTCCTGTTGATTTCWGTGAAGTTTTGGATTTTCTAGCCAAGTCTGAAATGAGATTTGCTGGAAGTACTTCACACCCACACCAATATCTCAACAATTCTATGGAAACTGAGTTAAAACTGGTTTCTCTGTCAGGTTTTTCGATCTGTTTCTGAGGGCTTGGCTCAGGCAGAGCTAATTGAGTAAGAACAGAGACTGTGTTCTCATACTTCTGTTCTGCCTAAAGCAAGGGAGAATATTGAAAAAGTGAATGTGAAACCAGAAGTTACTGGACAGCAAAAAGGAAGACTGACAGTAATATCCCAGAAAGAGACATTATAAACTTTTTTTTTTTACCAGAAACAGATTAGAAACCCTAAGAAAGAACAAGCCATCATTTATCTTGGGTTTCACTTTCCAAGTGACAGCAGCAAAAAGAAAAAGTTAGCTCAAAACCTTTGCATTTTGCTCTGGGAGTTTTACATAACACAGGAGCCCATGTGGAGTAATTTAGCCTCAAAAAGCCAGTGAGATGAAGAGGCTGCTTGATCTGGAAGGACAACAATTGGCTGAATCTCTGAACTGAAAGGGAGAGAAGGAGGGAAAGACAGGAAACAACAAATGAAGGAAAAGAAGGAGCAGGCTCAGGGCAGACAAACTGACCTTTGAGGGCTCACACTACGTTGTAATGCAGCAGCTTTGTCCACGTGCCTAAACGCTGTCTGGAATTTTTTCTTCTTCCTACATTCCATGTATTTCTGGAGAGAAGTTGCAAATGAAAAGGAGTCCAGCATTTCTATGCTGTAACTATGGATGTATGGGGATAATTTACTGCTCTGTGGACATCGACATTTCAGAGGATCTGGATGTCAGTTTTTTCCCCCATTTACACTGAATGTGACACTGGTCGTACCTGGAAGAGGGAAGAAAAGATGATATTCAATATACAAAAAGATTTAGAAATGCTTCGCCAGGGCTACTTTTCCAGCATTCACTCTTGGAGATGTAGCAGTTTGTTTGGATTATATTTCTTTTAGCCTGGACCTTCACAGAAACATCAGGTGGAATTTCTGTCCATGTTTCGAGAGTCTACATGTGATTTCCCCCATGTTGCTGTGCAGTGAGATCCCTTCAGAGCTCTATTCACTATGAATTTAGCTTGTTGCAAGAAGAAAGGATGAGTACATTTCAATGTAGTCTACACTTGTGAGATACTGACCTAATGTTTGGATATCCTCAGGATCCTGGTTGAGTATCCAAATGTTTATATGGGTATTTCTCTGAATTGCACTTTCTATGTGTACTTTCGTCGGAGTTTTTATTAATGATACATCGATGTTACACCTGTTGCTGTTGTATCTCATTTCCACGACCTGGCAGCGAAGGGAAATGTGCTCTCCACACTGATCCCTGGGCATCCGGAACGTGAGCAAAGCTTTGCAGAGTTTTTCAAAAGAGCTGAGAAAACAGCAAATGCWTCTTGTTCCTGTTTCTAGGAGACAACTGCAGGAACATAGGGAGGAATCTGTAGAGTCAGCTGGGATCGAATCTCAGCAGACAGCAGGGTAAATTGGGCACAGAACTCTGGGTGTTGCAGACCTTTTGTTATTTGTGCCCAGGAGTCAGTTTAGTTTTCTTTTCCTCCATTAAACTGCCAGTAGGGTTTTACTAAAGAAGCCCAAAGACACTTTCTTCAGTCTGAAGTTTACAGTGGCAGGAGGTGATGTTTTATTCCAGTGACCCTGAAAGAATGTCCTGATGTTATTATCAATTTTGGGGGTCTTTAAAATATTGGCTACATTTGATTGTTGGCATTTTTCACAGTAGAATATTTAATGTGTGCTCCTTTCATAGCAGTAGTTGGATTTTCTATAATTACTATGGAGCCTGTAACTCTGAAGCATTTTGTTGTTTTCTTTTTCTTTAGAATTTTGTTTGTTAATGATTACAAGGTTTAGTAGTTTGTGGCAGAGATTTAAATAGAGATAAAAGGCTCAGTCTGTTCAGCAAATGGCTTCTGAAGGCAAAGGGAGTTCTGGGAGGGCCGTGCTTTGGGCACATACCATACACAGAACTGCTCTTCCACCAGAGAACATTCTGATACACCAAACTCCTGATGGTTCACAGCACAGAGAGCACTGAGGGAAGGTGTGACAGGAGCCAGTCCTTGCACTGATTTCCTGGGGAATGTCTTTCACATTGGCTCTTTCCCCAACACTGATCTTGCAGCTTTTCACACTCCATTTAATCATTACACCTTTTTTTTTGCACAYGCTTTTTCTCTGTGGTGGAGCTTTGCTGAGTTCTGGATGAAAAGTTGCCACCTCAGATGTGTGATTAGAGCATCACCTTCTTCTGACAATTAAGATAAAAGCTTGCTGACTTAATAGCAGGAGCATTTGCCCAGATAGAATCTTCATAGCTGGGGCTGCTCTGGCAACTGGGGCCTCCTGAAGATCCCAGTAATATTTGACTTCTCTAAATGAAACGGTTAAACTGAGRAGAATCTCTTGGGGAGATTCTTCCCCCCCAGTGTGAAGTAACCAAGGCTGCATCATTTCCATTTGTGCCTGTGACATATTCAAGCACATTTCTAAGAGCTGTAGTTCAGCTCAAGCAGCAAAGCAGCACAAAAGGGCTTTGGCATGAACTTTTGGAGTCGGATGATCCCTGCACTTGCTGTCCAGGGCAAGATAAGCTGCGTCTCAATGCCCACAGCCCCAGCCATGAGCAGTGAYTTTGAAAATGTGCCAGGTAAAGCCGAAGAAACTGAAGCTGGTTACTGAGTGTGAATTGTTATTCAGCCCTCACAAAAGAGGAGGCTTTGACAACACCCCCGGTAACCTTGGCAAAGGGTTTTGTTAAGCAGGTCTGTGCCTCGCTGGCTTTTCAACCCGCAGGCATTGATTGCTCCCTCCTACATGGGAATTTGTGTTCTGGGAAGGGCTGGGTGGTGGCAGCAGCTGGGGCATCACGCTGGGCCTTTGCTCCGCTCCCAGCAGCCGCCTCCAGCCGCCAGGGAACGCAGCCCGCCCTGTCCCCAGGGAAAAGCAGCCGAGGCTGCCCTCAGCCCTTCCTGCAGAGAGCCAGCCTCAAGGGTGCTGCTGTCTCCTGGTTGAATCACAGAATGCTGGTGTCACTGAGGGTGGAAAAGGCCTTTAGGATCAGCAAGTCCAACTTGGGTTTCTCCCGTAGTGGGGCACTACTGAGGATGATGRGTTATCTTCTGGATGAATGGAATATTATTTTGATGAATGGAGTGTTGTTCTCACAATGTCTCTTGGCTGCACTTGTTTGTACAATATTTCTACTTACTTTTTTCCTATAGATCTCTATGCACCTGGTAGAACAGGAAACAGGCTTTTTATCGACTCTGCTGGCTGTGTTCTATTGCTACTATATATGAAGTGGGGAAACCTGGTCCAAACAGACCAACAAAGGAAACCCTTTCCCCTGAAATAAATCCAACACCAGTTATATCACCACATGCACGCTGCAAACTTAGACTTAATCTGGAAATAAACAATTACTTCATGATAAAGATTCAGTGCTGATCAGTGTGGCTGATAAAAGAGAGATGGGGTGATTTGCCCCAAGCTTTACAGCAAACCAGAAGCAAGGGTCATCTTTCTTGTTTACAATTTCATGTTACGGTATAAAATAAATGCCARTGTGAGTGATGATTCCATCTGTTAGGAAAAGACATAGGAGTTAGGAAGTAGCAGCTCCCAATTCCTCCAGCATAAAGTCTGACATATTGAGCACGACTGGAGCCTGGGACATAAAAGATGCTGAAGCAAACATCATCCAGCCATTAGGCAATTAGATAGAAGTTCTTTTTCTGCCTCCAAACCAGCTATTGAGGGRAATGCAGAGATGCTCTGATTAGACAGTAACAGAAGACATTTCATTTCCATTGCCATCCAACAATTTATAAATTCCTTCCTTGAAGAGTCAGCTTTCCAAAACTCTCCATTTTGTGTTCCACTTAACCTCATGGGTATTGCAGAGAACATGCTCGCTGGACTTCTCTTTCCACGCTCATTAGTTCAGTGTGCTTGGCTCATTTCCTAGGATTTGGTCTAGCACAGCCTCTGACCATCCAGCCATTTCTSTGAAAATCATTTCCCTCTTCACTTCTGCAGTTTTCCTTTCAGTGCCTGAGCAAATAAAATCCTGAGTGATCAAAGCCCTGGTCTTCCAACTGTCCCTTGTTTTTCACAGTCATGGCATGAGCTCCTTTGCCTCACTGCACGAGCTGAGCTCAAACAAGGAAGGTATGACAGTTGCTCAATTGTTAGGAATTGTGAAGAGTCTTAGCCAAAATATTGACATCATTCTGACTTACACATTAAGAATTAATTTTTACTAGGTCTGTAACTAGAGATTAGCAAATCATTTGGATGTCATTAAAATCRAATTGGTTGTCTCAAAAAATCACTGAGGTCTAAATAACGATTGCTTTTCACTTTCCCATCTTGATTTCTTGATCTTAGCTATTCTGTAGCATTCCCAGATTATTTCTGACTCTCCACGAGGAAAGATTTCACAGGTGTTTATTCTTTTCTGGYTCTAAATTGTCTCTATTATGTATATGCAGCATCTGTTTCACGGCAGAATACAAATTGTTTCTCTGTATATAATTTGTCTTGACTCAGATGTTCCTYGCAGAACTATGGGTTCCTTTACGTCGACAGTCCCGATTCTCCAGGCATTTTTAGTCCCTTGTGATGGAGGAGTCAGTGAGTCACAGCCCGTGTTTGTATATCCCCACACCCAGGGGTACAGAGCAGGCAGCTGATACCTGCTCAGGCCTCCTCACCCCCAAAGGAGCTCCAAATCCCTTCCACAGCCATTTTTGTCAGCCCAGAGGGATGCAATGTCTCAGTCAGAAGTTAAGACACGTTTTTCCATCAGCCGCTGATGGTGGCCCGTGGACATGACCCAGAGCAGGTGGAGCACTGCTGACAGGCTGTGCCATGTGCCTGCAGTCACCGAGTAGGTGTTTTTGTGGGGAAGGTGGAAAGAGGGAGGTTTTTTTGTTTTGTCAGCGAGTGGGTGAAGTATTGAAGTTGTAAAGAACATCGGGAGCGTAGGGTGYGAGGGGGGAGAATAGAGGGTTTGCAGCACTGTAATTTCCCCCAGGGCAGAGATCTCAGAGCAGTATTTAACGGGGGCTATAGACTGTGCAATACCTAAAACAAATAGATGGAAATGAGTCTTTCTTCTATTAATATGGCCTAGCCCTCAGGAACAGTGTTAAAATGGGTTTGCAAGGCACAATTACCGCAGAGTCCTGTCAGGCTGCTGTTAATTCCTCCAGGCAGAGCTCCGTGTTTTGCTGCCTTCAGCCAGCCATTCATTTGTCCGCCCACAGCCCGGAGCCCCCGGCGGCAGCGGGGAGCTCCAGAGCCGCTCCCCCGCCTCTGGGAAGGGGGAGCTGCTGGGGCAGGAGCCTTGCCCGGGCCCCGAAATAGCAACCCCTGCCTGCCTCAGTGCTCCGGCACCACCACGGCCACCCCAAAATGCACTCGGGCTGCTCTAGGTGTTCAGAGCTGTTCTTGCCTTGGATTCTGTGAAAAGCGTTCTTTTGAAGCAAGGGATGTTTTAATGCCTTAGCTGGAGTGTGGAGGAAAGAGTTTGAACTGTGRGTTCAAGGTAAAATTGGTCCTGAAAGCTAGATTTGAAGAATTATTTGAGRATTGTTGGAACAGCAATTTGAATTTACCTTTCGGAGGTGCAGCTTGGTTTAGAGTTGCACTTTGATATATTTTTCTGTTAATTTGTGGACATGTCTTCAGAGGAAATGGAATTTTTATTCCTCAGCCAGGTGGTGGAGTCTTCTTCCTCAGCCCTTGTACTGTATCATTTACCCAAGAAGTTCAAAGCCTGAAAAGCTGGGAGGTTTCAGCTCCTTTCCTGTGAGATAAGATGTATTTCAATGTCACTACCACAGAAGATTGAGGCACAGGGAACAGTTGTGAATTACGAGAGGTCTCAAGGAGGCAGTGGCAGACCCAAGGAGCAGAGTGAAGGTGACCTGACTTGCAGCGCTGCGATCTGGCTGTCAGCTGATACGGGCTCTGTGGAGAGACTCTGGTGTCATTTACCCTCCGAGTCCAGCCAAGCTGGGACTCGTCCTTCAGCTCCTTTGCAGGAGCTTTTCCAACGCCAGCCTAGCAGAGCCCTGGCTTGGCAGAGCGGGGAAATGCAGGACAAGGTCCCCAGCCAAAGGCTGCTGCTGCAGCAAGTTCCCGGAGCTGCCTCCCAGTCAGGCACGGGCTGGGCTATTCATTGTGCAAACAGCCTCCTTCCTCTCCATGCCAGCCCGAGGGACACGGGGGAATGGCAGAGTTTATTATAAACTGAGTGAAGGAACAGACTATTGCTGGAGGAGATCCAGGGTTATAAAAGATTGGAGCAGGGGGCGGGGAGGAGGGAACAGGACATAATTTGTGTTTGTGCGTGAGGGGGTGCAGACCGGTGCCTTCGGCGAGGCATTCCCCGAGCCCTCAGGACCTCTGCCTGGCTTTGGTGGGATTCTGTGCAGCGCATCCCGTGCTGTGTCAAAGCCCACTTACTTTTTATTGTATCAATCATCCTCTTGATGCAGCACCACGACTCGGAGAAGGCTTGCAGGTCCTGTTCTGAATGAGCTGCGCTCGCTGCCAGCTCAGCCTAGTTACTGCTGTAACTTACTCTGGGGGATGGGAGAAAAAGGTTGCTGCTACTTTAAATATAATGCATTAAGAGGATGCTGGAAAAAGGCCTGCATGCTGTAATACCCAGCCATCGAGTTGGAAAAGGAGCCAGATGTAATACAAAAGAAGAAACACAGCCTCTTATGGATGCTGCACTAATTCATAAATCAGGTGAATCAGCTTAGGCAACTGCTGTGTTTTTATGCCTCTGCTGCATGGAGAACTGCATGCTGGATGCTTTTATTTGAAGTAATGGAACCAGATAATCCTTTGGACCAGGACAACTCCAATGGTAAGAAGTAGAAAACATAGAAGAGAGAGGGGAAAAAAAGGATAATGAGTGTCTGAGTTACCCATCCTGCTAAAGGCACAGGGGTAGGCATGTGTTTGTACTGTCTTCTGCATGGATAAGTGGAAATGGATGTGGGAATGTGCTTCACAAGAGCTTAGAAATCCCTCTGTTTACAGGGTCTGGAGACAAACATGTAGTAGGCTGATACACTGAGATATTTATTCTGCTGGAAGGAGCAGGAAGCAGGCAGAATTAACCTGTCTCCTGAGCAGTCTGTGCAGAGGGATGAGGGACCTGTGCATTCCAACTTATTCAGTGTGGGGGGCTTTGTGCCCCTGAGAAAAGAATGGAACTTGGTGCSGTTTGTGCTGTCAGATTTAGCATTTGGGAACAGATTCTTTATCTGCAGAAAGCTTTCCTACAGGCAGATGCATGAGTAATTTACTTAGGAGGATATATTTAGCCAAGGACCATGTAAATTCACCCTGGAATTAAAGTCCATGGTTAAAAATGCAGCTATTCCATGGATTTATAGCATTCCACATGCTGATGTTCTGCTATCCAGTCTATTGGAAAGCACACAAAAAAGCATAAATTGAGGGGAAAAGTTGTTTGCAAGTCTTATTTCTCTGTTACTGGAGAGAATTGGCTGCATTGAGGACAACAAAGTATTCATGTTTATGAAAACAATTTCAGATGGTGATTTTTGGAATAAATTGATTCTCAACTGTTTAATATGCATTCGGTATATTCTGAATACAGCTTGAAATCCACTAAATATTCCACTTCTAAAATAAATATTTTTCAGGAAGTAGTTATGGATTTCCCACAGCACATTCTCTGCTGACAAACAGAGCTTCGAGTCCGACACAACTGCAGTGTTAATATCACAGAGACCTAAAACTCTGTGGAAAGAATGTGGTTAAGGGAATGAAGTAACATTTAAACTATGTGAACAGTTGACTGGGCAGATAYAAGTGGGCAGCACTGCTTTACTTGGGGCTCTGTGCCCTACTGAAATCAAACTTAAAATAATCAAGGACAGATTTCAGTGGTGTTTCAGATGGTGATATTTGCAYGAAAATATTAAGAGGGGAGTCTCGCACTTCTTATTTCTTTATCTTTTCTATTCTATTTCATATGTAGTTATATGCATTTTTCTCTAGAAGAACGGCATCTCTACCTCTCATGTCTCATACCTCCTCTTAGACCACTGAGGCACAGAATTAAATCTCATTTTCTTTACAGSAGGAAGTTCTAGGATTTTCAGAGAAGTGCATGCATAGTTTGGGCTGGCATTAACAAATATATAAGCAGGTGTTCTTGCCCATCCCAACGTTAGAATCTGGCCTTTAGGAGTCATGGAGAGTGTCTGGGTTCTGAGGGAAATACAAGTTTAACTTTATTTTCTCTAGTATGTTAAATTCCTCACTGAATTTAGAATGCATAGTTTCAGATACGGAGGTTCTCATTCTTTTCTTACAGACATCTAAAGTATATTCTGTCACATTRTGTAGAAACTTCATTTTCCTAAAAAATATTTGAATAAGTCAGCAAACACTGGGAAGGTTCATAAGCTGGGAAATGAGAGATAAGCAAGCACTGCTGGTACCAAGGATCTGGGAAAAAACTTCACTGCTTCCCCTTCCTAACTGTGTAAATCCCCATCTCCCTTTTAGTTTTGTTTAAATTACTTTGATTTAAACTATCTTACTGTAAACAAATGGGTTGAACCATTTATTGATCAGGAGGTCAGTTCCTTCCCCGTGCTGCCGCTGGAGCTGCGGCACTGCAGGAYTGAGGGACTCAGCTGCTCTTCTGAGATCCCAGGCATTATTTTGCATGRATTCAGCCAACAGAAAGTTCTCAGGACTCAGCCAGCAGAGTGCTGTTGAGGAAGATTTTCCCCTTGAGAACATTCCCTTGTTCTGGAAGCAGCCCCTCGGTCCCTTGGATATCCGGCAGCTCTGGACACGCTGGGAACAGTTGTGTTTATCCCAGTGGGCTGCTCATGTGACAAGTCTTAGTGCCCTGGGCAGTGACCATGGCTTGGAACTCCTGTGCTTGCTGTAAAAGTGCCTTTTTACCTTCWGGAATGCCAAATCAAATCCCCTTTTCTGCCAGCAGAATGAAGTCCATTCTTTAATTTCTGCTCTGCCTGTGAGTCCATGTGGGTTAACCATCTACCTTAAAATTCAGCCTCGGTTCCTTCTGTGTTGCTTATTGCCAGCACAATCAAGAGATGATTAATGACAGAAAAAGCTGTTCTGAAGAATTTGTGGCAATAATGTATTTGAGAGTTGCTTTTTTTTGCCTCCTGCAGCCCTTCCATTTGCTTACTAACATGCATGAATTCAGCTCACAGGACRTTGGTGGAATATTCAAGACTGGGAAGCTGTGTCTCATTTCTTAGCACAGGGGGGTTTTTTGCCTAATCAAATTAAGTTGCCARCTTTTCATGGAGATGCCTCATAGATTTATTATTGCTTGTAGCTGGAACAGGGAATCACCACTCGTTTATGTGGGGGCCGGAAATGAGATTTAACCTGTGTTGGTTGCCTTGACGTAACAGCCCCTGGAATAAAACCATCACCTGTGGGTGAAGTGTTTACTGGATTTTTCTCTGGGATTCTCCAGGGAGCTGCAGTGCTTGACTGCCTTGAACACAGCCTGACAGGCTGCTCTTCATCTGGAGATTTGTGCAGRGGATTCTGTAACTTTTCTCCTTCTGTGCACGGGATAAAGGCTCACAGAAAGCTACAGGTTCTCRTATGGATTTAAAAAATCATTAAAGCTACCCCCAGGTTATTTTCTCCTTCTCCCCCACCCATTATTTTCTTCCCATTCTCTGGAATGCAGGCATGTAGAGAAAGATTATTGTCATTTTATGGTGGTTCACAGCTCTGACTTTTTGAAGTGTTCTTTTTCATGTACTGGCATGGATTTACTTGATTTTTTCACCCAAAAAAAAAAAAAAAAATTCTTGGAAGAAACTTGCTGAAGAATGTGCTGATTCCGAAACCATAACCCTAAATTACCCATTTCGGAGGGATGACATATCAGAGCTATGGATTTATCTTTTGTACTATAGCCACTTGCTGCTCCAAGAATAAAAGACAGCTCAGCAGCTTTCTGCAAGCTGCTGAAGATTTATAAGATGTTTTATTTGTGTGCAAACTCTTGAGTACAAAATATCTATGAATTATGTATCCATTGTGCCTTCTAATTGCTCAGATCTCAGTTTGTACAGCTCTTGTCAACACTGGAACCACCTCTGAGTTTCTTCTTTTCTGTGTCATGACAATATTTCTTTGTGATTCTGTTGTTAATCCTTAAAGAGCACGAGATTTTTATTAGACTTTTTGAACAACCTTATAGACCAGATCCCAGCTACTGGTTTTAGTGAAGTCATGTTCCCTACACAATAGGTGTGAATCACAGATGCAGATTTTGTGCCACAAAGAAATAAAACKAAACCATTGTGCTTTAACGACACAATAATTACAGCATATTTTTTTTCAGTCTCTGACGTCCACATTGAACCAGGTGAATTACTTGGATGACAGCCAGGCTTGAACTTTGTCTGCTGTTGGTAATTGAGATTCTTCAGGCACTGTTCAAGGGCAGTAATGACATCCTGGCCTCAATGACACCTTGGCATGCATTAAAAATCACACCTGACAGAGGAAAACAGAAGCGAGAGCTGGGAACACAGAATTTTTTGTAGGTTATGTGTGCTAGCAGAGTTGAGTKGGAAAGCTCCAGGGGAATGGGAGATCAAGGATTCAGCAGGTTACTGGAGAATGATTTGTAGATGCATTCTGCAATTTCCAGGCTGGACATTGAGTTGGGTGCAGCCATTGCATGCAGTGGATTCCTCTCTGTCCCTGCTGGAATCAGTAGAAGAGGGCAGAGCCAGTCAATAAATGGGCATCCCACTGGATTATGGGCATTTAACAGGGGAGAACCATCCAGATGGAATCCTGAAGGAACATTCAGTGAATGGAATGTAACCATCCATCCTTGGAGGTGCTGGAAACAGTCACAGTCATCTCTTGGTTCTTTGGAACTAAAGAAAAGGGTCTTYTCATGGTCAGGCAAATTCGAGGCCTCTCCCATATTCCTCCTAAAAGAGAAGAACTTCAGAGTGTTGTGAGGGAACCTCCCAAATCCATCTCTCCACACAGCACTGCCAGTCTCTCTCAGAGCTTTCAGCCACAGCTGGAAGGTGAATTCAGCATAACTGGATGGCATGGGAGAGTGCACAGACAAGGGATTTCCTGGGAGCAGAGATGAGGAGTTCCAAGCATACATTGGATGTATCAAGGTGTTTATAGGTGAGAAGCTTTTAAATCAATGAGACTGTGGTATGAGCTGACAGGAGCTGGAGGAGCCCAGAGGGAAGTGTCCCTKGTTAGTGAGATCTGAGCCCCACATTCTGACCCAGGGGGGTTTCTGAGCCCTTCAGCCAAGGGTTGTTGGGCTGCCATGGATGTAACTCAGCTGTTGGCCAGGAGCCTCCTCCTCTGGGTCTGCCCAGAGAGATGGATGGGTGCTGGTGCCTCCCATCCCTGGCTGACAAATCCACCCTACAGCTGGATGTACAGAGCTGCTAACCCTGAGCCAATGTTCTCTATGATGTGGGATCGGGACRTTTGCCTGGGAGGTTCCTCAGGGCATCCACGGGGTTATCCCAGCACTTAGAGCATTATGGGGATCATGGTTGGATTCAGATGTGCTTCCYCTCCGAGCATCTCCAAGGAACCAGCACATGGAAAAGCTGTAATTGCCGAGCGTTCCTCCTGCTGGTGGAGGCTCAGAGGCCCGGCAGATGCCTTGCTCACTGAGTCAGTTGTCAAAATGATTTTGGCTGCTATGGAGCTTAGTGCAGGGATCAGAAAATACCTACCAAAATGAGGCTTCAGAAAATGTTTGTTTTCCTAGCAGATCTAGATATGCCTCTAGCTTTGCTTTACACCTTTAAACACTTCTCTAGCTGCAGCTGGAGGTTGGTGGGCAGCTGTGACCGATGTTATAACACGAGCCCTTGTTCTTTGTGCTGGAGCTGCTTGTGTGGGTTTGTTTGCTTAACGTTGGGTGGGCAGGACCTGACTGATGGAGCAAAACGATGCCTCTGGATGTGGGTCCTGCTCTGAGTCCTAGGGACAAACCCTGACACTTGGTGTTTTGAAAATAGGAAAGTAAAATACAAATAGCATTCTCTTTTTTTTTGGTCCAGAATGAAGAAAAAGATAAAAAAGACAAAATAATAATAGTAAAAGTTAGTCCAGAGTTCACAAAATTTTATTGCCTCCCCGACTGGCCCTGTGTTTGCAGAAGTGCTGTTAGAGCTTTCTCCTGGCAGGGAGAATATCCCCRAAGAGTTTTTCACAGTCCATGTGTCAGACAGGAATGCAAAGGATCAATTTACAGCCAGAGACAAAGATCTGAAAATGTCCGAGGGGACCTGGGGGAATGTTTCTCACCCCAAATAGTTTCAGTGATTTAAGTGATCCYACTTGCCCGACTGCAGCCCGTGTCCAGCCTTGCTGGGTTCAGCCCTGAGCAGCAGCAATAAAAACAGAGTCTGTGGCTGCAGCAGAGCTGGGGCAGGAGCGCCGAGCACAGCAAAACCTCCTTGCAATCATTTTTGCCATAGAGTTGTAGAGAGTTCCAGCGTGTTGTGGAAAGCTCAGGAGGGAACCACGGTATTCCAGGGAGAGCCCGGCTGCTGTGCGTGTTTCCATGAGTAACTTGCTTTGTTTAGCAGATCGTCCTTTATTATTGGGCTGCAGCTGTCAGRAAAAAACAAGCATTGAGCTGAGGAGTTGTATTTAGAAGTGCCCCCTGGATGGGATGGTTTGGAAGCTGCACAGAGCAGTTGGAAGTAGTTTCCAGTTCAGTTTGGCCAGTTTTTGGATAATGGTTCTACTCCCCTGAAAGTTGGGAGTAATTTTTTATTTCGTATATTCTTAGAAATATTTGTTTTATTGTCATTTAAAGTTTCTTCGTAAACTTCAGGCAAAACCAGAGGATATATTAATCTATTTCATGTCATTTGCAACATGGSTCTGTAAAGCCTTAATCTCAGGAACATGTACTGATGTATTCAGGAGGAGATGGCATGAGGGGTTTGTCTGAGTTGTCTGGAAGAGCACGCACACAGTTCATCCTTTGTTTTGACTCTTACAAATSTTTTTAAGACTGGAAGAAAAAAAAGAGAGAGAGAAGGTTTAATTATTGTGACTTTTAACCCAAGATGAAGTTGATCACACAAATTCAAGTCACAGAAAAAGTAATCAGCATTTCGGATTTAGGGAAAAAAGCAGGTGCATTCCAGTTGAGCCCAGTGCTGAGCACACTGAGGGCTGCTGACCCGCCTGCCTGTGCCTCTGCCGAGGAGAGAGGCAGGTTTTATTTTCCCTGCTTATTCATTTTCTGAGTCATTCATCTTGTGCTATAGCTATTGAAAACTGTAACAGAGTCTGGGAAGCACTTGGCTTTTGAGTGCTGCCTCCTGATTGGACTGGGGAATGCTGCTGTTCGGGAATAATGTGTGAATACCATCTGCTCCGAGGAGCCGGGAGCCTCCGTGGATTCTGCTGGAGAGGCACCTTTAGCCAGGACTCCAGGCAAGGGGAGCACGCCTGCCTTCCCTCTTTCTTACCCAAACTTACAGTTGTCACTGGATTTCCTTTCCGTTTCCCTGTGGAACTTTTTTTGTGCTTTGCCTGAGGGCTGAGTTGCTTCTCCTGCGGGTTTTGGGGGTGTTTTTTCTTTATTTTTTTTTCCCCTGTGTGGGATTTCTTCTGGGGTTCAGCATGCACACCAAGCCRGGAAATAAATCAGGGAGTTTTGCAGCTGTTTATTGCAGCACGAGAGTTAACGTGGAATGTCTGAGTTGCTTTGAGAAACTACTTCCAAAAATTTGACCTGCTCGTAAAAAAGGTAAGCAGGGAAAGAGACTTCGGAATTTCGGGACTGACTTTTTACTTGCGGGGGAGGGGGGTTCATTTTGTTAAGAATGAATGTGTCTCATTTGCAATGTACAGTTGCCTTCTAGCAATGCCTGGGATCAAAGGCTGGGGTTCGTCTCCGAATTTCTTTAATGAGGAGTTGGAACAATGATTGTCTCTTTCTCTTTTGTGTAGAAATTGTTTTACAATTGGTCTTAACCCAAACTTTCTGCAGTGTGAGTGTAAGGGAAGGCAAGAAGTATCGATGGTTTGTAAAGTCCTGTCCCTCCTTCCACTGAGCCAGATTATTCATTTTACTGTGGTCTGCTCAAGAGGGCAATCTGCAAAAAAATAGTTCTAAGACTTTGCTGAAGACTCATTGTAATTTACTTTTGACWAATACCTGATTTTTAGCTTGTTTTGTATTGGTATGTTAATGGYAACTGTGCATCAAGTGTGTGAATTGTGTGTACTGATAGGTACTGCAAGGCAAATGTTCAGTACCTGTAATTAAGGAAACTGTAGATTTATGTAACTGATGCTTGATCTGACCTAAACTTTTCATATTCAATCAACTTCAGATAAACAAGGGAAGGTCGTGCTCCTGCAGTGCTTCCTTTCACCCAGGCCTGTGGAGCAAACGTTCTGGAGTACAGCAAAGAGCTGTTGCATTGACAGTGAGGCATCTTTTCACTTAGTCATTTTCCTGGCCCACTGCCATATCATCAAAAGCAACTCCTTTAATGAAGAAAAAACTTACTTTGCTGAAGCCTAAATCAGGAAGATTGTGGCAAGTCACAGAAGGAATTAGAAGSTGGGCTTTGATGATCCTTATGGGTCCCTTCCATTTAATCAGGATATTCCATGATTCTGTGAAGGAATACCTGGATCACACCAAGCTGCAGCACCAGCACAGTCCATTAGCTGGAGGGCACTGTGCCTGCTGGGGACGTGGGATATGTGGGTGAAGGTCTCACAGTGCCAACGTGCCACTCATTTTCTGGGTGCTCTGAAAGGTCTCATGTGCACCAGTCCAAGTGGGGTTTTCCAGTAATGTCACATTTTGGTGACAGAAGAGCTCTTTCTCACTCATTGATGATAACAATAACAACAACAACAATTAAAAAATGCTCACTTAAGTCTTTTTTTTTTTTGCTGGAATTTTATTATCAATCAGATTTCCCGGCCTGTCATTGGGCCAGACGTGATGATTATAATGAGGAATGAAACCCTGACTCGGAACTCCAGAGGATGTCTTCCATTCCAGACCTGGCTCCAGAAGGTTTCTCAGGCACTGGCAGGAGTGACCAATGGAATATGGGATGTGGAATCAGAGCTCTGTAGTTCCGTGGGATATCCATATGCAAGCTCAGATCAAACACCAGCTGGTTGGAAAAGTGTGTTTATTTTTTGCTTTTCATACTTCATCCAACAGCAGTTCCGTGGTTCACTGGTCTGACTGTGATAGATATTTTTGCAGGGGTAGAGATTCCTGGTTATAACCCTTCTGTAGAGGGTTCCTGCTGCATCCCTCCCAAACCCCTCCACAGCTTAGCATTGGTCAATATTTCCTTTTAACGGGATCCTGTGTAGCTGCAAAGCACTTTTTGTTTGCCTGCATGTGGCTGATGTGCTGCTCTGATCATCAGCACTGCAATGCTTCAGGGTTTTTCCCTCTCTAATCCAGATAACTTCATGCCAGCTTAAATGTGCTGCTTTTATCCTCTTCTTCTGAAGGGGAGCTGAGTTAGAAGTGCCTTGTCCAGGGTCACACACAGGGAGTTTTTCTCATGGTACTGCAGTGGCACAGGATCTCCTGTGTTCCCCATTAGTCCTTTGTCATTCTTCTCGCTCCACAGTATTCCTCCTTGCCCATTTCCCTTTCTTTGCTCTTCTTCCCAATTATAAATTGCTGGAGGACGTTTGTCATTTTGCTGTGGAGAGCACAATCCACCTGGCATGTCCTTTGGAGTCTGGAAAATCTCRGCACGGGTTTTTCAGCAGACCAGGATTTTTGTTTCCTTGAAGATGAAGAATTCTCAYTTTCACTACAAGAAAGTACTTTATTTTGCTAAAGTGGCAACTCTGGGAATGCAACATCATTGTATATTTACAGGCTAATTTCAGAAATCCACACGGATTCCTTTCCTCTTCTCCACCACCACAACTCTCTTGTCTGACTTGGTTGCCAGACTTTCTCTGGGAGCTCAGTCTCACTTAATTCACAAAGAATGTGGCTCCTTCTGCCATACTCACTGCCTGGAGTCTAAATCAGGACATTTCYAGTGAACTTCAGCTTCAGAGAAGTCTGACCTACCTAGAATTGAGGTTTCCAGTTTGCAGACATGACCCAGGCTGATGAGGCTCTACCATTACCATGAAGTTTTCTGCCTGTATCTGCACCAGCCTTGCCTTTTATATAATCTAATAGTCCTTTGCCAAGGAATAAAATGTAATAGGAACTATTTTTGTGATCTTGGGAGTATTTTTGCTGGCTCTGAGCTCCTTGGAATAGATGCCGCCTCCTGTTATGATGTCATTGCTCCTGGTGCTTGCCAGTAGACTATCAACATTTTAAAAATTAAGATAAGAAAATCAAGATAAAAAATTGGTATTTTGCCTCCATGTAGGTCAGATGAAGCACAGAAACCAGTGTTTTAACAGAAGAGAAGCRTTGATTGGGAGAGAAGGACTTCAGAAAAACTGGGACAGTCCAGTGGCAAGCACAGGAGACCAGAGAATTCCTGGCTGCTGGCTCAGACTATGTGAAACCATTTTGCAGARCAGCTGTGGAAGTGAAATTCCCTCATGGAAATTTTGGAAGCCCTTCTTTCTCTCAAGGAATTTCAGCCCACGTCTTCTCTCTTTTGCCACAGGAATCTCTGCCAACAGCCTGCCCTGGGGTGGCCTGTCCTTAGATCCCCGAGACACAATGTCACACTGGGAGAGACTGGAGCAGGGACTCCAATCAATCTTGGAAATTTAGTCCTGAAAAAATGTRGCCAGAGCTTCATGGCAGTTTTGTGAGGGGCTTTTGAATGCTCAAACCCTGATTTCCTGCTCTCTTCTTCTGAGATTGTAATTTTTAATTTAGGAGCAGAGAGCTGAAGACAAAGAATAATGTCAGTTGGGATGAGTCTTGTACTAAACTTCCTTCTGCAGCCCCTGTCTAGCAGAGCKGAAATTAAATGGCTTAAGGACAGTGTGGAAGAACTGAACCTCTGGAGTAAAGTCAAGGTTTGAGAATTGGTGTATTATTTTAGTATTTTTGGTCAAAAAGGTCCAAAARGCCTTTTGAGATTGCTGGTTTTTTATGTGCCTTTGGAAAGTGTTGCCTGACTTCTTRATCTCAGGAATTTGAGCCATCTAAGAGCAACTTGGTGATTTTTTTTTTAAGCTCTGTTTGGAAAATATTGGTGCTTTGTCAGTAAATCAGTTCAGTTCTGGTGCTTACTATCATTTTCCTTGCAAATGGGTCCCACATTGAGAAATGTTCCAGAATATTTTAAGCTAATTATATATGTAGRTATTTTGGTGTTGGATAGAGATTAAATATAAATTAAAAACCAACACAGAGAAACATATTCCCCAATGGATTGTAWGAAACTTTCTCCTGCTGTAAAAACTTGTATCCCAGTGGACGTACCATGGATATTTTGGAAGTGCTGTAATGTTTAAGGGTYCGGGGTCTGTGTCTTACAGATGCTTTGGACGTGTTCTCTGGAGGCCAAGCCAAGGAACAGTGTGTCCTGTCCTTTTGTCTGTCCTGATTTCTAATCAGTCAATCCCTGATTTTCCTCCAGTGAATGGGCAGATATGCACCTTAAGAGCAAAGATACTCATTTCTCTGTTCCTGATCTCCCATGTTTCGGGGAACATTGAAAACTTCCAACCCTTCCCTCGTCGTTTCTTCTTTTACCACTTGAAAATGTTCTTGGGAGATTTTATCTTGCTCTGTGGATTGCTGGGTGCATTAGCACAGCTTCTGCTTGCCAGAGCTCTCACTAAGTAGAACTGGTTTCAATAAATCATTGTAGCTTTGGAAAGTCTGGAGTTCCAGTCATGGCAGYTCAGAAGAGGGAGGGGGAAACAGGAATACAAGAGCTTTTCCAGCTGGGGAAAGAGCAAAGGTAATTCTCCACAGAGAAGTCTGAACAGAGAGGTCTCTGATGGAAGGTTGTGGGTATCGTTCTCTTACAGGCTGGATTAATATTTCATCCAGAGAGGTGGAACAAAGTCTTGTTCTGGTTGAAAGTGGAGGAAGTGAGTGATTCAGCTTATTTTGTCAGGCATCTGCCTGTGACAAGGTGCAGTACAGCATTTTTCTAGCCATGGAGAAAGAGTGCTCTGTCTGGAGTGCCAGTCAGAGATCCTGCAGCAATTGCTTGGCCTTTGTCTGGGATCAGTGCAGCTGATCCCTGCCTTGCTTTCCTGAGCAGTAAAATCCCACCCCAGATTTAAATCTCCCTTTGTCAGTGAGTCAGGCTCATACACAGCACCTCTATTTCATTCACATCCCAACTGCTTCAGATAACCTGTGTCTGTCAGGGTTTGAAGTAGTGATCTTCTTATTTTAATAAATCCTTTAGTATGAAACTAGCTTTAATCCCCCTTTGCT
>QVAJ01000243.1:993255-1040870 GCA_003546035.1 Mixornis gularis | reverse complement strand
TTTTTTTTTTTTTTTTTAATTGCTACTTGCTCTCATAAGCCATACGATGCTTTTGATAACAGTCATCAAATTTTACAGCTATCACTATAATCTCAGTGCTGTTAACCATCTGCATCTCTCCTCATGTTCTATAGAAACTGAAGAGAAAACAAATACRTAGTTAATTTTAGCACATCACTCCTCTTAATGGGTTTTGTGTCCCAAGTAGCAGCGCTGTTTAATGTGTCTGCAAATATCTTCTTGGAATGGAGGAAGAATCCACACACAAGGACATTCCTTAACGGTTTAAAGCCCTTAGGGCTGCCTTGCAGGGATCAGGATTGGGCTGCAAAGGGTTTGAGTCCTACAAAAGTCTGGACACTTTGAGTTCTAACTTCTGTGAGTTGTGRTCTCTGTTTGGGGATTTTAATTCCATGGAATCTGAACTTGGGACATCATCAGACAAAGTCAGGTGAAGAGTCATCTGTACCTGGTGACGAACTGTGAGCAGTAACGGGAGAGCAGAGCAGGGAAAGGGGAARATCTGACTTGGGTAAAGAGAAACCTGGGAAAAATGTGTAGAAAAGCTGTGCTCTGTGAACCAGGCAGGCAGCRTGGATACAGGCCTGGGATACAGGCCTGGGATACTTCCCTTTGATCCTAGAACAGGCAGAGGCAGCTGGAGAAGAGCAGTGGCCCAGCTAACGGGGCAGCCCGTGCCCACAGCCCAGTCCTGGCTTTAGGGAGCCGTTTATCCTCCTCACTCCTCAGCATCCAGCCCTAAGGAAGGGCTGCCAGATGTCACACCTAATACGGGATTTCCTGTACTTCACCTCAAATCCTGGGATTTGTTTAAAAACGTGTGCAATGTCACCTTTCTCATGCCTGAGCTGGAAGATGGGAATCCCTTGGCAGGCAGTGACCTCCCAGGCTGTGCTTTCCCCCCTTCCTTGGCTGCTCAGGAGCCAGAGAAGGTCCCGTGCTGTTGGGCAGGTGGAAATGCAGCTCTGCAGTCACACACCTGCCAGCTCCCCGTGACCCTGGGCACCACCTCCCTYAGCAGTGTCAGTCTGCTCTCACATCCCAGGGCTTCCAGGAGGAACCACACACTTTCCAAAGGTCATTCCACTGCTGGTTACCTTCAAGGAGTACCGACTGCTCAGCAGGTGCAGTCTCACCTCAGTAATGCACAGGAATTTGCCATTAATTGAAATATACATTAGAGGTAGGCTAAAGTTAAATATTTTTTAAATTACCCTCCCCAAAGGACATGAAGAGAAAACTGTATCTCACTGTGGTGTTTAACTTGTTATGTTATGAAAACCACAAAGGAAAAGGTTTATTTTTAAGATAATGGTAAAATACGACAGAGGGAGTGAGTCAGAGATAGAACTGTCTTGAGAGCAAAATTATCATTTTGTTTAGGCTTCGCTGGTGGTGTTTAAGATGATGTCTGTGTCCACCAAAACCTTCCAGTATTATATTTAATCATTGTGGAGACATAAAAGGGGTCCCACAATAAAAATGATATATTTAAAATTTCCTGATCCTAATGCTTTAACCTTTATATTACTGACACCCAAGATTCAAATAGAAATTCGCACTGAAACTCTGTAATTTTATATATTCCAAATCCTTTTCTTTATAGGAATCCATTTAAAATTACACAAGAAACCTCTCTTCATCTTCTGAGTGTTTCACTGATTAGCATAATTTATAGCCAGTTTTGTGAATAAGGTGATTGTACCCAGGTGATTGCAAAAAAGTCTGTGGATCTCAGCTTTATAAATATTATTCTGAATCTAACTTTGTTAAAGTAATTGATGTAACATGAGTGAGTGCTGTGCAGAGCTCTTCAAGTGCAGAGACCACACACTGTGTAATCTCTGGAGCCAATCCCCATCGTGCCTTTGCTTTTCTTAGCAACAAAATTAACTCCATCATTATAAAATGTAGCCAATACTTTACCTCTGCAGTCAGAATCTTCTCACGTGAGATTCAGCCCACGCTCTAAATCCTGCCTTGGTTATGTGTCACTCTTTGCCTCAGGGGGCTGGAAAAGTGACTTTGCAGTCGCTCAGCAGAGGCAGAGATGTTCTTACATCAGGAGGTGTTGCAGGGGAACCCCGGGAGGTCGGTGAAGCACCAACAACACTGTCTCTGACAATCAGCCAGCCTCCAGGGCCTCTCCTTTGGAGGGTCCATCCCCASCTGGGTGCTCTGGAAAGGGAGGGAGAGTTTCCTCTCTGCAGGCAAAGCCAAACTCAAGGTCAGCCAGGTGAGAGGAGGTGCCTGAGGCTGAGCAGGGCTTTGTCACAGACAGAGAGGCCCAGACTGAGCTCAGCCTTGTGCAGAATGAGCCCTGCAGAGCCCGTGCTGGYCTCCTTGTGCAGCTGTTTGGCTGCTCAGGCTTCTTGTGCTGGTTGGATTCTCTCTCCCAYGTTCTCTTCCTCCATGAACAAACTGCTGCCAGAAGGGCTGGACSGGTGCCCAGGAGCTTTTAAATGCTCTGGTGTAGGAATTGGTGGGAACCTTGTGTTGGTGTTTCTCTGAAGAAGTTTTACGACTTTTTCTTGGTCCTGCTCGTGACAAGGTCACTTTGAGGGAGGAGGATGAAGGTCACCCGCTGCCAGAGCCCCGTGTCAGCACGTGGGGGGTGACACAAAGGGGACAGGAGCTMAAATCTCCTGGAAACTTTGGGTGATGTTTCATCTTTAAGCAAATTCCTGGAGAACTGCTGAGGTGAAAACAGGCACAGCTCTAAACCTGAATGTTCTATGATGATGAGATTCTGGGAGAAGCTGGAATCCTTCTTACAGGAGAGTAGGGAAATAAAGATCCCCAGCTGTTAATAATAACAAGCTAGGGATTCTTCTTGTTCAAGTTGGAGCAGAATTTCCTGGAAGTCCCTGGAGAATTCCAGTCCAGCATGAGACGTTTGAAAGGTTTGGATCCCGGTCTAAAATATTTCCACTGCTTGAGTGAATTTCCAAAACTGAGCTATTTTTAATCATAATCCAGTCAGAGAAATGAAATTTGTGGTGCAGTCAGCCATCAGTTCAAGTATTTTGAGAGGAGTATGGTGACTGGAGAGTCTGCTGTGTGTGCAGGTCCTGAGCATCCGCTTGGGAATGGAAGAGTCCCGGAACAAAACCTCGTGTGGTGCAGCTGGCTTTGAAGAAATAGCTAGCAATGGGTTTGAGGTTCCTTTATAGGACAAAAAAGAAGGGGAAAAAGAATGCAAAAGCCAGCATGGTTCAGTGTCTGGGCACATTTTCAAGACCTCTTTTATTTTGAGTAATTAATTCTGTGTTTTATTAGTAATGAAAGCAGGGGCTATTTTGTGCAAGGCTGGAGCAGTTCGGGGTGACTCGGCAGGAAGTTAAACTGATGTAGCATTACTTTTGCAATTTATCACCTGCCCGTAGTGCTTACTCAGGGTATAATACAAGTTTGTCATTGTTCAGAGCAATTATATTCTAAATTCACTTAATAATTAGCTCTCAACCCAGATAACTTTAAAAAAGTGATTATTTTATAAGGAACTGGGGAAATCTCTAGCGTGACATCTCTTCTTGTAGGCAGCCTGAATGCAAGTTGGCTTTTTGGTGATCTGTTTCAAATTAAGTGATTTCATTGCATAAATGTATGTGTTGGAGCTTGAGTGTGGAGTATCCAAATGCTTGCAGCCTTCTTACACATTTGTAATGATTCCAATAACTCCAAACTAGAGAGGTTGGTTTTTTTTATTTGGTGGATGAAAAATCTGTTCTATTTTGTCTTTGGCTAAGAGAATTTGAAATGCTGGATATAAATGTATAAATTTACAGCTTCAAAACTGGTCACAACTATTGGTAGGACAGGTAAGACATGGCAGCTGGACACAGACCAACCACAGGAGCCTCCAAAGCTTTTCTTTCCTGAACTTTTTTTGTGCTTCCTCAGGTGTGGAAGGGGCTGGGAGCTGCGGGGTCCCTGCAGCAGCCCCCGTGCAGACCCAGCTCTAATTGATTCTCCCAGCCCAGCTTTGAGGGTCCCACAGTCCCTGGCCAGGCCCTGCTGAGTTACTGCACAGCTTTAGGCAGCAGAGTTTTACTGACTGCAGCAAATAAATTTGCTGTGCTTTATGGAGCACGGAGAAGCTTGTTTTCTGAATTTTAATTGTCTCAATAAATCGTGTTAAGGTTGTGTTCTATTAGACTGCAGGAAATTAATGCGAGCGGTTCGAATCTGGACGTTATTGGGAAGGTGTGATGCTCACAGGGCTGTTAGGAAAAGAGTTTTCAAATCTGGCTGAGCAATAATGAGGGTGAAAAGGATTGTGGAGATCTGGAGTGCAGCTTCCCAGGAATCCCCATTCAGTCTTGGGTTTACYTGCAGGGATTCTCTTGTCCCACTGGGGATTAAGAGATGATGATTTTTAGCTTGTGCTTCACAGAGAGAGGAAAGGTTTGCAATGGGGCTCAGATAGCTCAGGCACAGGGAATGTGAGAGGGGCACTCGTGTCAGACTGTAGTTCTGGACAATGATGAAGGATGAACCTCTGCTCTGGAGACAGGCTGACAGGGTTGGGGCTCTTCAGCTTGGAGAAAAGGCTCCAGAGAGATCTTAGAGCCCCTGCCAGTGCCTAAATGGGCTCCAAGAGAGCTGGAGAAAAATGTTTTGATTCTGTGACTTTAGAKTTTGGTGTTAATGAGTGCAGCAATGAAGATTAGCAGATTTTATTCCCAGCCTCCTCTTGTCCCTGCTCTCAGGGGAGSAATATTGGTTCTTTTCACCGAGGGATGGTTGTTCCCCTTGGGATCAGAGAGGAGCTGTTCTCGTCCTGGCACTGGGACAGCGTCCAGATCTTTATTTGCAGGATTAGAATGTTTTCAGAAAGATAGGCCAGGTTGAAAGCTCTCCATGGCTGTATCTCCCAACGTTCTGCTGGAGAGCTGCAATGATTGATGAGCATTTCTCGTTGCAATTACAGATGAGCAACAGCAACCCACAAATCATGGCACGCTGGGTAGGAGCTCCTGAGCCGCTCTCTGTAGTCTGGCCAGCAAATCATTAAATCAAGCGAGGATGAGCAAGGGGCTGCTGGATGTTCTCGCCTCAGCACAGCAGCTGAGAGAGCTGAGTAAGCTGCTGTCTGCCTAAATCAATCCCCGCTCTGGGAATTGAAACAGTGCAGACACGAAGCCTGGCCGTGGCCACATAAAAGCCGCATTATGGCTGCGATTTAGGGGACTACGCCTAAAGCAGCTCTTTGAATCCCTAATCCTGGGAGCTCCCAGGGAAGAAAGCAGGGAGGCCCTGCTCAGATGTCTGAAACTTTCCTCCTGAYCCTGACTCGAAGTGGGGGACCTGGCCTGCAGTGGAGTCAATCCAGGGGGAGTTCATGCACAGTGTATGTTGTAATGGGATTTTGCAGTACAGATCCTAGCACATGTATTTAATATCTGACAATTCAMATAGCTTGGCTGGCAAATACATTGAACATTGCCTGGTTTCTGTAAGATCCTAAGTGAATTCCTGACCTAGATATTCCTTGGAGGAGGGAATTCAAGAGCAGGAGAGAGTCATGAACCAAGTATGGTAGACTGGGCTCCTCACTTCTGGCCCATTTCCCTTATTTCTTCCGAGAAGTAAGAATCTTAAAAAAACCCACAAAATTGGGTCAATAAATGATTTAAGATGATCAGCTCACTCTTAAAGTTGTTCCAAGTTTAGTCTTTATACWATTTACCTTATGCTTGGTGTACAGAATAATGAAAAATCTAAACAAACAGAGCACTAAGCCTCAATCCTACATGTAAATCTGTGCACATGTGCTGCAAACAAGATAGCACCCATGGACAGATTTGTTTGTGTTGCCTTGTGAGCCAAATGCTGTGGTTTTGCTTCTTTTAATTATTCAGCCCTGAAAGAGTTTACTGTGAAATCCCACCAGRCAGAGATAAAGACTGGAAACCTTGTAATCTACAACTGTACAGGAGGGCCAGTTTATTGCCCGGATGTGCTGGAGAATTTAGATGTGGAGAGAATCTTTCATAGTGAACTGGCATGAAAACCTGTATTATTTCAGGGCTTTGCAGCATATAAATTGTGTTTATGATGAAGCTAAAGCTTGGAGAAACCAAATTGGTTGATCTAATCCAGATTTGCTATTCTGATAATTTTTTTTCCTTCTCAAATGAATTCAGGTTGTCAGATTARTTCGGTCCCAACATGACAAGGGCAAGACAAATTAATTAGCTTAAGCTCYGTGAGTTGTGAGGGTTTTGTCTCTGTGTGCTTTGTGTGAGGGTGTGCAGGGCACTGCTGTGGGTGATTGACCATGGCAGGGGAAAGAAGGGTYCTTTACCTTCACCCCAACACCTCACTCCCAGCCAGGTGAGAACATTGTCAGTGAACAGTTTGAATTCTCCTACAGTCTGGAACTGCAGACCAAATTTCCAGTGCTCTTCCAATGTTAAACTGTTCCCCTGAGGCTGCTCAAGAGTCACAAGTAATGCTTTAAAAAGAAATTAAAATGTTTAGTTGTAGAGGAAAAAATGGCCAGGTCAGATCTCATAAAAATGAGCAGCCAATTTTTAAAAAATGTTGGGTTCCACAGTACCTGGAACTCTTACATGTCATAACCTTGTTAAGATAATTACAGTAAATGGCTTTTCTGCAAGGGAATCCCCTGACATTCTTCCCTGGGAGATTAAATCTCTGCTGCTGTTCTAGACGGATTTTTCGGCTGAGTGAAAGCGTCTCCTACCTCCTTTAAAAATATCAACAACCAAACAGAAGACAACACTTAATTCCTTTTTACAAAAGGAAAAGAGAGTCATGTCTTGGGAAGAAGGGAAACCAAATAAAAAATTTAATGCTAGAGAAGAAAGGCAAGAAATGCAGTTGCCATGGAAACCGGAGCATAAGTAGAAACTTTCCAGCAAAGAGCAGAAACTAAAAATGAAAAAGCAGAGTGGCRAGGCCTGGCAGATAGCCAGGAGCTTCCTCCACCTCCTCCCCCGTGCTCCTGGTGGGATGTTCTTCGTCATCCTTCCACAGGCTGGAGGTGCTCTGGGCATTTGGAGAGCAAAGCTGGGCCCGTGGGTCACAGCACTTCACAGGGGACAGCGGGTGACAGCATTGCTTGGGATGAGGCAGCTGTACCAAAATCCTCTGTGTGCTTCAGCCTGGGGCCTCTTCCATGGGAGAGGGGAAAATTCCCTGGGAATGGCCATCGTGTCACTCTGGGCTTGAGAGGAGGGGAAGCTGCTTCATCTGAYGGTCACAAATCACCGAGCAAGTCCTTGATTCTTCTTGTGTCTGAACCAAGGTCCGGGAGTCCACTGCAGCAATAACTCCTGTTCTTCAATACTTCTCTGATCCCTATTTCACAGGGAAAACATTCCCTAAACTCTGCTCCAAGTGCTGCTGTGCCTCGACTGGCTGGGCATTATCCCTCAGCTCCCAGCTGGGAGTCACATTCCCTGTCAGAGTTCTGCCCTGGGCACAGGATGTGTTCCATGGTGGTTGTTGGCTCCATCCCACRTGTTTCTGAGAGCAGAGGTGAATTCCAGACCTTTGGTTTTGTCCGGGGCTCTGGGATCGTTTGATGCTGGCACGTTTAGCTCAGTTGTATGCAGTAAAGTAATGCAGTCATTGGATTAGCAATTATTAAATCCACATATGCTTTTTAGTATGACATGGAAAAAAGCAGGTTGGGAAAGCTGGGCAGGTTCCCAGGCAGGGCTGTAAAACCTTTGTGATGGCCAGGAAGTGATTGGGGTGAAAGCCTGGGAGCGYACCCAGGCCTGAGTGCTGTTACAGATGGAAGCAATGAAACCTGGGCAGTTTAGATTTCCTTCAGTCATATTCTTGGAATTTATCATGAGTGTAAGAGTTTTCTAATTTGCCCTCAGCCTGATCAGCATCTTATATAAATGACTCCTTTTTTTTTGTGAACAAAATAGAAAATGCAGTGCGAGTCCAAAAAACCCGCTTGAACTCTTTGTAAGTGAAATCTGGACTAACTTACCTGGGACAGCMCCACAAGTTAGGGACTGTTCCTCAGTGAGTCACTAGAAATAAAACCTACACATGTTTAACTCTGCTGCATTGCCACTGACTTTACTTCTCAGCTGACTTGTCATGGTCTCACCTGGATTATTCTTCATTTAATTATTAGTTCAAAACACAAGGATTTGTGGTTTGTTGAGGGTTTTTTAGGTTGGAAGTAATGAAGCTCAGAGTAACAAACTTCACTAAAAGGAATGGCAAGGGGAAAAAAAGCAGGGAACGTGTTTCCTAAGCTCCGTAGAAAGGGATTTTTAAGAGGAAGCTCGCTCTTTGGAGTGAGAGGTGACCCCATCCCGGGGATGTGGCAGCGATCCCCGGCCGAGCCGGCGCCCTCCCGCCTGCGGGCGGCAGCAGAGCCGTGCGGAGCCTCTGAATCCGCGATCCCCGCCTGCCCCGGGACAGGGACAGCCCTGCCGGGGACAGCAGTGACAGGGGACAGCCCTGCCGGGGGACAGCCCTGCCGGGGGACAGCAGTGACAGCGGGCAGTCCAGGCCAGTGCCGAAATGAGGGAACCTCAAAGCCAGCGCTGGCCGCAGCAGAGTTCGCACCTTGGGCACTTTCCGGGTGCTGCCTTGAGTAGGAATTCCCTGTGAGCAGCTGGATTTGCAGCAGGGCTGTGTCCAGGACAGAGCAGTTTTCYTTAGGCTTTAACGTGCTGACACAGCACTGGCGTTTCTGGCGTTTTCAGCTGGAAAAGCAGCTCCCTCCCTTCTCCCGGGTTCCTCCATGCTCAGTGCGTATAACAAATGTTTTCCCAAGACCACTGACATAGTCTTGGTTTTATGTGGTTTAAATTGAAACGATCTCATTAAAGTTGAAACGATCTCATTGCTATAGTCAAAGCAGTGATGGACTCTGAGGGCTTTTTTGTGACCTAGGAATGCTCAGAAAAGTCAAATCAAGTTGCAGAGAGGTGTACAGTGGATGTGTGCAAAGCACAGCCTGGCCACAGCTGGGAAAAGCACCACAATACCCTGTATTATGTGGGTTTATACCCAGCTCAGTGTGTTATGGAAGGAAGTTTGTGAGTGACGTGACCCAAACAAAAAGAACACTCCAGTTGCTGCCAAGATGRCATTCCAGGCTGCTCCTGACTGAAACAAGATGCCTTCCGTGTAGGATTGCCACTTACTGTGTGAAGGTAACCATGGGCTACTTCCTGGAATTGCAAAGAATGAGCATTTTGGGAGATTCCAATTCCTGAAGTCTGTTTTCAGCATTGCTGCTAAGTGTTTTATCATCTCAGGTGTGTCCCTGCTTGCCAGGCTTTTTTGGAGTAGATCTGGAGGAACTTGGTAACCCTGCCCTGATGAGTTCTCTTAGGAGCAACAGTGCCTTTGTATAACAAGCTGGACAGGACCCTCTGAAGCCCCCTCAGTAACAGGAAYCTGCAGTCTCCTGTGTTTGCCCTCACAGTGAGTGTGAGATTCCTGGTCTCTGTGAGACTCTGAAGAAGGCAGAATCTGACCTTTTCCAAGGCTGATCCTTGCAAAGACAAATACCACGCCTGTAAACATTCCGTGCCCTGCTCAGGATCACAGGGAAGTTACATTTTAGCCCTGGCCAGCACAAATCCCCTCCTACTGGTGAGTCTGCACCCTCACGTGGTGTAAAGCCTCCGAGCTCAGCCTGAGCTCCAGGCCTGCCAGGGGCTTCATTTTGGATCCACGCTGTCCARACTGTGGTGATGGTGGGATAATCTGTTCCAAAGGTTGTCAAAACTCAGRGTTTCAGAAACAGCAAGAGGTATTTGTCAGCTAATGCTCAGACCTGAGAGGTTCTGCTGCCAGAATATTGATCTCAAATTCTTCCAGCATCTCTTCTGTTGGACCTGAATTTCCAAGTGCAAAATGTGCTTTTCTCAGATTGTTCCCTGATCTCCCCCCTACACCTKCCATTAGCAGTTCTGTGTACATGAGTCTCCCTTGTCATCCTGTCAACCCTCATGGTCTTTAAATAGTCTGCAGGCTCTGGGTGCTGATCACCACATTGTTCCCCCTCCCTCTGCAAGCTGCTCATGGAAAAGAGGACAAGAATTCCATGCTCATACACTGCTTGTTCATAGTCCAATTTTAAAAATCATCTCCTGCTCGTCTCGTTTGCCAAGTCCATCAGAGCAATGTCCTGCCCAGCTCCCTGCCCTGCCCAGCTCTCAGGCAGCAGCTCAGATCCCCAGTGAGCCTTGGAGTTGTGTGGGATCCTACCCAGCCCCTGCTGGCAGCACACCCAGACACGGCAGTATCACTGCTGAAATGGGCTGCACATAGGGACATCCCTGTTCCTACTAAATTGTTTGGTTGCTATTTTTTCTCCCCAAGGGGAATTCCATTCATCCCCTTTCAGAAGAGCCTGTTAAACTCAGCCAGTCCCGAACTCCCAACGAATGTCCTTTAATAGTTTCAGATTTCAGCACGGAGGCCTCTGACTGTGTGTTCCTTTAATACGTTCACGACTCCCCTGGGAGAACTAAGCCAGGAATAACCAACACTTTCTTAAGCCAGGCCTCCTGCTTTAAGGTTGTGTTTCTTTTCCTGCCATATATTCCCTTGCTCATCTCCACAGCTCCCACTTCCTTGTGCTTTGCATTGCCYGTTCTCAACTCAGGTGTTCTCAGGTGTCCAAGAGGGGAGTGCTGCATCCTCTGCTTTCAATTTTGCTGGCTGAAGGAGCATAAAGGACTCTTAACATTCTCTGCAGTCGCCTCTCAGCTTGGCATACTGATCATTTCAATAATAAAGTGTTTCCTTTCATTCTCCAACAGTCAGGCCCCTGCCAGAGCCATAATTGTTCACAGATGACTCATTTTGGCTGCATGATCAAAACCAGGGAAAAGTGCTGTTTGCACAGGCTTTGAAACGTACAAGATGGGAAGAGATGTTCACGCTTGATATTTGTACCATATGTGCTTTCTAAATTTTATTATAGAACCTTTACATTTCAAAAGAGATTCTAGTCTTGTCCTGGGGATGATTTAGAAAGGAAAGGATAAGTCGAGTTTTGAGTTAGGCCAAGATTAGCAAAGACTGTCTGTGTAGTTTGAGCTGTGAGGCTGCATCCTGCCGGGGCTGGTGGGAGCTGCTCACTGCAGAGGGGCAGTTGCTGCCCTGAGATAAATAGATCTGGATCTATATGTGGATATCTGTGCATTGTTTAGGGGCTGCACACTCAGTCATGTTTTATATCAAAGTCTCACTGAACTCCTCCTCATTCTTTATAGAATTTGTTTTGAAATCCTGCACTCGCAGTTGCAGCAGGTGTTTGCATTTCCTTCCCTGGTGAAAACCCAAGGAATGTCTGCACAGTGCACGTGATGCCCCATCCCCAGGGCTCTGCCCTGCTGTTGTTCTCTTTTCACAGAGTTCACCTCAGATATCCCTGTTGGGAGGGTCAGCAAAGGGGCCAGCAATCAAGTTCTGTTCTAGGGTGGAGAAGGAGGACATGGGAGGATGATTCCTGCAAGGCCATTCATCACCAAGCATGAGCTCTTTGTGTCTCCTCCCAAAATTGCTTTGAGGCCACCCAACTGTCTTAYATAAAACACCCAACAGACAAACTTTGCCTTCTTTGCAGCACTGTGACATTTTGGCTAATGAATTGTACAAACCCTGCAAGCCAGCTCGTCCAAGGCTGCTGCCACGTGGATGTCTGAGCGTGTGAGGACAAGCTGCTGTTGGCTGAGCCTTTGCAGGGGCTCAAAGGAAAGAGATAGACTTGTTAATCCAGAAAAAGGAGTATATTAGAAGAAAAAAAGATTTAAATTCAGTAGGAAGAGGGTTTTTTAGTAGCTTTTTCACTCTAAAAATATAATGGGCGTATTAGTGGAATGGGAACATATAGACTACATACACTTGTGAGTGGAAGATCTGTATGAAAAAGTAGGAAGATAAGCAGAAAAAAACCCAATTGAGCTGAAGCTGCAATAGAGGAACATTATTGGGCACTGTGTGCCTTGCTAGATATTTTCTATTATTTTTATTTGTAGTGTTCTTTATCAGATCATCACCCAGTTCCCTGCTCAGTGCAGGTGAGAKCCCAGCAGGGTGAGAATTCCCAGTTCTGGATCCTGGCTCAGGAGAGCTCAGGAGCTGGAGGTGTTGGTGCCCTGAGCTTCCACACTTCAAAACATCCCAGGCCGTGCTTTGCTCTTGGAGTGTTTGTCACATTTCTGTTGTTTGAAGGAGGCTCTCCACATTTTGCAATCAGCTGCACTCAGACAATAACATCTCTCAGGGCAGCCCTGTGTTGTTGTGCCAGAAGGAAAAACGTAAATTTAAATAAACCACCCTCACAATGGTATTTAAAAACTGATTGCAGGATTTCCAGTCACTTTTGTAAAGCCCTCTTTAAAAACAATAGCTACATTTTCATTTTTCAACTCGTTAACAGGGAATTCTTTCAAAACAGAGGGTGTTTTCTGTGCTACCCTGTCATGTCAGCCTGATAAGGAAGATGGCTAAAGATCATTCTTGCCAAAATATTCCTTGCATGAGTCATCTGATGCCAATAAGCAAGTGAAACGAGCAACTATATTTGCAGTGGAGTTTGCAAATTATGTGGCAAGGAGAGGAAGAAAATAATCTGTCACATGAAAAATGAAGTTTAGATTGTGTGTATATAAATCAGTGATTTGTTATATGAGTGTGAGATCATTATCAGGCATTTAAACATGAATTGGAAGTGCCTAATCTATTAATTAATCAGGAAATAAGTTTTACATAGCATGTGTAATCAAGTTAATCTTTCATTTCACTTGCCAGCAGAGATACTGCTGTCAGTGGATGTTGTCATGAGATTAAACACCCCAAGAGCTGATTCCTGCTGAGGGGGAGCCTCAAGTGTCCAGATGGCATCGGGAGGGGAGGGAGGGGAGGGAAGGCGGCCTCTTCCCTGGGCCCCAYGGCATTCCTGACGCTGGGAGAAGTTCTCCGTGCACACAGGAGTTCTGGGCTCTGCAGCACCTGTAAAACCTTCTTCTCCCACCTTGGGCTGGAACAGACTCGACTCCCACACAGCCAAGGAGAGTGATGCCCTGCAGGAGCTTTCTGCAAGGTTCATGGTTTTTCCCTGACCTTTTAGCATGCCACGTTGGAAAGGCACTGTAACAGAGCTGACGATAAATAGCTGAGCCTCCTGCTAATAATAACCCATAAATCTGGCACAGGAAGGCAGTGATGCCAGGCTTTTATCAACTCCTTCCCTGCAGCGACACAACAGCAAGTTTACWGATGAAATACAAAGTAAAAACATTTTTAGGAGTTAATTCGTTTTGTGATATGAATATTTTGATCAAGGTCAGTGCGGATTTTATAGTTTATTACAATAATTTGTCATTACATCTAATAATTAGGTTGCTGACCTAGAGCTGATGTGGGTTTTGTTTATTTAAATGTGCAGATAGGAAGGTAAAGACTGTCTGGGCTCCCTTCCCACTGAAGGTTGGACCAGGTGAGATCTTGAGGTCCCTTTTTGAGCCCCTCCAGGGTCATGGCAGAGAACTGCCCAGGTTTTGTCTTGGAGAAGGAAATGGGGGATCCTGGGAAAGCCAGAGCTGAAGTTTGTTAATCACTCAATGAATCACTGCTAAGGTTTTATTTTAGTAATATTTGGGAAGAATAGTCCCACTTAAACAAATATTTCCTGCCAGCAGCTCGGCGTGGAAGACACAGTGCTGGGAAGTGTTGTGCAGCTCCCAGCTACGTCTGAGGGGCTTTGTTTGATTTAGGGATTTGTACAAGATTTTTCTTTTTAGTTTGGAATTTTTGCTGTACAGTGGAGGCTTCCCACTCCTGGGTTTTTCCTCCTGGTGAAAGGAGCAGACTGCTCTGAGGCACAGGATGTTTGATCCTGGTACAAGTTTCTTCTTCCATTTGCATTGCACTCCATGTGTTTAATTGCTTCATTAGGTCTGTGGAAATTTAGCATAAATCTTCAGATGGATTTTGACTTTGTAAATTTTATTAGCATCGTTACCAGTCAGGTCATAAACCAACGTACCTGAGTGGAGTGTTGAGTGTCAGCAGAGCAAGTGAAGTGATTTTGTTCTGGTCTCCCCCAGCTCGCCCAAAGCTGATGTGAGGAGCTGATGTTCTTTAGCTCTATTGTTCTGCTGGGAAGTGGGCAGGAAACGCGCCGTGCTCTGGGGTCAGCCTCGGTGTTTCTCCCCCGTTCCCGGAGTTCACGGTGGGCGCAGGAAACGTCTCGGGGCTCTCAGACCTGCCGGCTCCCCGTGCCCCGCCCGGCCCCGGGACCCTTCCCAGTGCCCGTGTCACACACAGAGCACGGGGACAGCGGCACCGGCCGCTCCTCCCGGCTCTGTGCGGGCACTGCTGCCGATTCCCACCGTCAAGGTGCAGACATTTAAATGCCATCCAAAACTCGGCTTGTTGGGAACTGGAGGTGTTTCTCTTATTTCCTTTTTGGAGAGTGATATCTGAGACATTCTTCTATTCACATTTTAAAAATACATTAGGACTCTTTCTTAAAATCAGGACATTATTTATTAGAAGCAAATAACTGACTTTCCCACTTAATACTGGACACATTCCTTGTATTTTTTTTTAACCTGAGTGAAAAAAAGGAAATTTATGTGTTTTAAGTACATTAAGCTGAACAAGTATTTGCAGAAGCAAATATGCAGAAGAATCTATGCTCTGGTGGACAAAAGATGCTGTAGGAAAAAAAGATGATTATGTTTAATACTTCTGATTATGTTTCATACAACTGAAGGAGTTGTCTGAGGAGAGTGAGGAAGCTCCATTTACTCTTTGGTCAGGGATAAGGGGTGCAGGGTTCTGCCTCTYTGCCCCAGCCTCCCCACGTGGTGCTGAGTAAATCACTGAGGGCTTCACTTCTCCAGTCATGGAATGGGCTTGGGAGTTTCCTTACTGCACTGGGTGCAGTACTCTGCCTTTCCTTACACCGTGAGGGCTGTGCACCAGGAGTCAGCTCTTAATTGCTGGTGATGCAGATCCCAAAACGATGGACATTGATCCTCCTTTGCATCCCCGCCCTGCCATAGTGTCTAATGACCATAATGACAGTGAACAACAGGCACGGTCTGMATGGAGGGAACAGTGATGCTGAAAGAATTCGTGTCCTGGTTTARCTTCCAGGAGACTGCCTGAACACTTGTTTAATATTTCATTATTCACATGTACAGTCTTCCTCTTGCTTTTTCATATGGCACTGCTTTTTCTGCTCATTAATGTCATTAAATATCTATATTACGTGTAATGACTGCTTTTCATTTACATTTGGATTTCATCCCCCTACACACAGCAAGAGTAATCCATAGTGTTGTGGTAGCTATGACACTGTTCAATAAATGGAGTGCAGCAAATTCTCTGCCTAAATTTAAAGTAAATGCTCCTTCTCATTTTGATCTCCAGTCTATAAACCATTGGGTTGAAAGGTTCTCAAGAAGCTGCTACATTCTGCCTCAGGTAGTAAGAAAACTTTGCCTATGTGCATTCTTAAAATAATCATCATRTGCTGTTAAAATACTAAAAAGAGCTAGTTTACTTTAATTGTGTGTATGAAACTTTCCTTCATAAGTCTTCGAACAAATAAGTCACTGAAGATTTTGGTGTTGGTGCAGCTGAATTGAAAGTTAAGTTATCCTCACACAAAGGAAATCACCTTCCTGCCTGCTCTGCGTGTGAGCTGATGTATCCCTGGGAGCCTCGACGCAAAAAGCTGGAAATGTTCCAGGCTCCGAGTGGGCTGGGCTGGAGTCTGCAATGGACTCGTGAGCAAATTCAGGCGGGCACACACTGGGAGCGTCTGGGAGCACTGACAGGAACACTGTTTCTCTTGKCTTGTAAAAGAGATAGTTGGTACAGATTTCCCCTTGCTCCTTTTCCCCTCAGACTTTAGGAGGAGTATGATCGTTCCTCAGGCACAGAGGGGTTGCCTGTGACAGGGAAATTGGGGTTGCAGTCTGATTTTTATTCAGTTTCTTGAGGGTCTGTCTKCAGTTCATTGGCCTAATGCAAATTAGAAATTAAACTGATACCCACCACTCCTCTCTTCGGGCTGAGCCAAAACTTCTTGTTTGGTTGGCTGAAGTTTGGGGGTGTTTTTTGGTGTTTGTTAAGTTTAAATTTTGAAAACTTCAGTTCACTTCTTTATGAAAGAAGTCTGGGAAACTGAAATGAACCCCCTGAAGCTGCTGTCTCAGAGGCAGCCTGAATTCAGAGCCATGGATTCTGTGTGTGAACAAGTCAGGGCATCCTCAGACCTGTCCAAATCMGGGCTTTGGGGCTGGCTGGACCCCGCTGACAGAGCAGGTCAACTTTCACCTTCAAAATAAGGAATTCAAGTTCCTTGCCACAAATTCTGAGGGATCTGGGTGTAGGAAGGTTTGAGGGCAGGGTGACAGCAGTGGGTGACACCCAGGTCAGCTCTGGGTGCTGAGTTCTGTGCTAAAGCCCAGCAGTGCCTCAAACTGGGTATTTTACCACAGTTTGGCATGTATTTAATTATATTTAATTCCACGGGTTAGGTTTGTGTTCTGTACTGGGGAGGAGGAGTTAACACCCCAAAAATCACTGCTACATTTATCTCCAGTTGCTCTTCTTCCTGAAAGATCCAGCAGAGCTCTGTGACTGAGCTCATCCAGCTGCCTTTTGGAGGGAGCAGCCAGTCTGGGATGTGTTATTTTAGAGATGGAGATTTGGTGCTGTCAGCTTTTCTCCCGAGCAGTTCATAATCCCACGTCTGTGAGTGGCAGATTCTGCTGTACACAGAGCATTTGTGTCAGGGTGTGGCTTTCCAAAAGGAAAAAAAAAAGTAGTAAAGAAAGAAGAAAACGGAGCAGTATTGGATTAATTGGAAAGGTCCAGCCCAGTCACATCCCCCCAGGTGGGTTGTTCATTTTCCTGTCTGCTGCTCTGTGGCATCTGAAGTTAAATCCTTCAAAAATGTTTTTAAGTGAGAGAGAGACAGAGCCAAGCTGGCAAAACTGGAACACAACTCCCATCCATTTATTTATGCTTTTGTATAGGGCTGCTTTCTCTTGTCATATAGTTTATAGTTCCTCATTAACTTCTCCTGCTTCGTGGTCACCTGTATGAGTGTTTCTGAAGGTAACAGGCTGATTAAAAAATAAAAACCCTGAGGATTCCCCCCTCACATTCCCTCAGAGCTTGAGGAGACCCCCAGCATCCTCCTGTCCCAAATCCCCAGAGCTCTGAKCATGAGTCACCTAGCTCCAGTTAAACAAAATCAAACCTTCCCCTTTCAGATCATCTAAATTTGGGTGAGCTTTTAAAATGGTTTTGTTTAAACTTTCATTTCCATCAGTGCCTTTTTTTTTTCTATTGGGAATGACAAAAGTAAATTGGATAGRCTGTTTTGAAGACATTTCTAGCGATAAAAGCATAATTGCATAAGACTCTCTTCAGAGCTTTCATCCCAGTTATTATGACACAAAATTGCAGAGAGACACCTGAATATTTGGGTTCTCGTCTACAGCACATCTTTAACCAAACCTCGGTATTTTCAGCCTTTCCCATCACTGTRTTCTGGATGTTCTCAGCTCCATTTGGGAATTGAACCAGCTGCACAGGATGAGTCTCTGCTCATCTGGAAAACACAGTTGTCCCTGTATTTTTATTTTTTTCACGTACCCGAATATGAAAAGGAAGATTACTCTGGCTAAGGAGAAGAGAGCAGATGTGCAGTAAGGGAAGGCTTTTCCTTCGTGCCGGGCTCTGCTGCAGGGTGCGGTGGGAGCTCAGAGCGATGTCCCGGTGCCGCATCCCCCTCCCGGCCCGGGGAGCCTCCGCTGTCCAGCTGGGATCTGCCTCCTTGACCTGAACTTGTCGGTGCCCTCCCGAGTGCTCATTCCTGCACCGCCTGAAAGCTGGMGCCGAATTCCTCACGTGTGGCCTCAAAACCAGGCATGGACTTCAGGGAAAGAAAGAGCGAGGCTTGGCTTTTCCTCCTGGAAGGGCCCTTTCTGAGCTGACACACGGCGTGGGTGCAGTTCTCGGTGGGAATGGGAAAACACGGCTTGTGGAGAGTTGTGGTGTTTTCCGTGACTGTGGAAATGTGGGAAATCCTGAAATCGGGGAGGATGGTTGGTGCTGRGGAAGGGACTCCTGTCCTGGTGCTGTTGCTGGATTGGAGCAGTTTCTGCCTCTTGTTACTGGAGGTTCAACACAGGATAATCCAGGGAAGATTTCCAGCTCCTGCTGGAGCTCCTGCTGACGGGGGAACGGGGCTCATCCACAGCCAAACCCCTGTCTGGTCATAAGACACCACCAAGATAAATTTGCACAGAAGTCTGGGAAAAACGACAAACCGAGGACACAACGCAGAGAGTTATTGTGCAGATGTTGTTTTGCAGCTCATCCCACTCAGATGAGGTTTCTCTGTTACCTGCCAGCCTGGGAGAAACAGCAGCCACATGTTAAATTCTTGGCCACCATTCTGGGTCTCTGAAATGTTTTCTGTCACTCTTCCTTCAGAGTCATTTTTGTGCCAGCAAGGGAAGGAGCTTAGGCACAGGATTCTGGACAMTTCACTTCTGAGCCTTTGAAACAGTAAATGCAGAGTGAAATTTTTTATCTGTTTTACACACATATATATATATGTATATGGTTTTATTTTCTTCCATGGCTTAAAGTGTTAATTCTGCCCATTGAAATGTAATTTTATGGAGCAATATGAGCCAGAGGCAGAATCTTCCCTGCCATCAGRACCCAAATGGTAAATAGGCCCTTTCTCTAATTTGTGGGATGTGCTATAACTCAGTTTGAATGTTGAAAGGAAATGGGCCTCCAGGGGAGTCTGGAGCTCTGTTCATTCAACTTCTAATTAAAGTTTTCCCCTCTCAAATTTCACTTTATTTTCCGGGGCTTTTGCTCCATGATGATTATTAACATGTGTCCCATGACCAGGAAATCATTATCCCCTTCCCCAGCACAGCCTTTCCCCGATCCCTCCCGCGGCAGAGCCGCAGCCTCCTCCSGGCGCTGAGCGCTGCTCGGGGCAGGGCAGAGCGGCCGGAGCCGGGCCCGGAGCTGCCAAACCTTCCAGGACACTTTGATCAGATGGTGCTGGCCGACAGGATCCAGTCCAGGATTTCTTCCAGCCTATGCTTCACGTTTCAGGAGCCCAGGCCAACTCCGACTTCCTATTCCTACTCCAGCAGCCTTATCTTTTTGGGGCCAGGAGTTGTTAGCATAGTTTATCTTGCTCGCTTCGAGTCCTCCCTCAGCTGAGACATGCACTCCGGTGCCGCCTGCTTTTTTTCCCCCTCTCTCTCTCTTTCATGTTTTCTTCTTGTTGTTTTTCTTTTTAAATGTGTCAAGTGAAGAGTTCCTCTTCCCCCCTCTCCCTTTCCACTCCAAAGAACCACCCTCCCGTTCATTAATACGCTGGGACTGTTTCACTCCTGTGCCAGAGGGGGACAGCGAACCTGTGCCTGCATGTGCGTGTGTGTGTAAAATAGATCCAAAAATGTCCATGAACAGCAGGAAAAGTTCTGGGAGACCGTCTTACTACTACCGACTGCTCCGGAGGTCACGACTTCAGAGACAGCGAAGCAGATCCCGCAGCCGGAACAGGCTTAGCAGGGGTAATTGCAAGCTCTTTAATTGCCGTGCACAGCCCGCTGCCGCTGCCAGGTAGCGCCGTAGGTAGGTGAGGATGAGGAGGGCCGCGAGGGGCACTGGCCCCGCGCCCCGGGAGCGGGTCGGGCTCTGCACAAGGTCAGTGTGCGAGGGACTGGGGCCACGCCGGGCTGCTCTAACCCCGTGTGGTGTCACTGCTAACCCCGTGTGGTGTCACTTCTAACCCCGGGTGGTGTCACTAACCCAAGCATCCCAGCTAACCACGGCTCAGCTTTGGTGTGTCACTAAGGGAACTGCTTCTCCGAGATGTTTGGAGGCCTAATTGATGCTTGCAGAGCTTTGGAAAGCCGTGCTTAGGAAATGGAGTTTCTCTGCASAGATGTATTGCTGGAACTTCTTGTTCTTCGTGAGCCGAGTGTCACCAGGGGGTTGGGATGGCAAAGCTCAGAACGGTTTAGGGGTAGGATTTTCCAAAGAGCCTAAAGATTGTGCTCCCGAGGCATTGCAGAAACCTGTGGGACTTGAAGCCCCAAACCACTTTGCACTTTTAAAAATCCTGCTCTAAAAGGGCCTATTTGTCCTCATCAGCAGGAGGGAGATCCACTGAGGGATGTTTCTGTAGGGCACAGGCAGCCCATTCCTTCTACTGGAGGCAGCAACTGACCCAGYTGCATTTTTAAAACAAGCTATTCTGCCTTTCTCTTCTACTGTGAAATAACTGTTTATTGGTTCTTTTTCCTGTCGTTAAAGCAGCCAAAAAGTGGGAGTTATGTGAGTCTTTTCCTATTGAATTTTTTCTGAAAGGAGGGGAGAGTTGTGTTTGCCCTCCAGTCTGGCAGTCCTGGTATACTTATCATGCTGTGAGCCTAATCAAAGCCATTAATGGAAAATAATTCCCCTTTTCTTGTTATTGTGTGAATAAAAAGCACAAATGCAACTTTGCATCAATCAGGTGTCTGTGCAAATCCAGGCTTGGACTTGTCTCGCTGCAGTTAATTCTGATTTATGAAGCAGATTTTAAACTTGACTCTAGCACTGTGAGATTTGGCTCRGTGCAATGTCCTCTTTCCTCTTTTCCAGGCACTCAGGACAATTTTAAGGATTTTGAATCATAGCTGAGAAAACAATAGGAAGCTAAATCAGTCCCTGAGCTTCAGCTTTTCCTTTAAGCAGACAGTGGTTTTCTTTGCATGATATTTTTTATTGTTTTGCCTGTCAGGGAGGAGTGTTTRTAAACTCCCAAACATGTCCCAGTTCTCTTTCCCTCTTTATTTGTGTGCTGTGTATAACCAAAATATTTTACTGTCATTTCAGTTACTGTGACAAACTAAATGTGTTCAGTTTCRTTTAGGTAACCTAATGTGAACTTAATGGCATCATTTGTCAGGAACACGAGGAATATACAGGCAGATTTGATGGAAATGGGAATCGGCCCGAAAGTTTGTAAGAAATTGGATTTGAACCAGCTGAAATCTTGTTGCTGTTGATCTCTCCTGGAGTATTTTGTGTTGTCTCTGGCACTAGCTGAGCTCCTCTTATCTGTAAATCTGACAGGGATTTGCAAAGCTGGATGAGAATTTTCTCTTTATTTTGATCTGTTTTTGTTGTGCAGTGGTGGTGTCACACAGCCAGGCCTCACAGCAAGTCACAGGGGGCTTGGTCCAGGCTGGGCAGGGTGATGGAAGTGCTGGAATAATGCAGCAGGAATACTTTCCTGAACATTTTTGTTCCCACTGGAAGATTGATGAGCTGTAGGTGTCTGGGGGCTGTGGAAAATGCAGAAATCAGAGGGAGGTTCTAGATTTTGTGGGCTGATGTAATGCTGAATTCAAACCCTGCAAGTCTGGAGGAAGGAGGCAGCTGAGGGCCCCCTCAAAGGCTGATCCTCAGTGGAGTTTGCTGTCCCTGGCTGGGATTCTCAGAGATCAGGAATCCTTAGTGGGAGGCTGCCACAAATTCAGGCAGATTGGAGTTACTTCACAGGAATTGGCAATGTCTGCTTTGCCACGTGTGTGTTTCCCAGACATCCTCTTGGCAGTTTTTGCACTCTGCAGTCTSTGGACCCTTTGCCAAGATCCCCACAGGGCTCAGGTGAGCCTGTGGCTCTGCTGGAGGAGCAGTGATACCTGCAGGTTGATCTTTTCCAAGGGATGTCACTTCAGCAGATGCTTTTGGCCAGGGAGCCTGCTGGGGGTGGGGCAATCCTTACACATTTACCCGGGAGGAGGAGATCTCTGCTGGCACAGGATCCCTGTCCCCTGTTGCCTGTGTTCCATCCATCCTGGATGAGGAAAGCCTGCTGCTTCAGCTGAGGCTGGAGCACCCAGGACTCTGAGGTGCTGCCTTTGCTGTGACCTCTTCCAGCCCCCTCTGTTTATATCCAGCAGGCTCTGAACACACGGAGTTGTGTTTGAAAACCTGTATTTATCCACTGCCACAGCCCACTCTCCCCGCAGTGGCAATGCCACCCACCCACACCCGCCCTTCTGACACTGCTGCTGCTTCCAGCCCCGGGTAGGGATGGAGGGATGGATCCCRTCCTGCCCCAGGAACGGCAGGAAAAGTCAGGCTGGAGTTACAGCTTGCACAGCTCTGGGAGGGCTGAGACACAGTTTGGGAAATGAGTTTTGCTTCCTGAGGTACAGAGAGAGCCACTCCCTCAGGAAGGAGCTGCTGTGGTGCTTTCAGCTGGGCAAAGTGAGCAGAGTCTGCACTTTCTGTGCAAGGATCTGAGGGAAGGAGGGGAGAGCTTTGTGTTGGGGCTCCAGATGGAGCCAGTCTGCTGCAGTGTGCGGAAAAACGTCCAGGACTGGGAGCTGTTGGCAGTGACAGCAGCTCRTTCAATGGTTCATGTGATGGCATCCTCTGTTCTGGAGCTCTCTGGTCAGCCCTGGTGCCTTGAACACATCCATCACATTTCAGCATGTTTGTCCCTCTGCCCCTTTGGGAGGCCCAGGCTGGAGTGTCTGAACAGTGACACTGGTGGGGAGGAGAAGGCTGCTCTGAGGAGGCTGATGGGATCCTGCCTCCAGCACGTTTAACCACRGCTGTTTGAGAGTGGGTAAAGCAGACAGGCTTCACTGCTCTGCTAATCTCTGCTGGAATGAGGACAGTGCCTGAAACCCCCAGCTCTGCCCTCCGCAGAGAGGCAGGACATGCTGCAAGTAAACATTATAAAAAAATCTACCTGCAGAACCCCTGGACCATCTGTTCAGCTCAGAGACGTGTGGGACTGGGAGGAATCATGGCAGTAATTATAATTACTCCCTGGTGACCCATCTGATGTAGTGGAAGGTACTTGGGAGGCAGAGAGGGGAGAAGGGGAAKTTTTGGTGACAGCAGCACCTGCTTGTGGCTGCACTTGGGTCCGTGGCTCTCTTCAGGATCTCTCTCTGCTTCTCCTTACTCATGGATGAAGGAATTGGGGTCAGTGGGAAGTGGTTTGAAAATCCCCTTTGCTGATAGAAACGGCTCATGGTGCTGCATTCACAGTCCCATCTCTGAGGCAAATRCAGCTTTGGCTTCAGGGCTTTCTTGTGTAAAACTCTGCAGGCAATCAGTTGGCATCAAAGCCCYGAGAATCTGAGAACATTGGAGTTCCTGATCTCGAAGGTTTGGTGTTCCTGATCCTTCTGCCTCTGTCAGCCTTGGACATAAATGTCCTGCTCTGTGTTCTRTTTATCACAGATGCTTTTCAAGGTGTTTTATGAAAAGGATTTTTATTAAACAGGCTTTCTTCTTCCTTTCCTTTGATGGCTGCTGTGAAGAGAGAACTGACTGATCTTCAGCAAAACCCAGAATTTCAGTGCACCGAACACTGAGCTGGGAGGCCAAGGTCAGGCTGGGTTTTTTTCTCAGCACAGGCTATTCAGATACAAATCTGTTGAAAACAGCTGGAATTTAGTCTTTCTTTCTCTGTTTGATGAAATCAAAACCTTTTAAGTGATAAATGAGAGATCAGCTTATACCCAAATAATCAATACCTTGGAGGTTCAGGCACTCGCTTGGGACAAGTAGAAATTGTCCCAGCACGTCCCAGAGTGACATAACAACTAAGGAGGTTTTATTATATTTAAAGCCAACTGAAATTGCACTCACCTCTCACTAATCTTTCCTAGCTGAAAATCTGTTCTGCAGCACATTAACAAAAAGTGATGTTGGACAAGGAATTCCATGTGGAATTTCTCCCTTTCCATCTCTGCAGGACTTTGTATTTCATTTAAGGGCTGGGAGCAGGCAAACGAGGAGCCCAGTAATAAATATTAGCAATAGGCTTGGTTTTTTTCTTTTTCCAAGGGTGGTGTCTTTTAAATGCCAGGAAAAGGAGACCTTCCTGCTTTGCACTTTTTAATGATCACTGCTTTGTTTTCCAAGTCTCTTTTGTGGCGTTTTCTGTTTCACCACAGAAGTCTTTCAGTCTTTCATTGAAATTTTAACAGCATGGCTGACAGATGCCCATAGAAAAGATATGCAAAATGTTTAAAGCTGTGCTGTTTATAGGAAATATTCACTGGCAGCTGTGCTATTTTTAGCACCAGTGCTCCAGCTGAGGCTTTGCTGTGTTTGTTCAATGCTTCATTGTCTAGTAAAAATCGAGACTAAATTTAATGACTTGGGAAGTGGTGCGTGATGGAGGAATTCTGGAATTGTTTTGATATTAAACAATGCTTAAATCTCAGAATCCCTTTAATAAGCAAAAATTGAGAGTGAATTTATTGCAGGCGAATTTATTGGAGTGGCCCTTCAATGGAGCGAAGTGGCAGCAGTGCCTCGACTCCCTTTGCTCCTACAGCAAACCCTGACCTGCCCCACCTCCTCCAGACACGTCAGAAATGCAGGAACATCCACACTCAGGGAGTGCTCTCTGTGAGAAATTCCTACGAGATCAAAAAGGAATGAAGTTGTAAAAGTTCCCCTGGGAAGCCCCAGTGGGAATCTCTGAGGAGCACTGTCACTTTTTGCTCATCTTTTCCTTTATCTCTGTTTCCAGCCCTCTCCTCCTGGTGGTCCCCTCCTTTTCCCCTGGCAGGGTTCCTGAGGGGGGCTGACTGCTCTGAAAGGAATTAAGTAGCAGATTTGCTCTTGAGTAATGTGRAATGAGTTTTTATCTACAAGCCATAGGTACTAAACGAGAAAGAGGTTAAAAACCCTGGTCTGAGTCCAAACTAGAATTGCTTTCAAAAACATGCTTGGAGGGGTTTCAGCAGACTTTTCATGATCACTCATGTATTAGAGTAAGTTTGTCTCCTTACAGCTGTGGCAGTCCAAACAATTTAGACACAGAGCTGCCTTTTAAAGCTTTTAAACCTGTATTTCCCTTGAAGGTCTTCTAGTGTGCCACTAATCCCCTAAGTTATTGCACTGAAGGCACTCTCTAATCCTTTAATTCACTCTGCTCTCAATAGAGATGGGAATGAGCTGGGTCAGGGAACGTTCTCATTTGGRCTTTATCAGTTTTGCTTTTTTCAGCTCAGACACTACTGAGGGTAGTTTGCTTTCCTTTGCAACACCCCAGAGAGTAATTTAGAGTCAGACACTAATTRTGTTTGTGTACATGCTTGTGAAAAAAGCTGCACAAGCCCCAGAACTCCCAACTCCTGGCACTGGTTTGTGCAGCCTCGGGGTCAGGCTTTTACACTGAATTCCCTCAGGCCCTTWGGGAATCAGAGAATGGAAAAATGGATGGCTTTTTGAGAACTGTGAATCCATTCCCCATCTAGAGCCAGTGAGGGTCAAGGAGCAGTGTCAACCACAGGTAATTTCTGGAAGCTTTTCTCCCCCAGACCTACACAAGAGAGAAATTCTGACTAATGCTTCTTTGGTGCTGAGGGTAAAGCTTTGAGGTGATGAGCAATGCCAGACAAGTGTTGTGGTTTTACTAATAAGCATAAACTCTAAAAGACTGGTTAGAGCAACACATGGCCTGAATTTGGCAGGTTTGTGCTGTCCATTGGTTTCTTCCTTGCACGAGGGGCATGTTTTTATTGTAGGTCTGGTTTGGAGAGCCAGGCTGGGACCACGAGCGGCTCCCGGGGGCTCATTAGGAATCCCAGGCTCTCACACTGCTCCACAGGTTCATCTTAAGTTGAGCATTGAAGCATTCAATTGGAGGAAAAAACATGCTCTGCAATTGTATGGACTTCACTGACAAGAATAAAGACGACCAAAGTTTTGCTTCATTAACATTTGCACTGAAAGAGAAATCCTCAGATGCTGAGCACTTCACGTTTCCTTTTGAAGAAACCAATTTATGTGAAGTGCAAGTTTCTTTTGTACCTTACGTGCTCATATTTTTGGTTTCTTACAGCATTTCTGCATCACTGAATTTCTTTTAGAGTCAGAGATCAAGCCTGGGCTTGTTCTGAAGTACCCAAATGTGGTAATAGGTGGACTGGTGTAAAATTTGGCRTCTGCAGTTAAATTACAGGATGCTTCTTAAGCTTCTTGGTTTCTATAGGAACAAGTAATAGTCATCCTTCATGATTAAGCAGTGTCCATGGTAACCAAACGAGCATGTTTTAAATGAAAGATATTTTCCCTTTACATTTTTAGCAGTCAAAGGTTACCAATTATTACCTTTATACCCTTAGACAAGAACACATTTTGATGGGGCTGGTGCGTTTGAAGTGAGAACATTTGGTGTTCATTTACATAACTCTGCTTCCAGGATCAGCTAAAATTTGGGTGAAACACCAAAATGAAATTTCAGAGAGTGGGTTGGGGTGCATTATCCTCCCCAGGAGGGTGAAAGTTGGTCAGTAAATTGCTGAACTGTTCTGCAGGGTTGCTGTTCAAGTGCCCATTTGGTCCTCGGGGTGACTGCAGGGCAGTAGTGGAGGGAGAAATTCCAACAGAGACCTGGCATATTTTTTAAGATGCAAAAAGCAAATGTCAGTGTTGGTGTAGGTAAGAACATCCCCCTGCTCCGTCCTGTTTCAAAAATAGGYTGGAAAGTGAAAACACGACTGGTTTTTAATGTTTTTTTGTCTCTCCTTGGCACTGGTGTTGTTTGCATGAAAACTGCAGTGTGTGCAGCTGCCACCTGCAAGTGTTTGCAGAGCAGGTTTGTGGGAGAGGAGCAGAAATACCCACCCACCCCCAGAGGAAATAAAAGGATCAGTCACAATAAATTAGGATTTACATTCCACAATTTCTAATAGTGAAACAATTGCTAAGAGAGTCTGAGCRGGCAGAGCAGAGATGGATGGGGAACAGCAGTGAGCAGGGATGGATTCTCAGCAGTGTTTTGGGCACAGGGGTGCATTGCCCAGGTGTGCAGAGCTGCTGTGCCTGACACTCACATCCACACACAGCACAGACACAGCATCTGCAGAAGAAATAACACTCATTTTATAAGCATTATCTTCTATTAATGCCTATCAATATATGCATATAATACGATATAATGTGCAGGAGGCTTGTTTCTGTTTGCTAGGGSAACTCTGAGGCCTCCTGCATTAACATTTGGAAAAGCAGAAAATCCCTCTCAGCTATTCCTAACCCTCTCCCCAATCCTAACCCTCTCTGACTTGAACTGGAGGAGGAACAGTGGTTCCAGACTTTGCTGTCACTGCTGCTTTGAGTTGCTTCCTCGTGACAGATGCTGTATTTTGGTGGATATCAAAAACCACTGCCATCCATTACTGAAAATCCACTGTTCTTCTGTGAATTGTTCTTCCAGTGAAACTGTCTCCTAAATAGCCAGTGTTAAATTCCAACTTTCTGCTTTCCTGAGCAGAGTTAAGTTTCCTTGGCTGTTGAGGCAACCTGAGGTGGGTGAGCTGGCTCTGGGCATTGAGACTCTCTGAGAGCCACATGCACCATGTGAAATTCAAATCTTAATGTTTGGTCTATTATGCAGATGGATGTGAACAGAGATACGTGTGYGACCCCATTTATCTCTCTAATGAAGTGCCATCAATAGAACATCTGTTTCTTTGCTGTAGAAGATGAAACCTCTGATGAATCACGCTTATAAATGAAGCATTTATTTATTTAATTTGCATTTTACCAGTACAAACCTGTTCCAGCAGCCACCATGCACGGCTGGAAAAATGGCCTGGGAATTAACTGTGTGAAGTTTTCATTTCTCCTGAGGGTGTTTTGTRTGAAGGGAGCTGTTCTGGCCTGCTCAGCTCAGCTGTCCAGGTCAGTCCTGGGGGAAGCCCCCAAGCCCTGTCCTGGGTGGAGTGTCCAGGGGACACCTCCAGTGACAGGAATTGCAGGGTATGGAAGTTTCTCCTTGCCCTCAGATYGCCTCTGTGGATAAAGTGCTGCAAGAAAGCGCGTGGTGACAGAGCAGAATCTTTGCAGGAAGGTTCAGCATGATGGATGAGCCTAATTTAAATCTCCCCAGAGCTGACTCCTTGTTCTCCACACTCCGTGTTGCTTGTCTTTATCATCACATGGGAGGAAGCTGATGTTCCGCTTTACTTTATCATCCTTTCCACTTTAACCAGGGTATTGGCAGTCACCATGATCTGGCCCCCAACCAGGACAGAATTTCAGCTTTTGCTGATGTATTTTTTAAGTCTGAGCTTGATTTCAATTTCACCCTGGAGAAAAGGCTCCTAATGATATGCCGTTAGCAGAGGAGGAATTTGTTCTGTGGATATCATAGCAGAGGAAGATAAATATCATTCATATTTTATTTCAGAGACTAATAAAGAAAGAATAAAAATACCAAACATATATACACATATCTAGTTCAGAAATACCAGGCAGTAAAATGGAGTTTGTACTACAGGCTGCTCAGTCAGCATGGTTTGCTGTTTATCTTCAGAAAGGGAGGGTCATTTTCTGGATGCCTTATATTCCATCCCTGGCACCTGGGGACCTGCAGCTGTGCCTGGTGCACGTGGATCTGGTCTGGTCTCCAGGCTTGTAGCACTCAGAAGTTGCTGTATTTTCAGACCCCTCACAGTGAGAATTACCTCAGCTTTCCTTTCCCATTAGTGCTATTCTCTTCTTTCCCTTTTGCCCTTGGAGAGGGATTTTTCCTTGACAAATTTAATCTGTCTCCTCAGGTAAAGGATGAGCTCCCCCTGGATTTCTGGGGGGCTGGACTTGCCCTGGGTGTCTGTCGGATATACATTTGACATCTCTGCTTTCCACATCTGTGCCGGGATGGCTCCACAGCCGGAAAAGAGCAGGGAGAGTGCAGGGAAAGCGCCCTTAACTCCACTGACCATCAGGTGCCCCAGCAGCCAAAGCGCAGCTGGAGAATCCCCAGCGCCGCAGCCGCGCCGGGGCTGGGAGCGCTTGKCCAGCCGAGGGCCTCCAGCTCCATCTAGTGAGGCTCTGGGATCGCGGCTGGCACACACATCCCGCTGCTCCAGAGGGCCCCGAGCTTCTCCCGCCTGCGGGGGATGGAAATCCCACCGCAGCTTTCCAGGACAGAGGGGGCTGCGGCACCAGGCAGCCACAGCCCGCACAAAGTCAGGAGAAGGGTCTCTGCTGCTTGCACACATCGAAAAGCACCGCGGCAGCTGCTGGGAGAAGAGTTCTCTTACTGGGTAATAGAGAAAATTGAGGAATAGACACATATCAAGTAGTCAGAAAAATAGCAAAGCTTTTTTCAGTACTAGATTCAAGAGCCATTAATAGCACTGGCTCAGGAGCAGGATGAGGAATATTAAATCCATGATATCCAGGAACCTGACACAGAGATGAGGGGAGATCCATTAAAGTGCGCAGCGTGCCGTGGCAAAGGTCAGTGTCACTCCAAAGCGTTATTTAACACAGAAATAGCTCTTCTTTCAGGAGTTCTTAGTGCCACTTTGAGAGAAGATGGTAACAGATTTGAGCTGAGGGAACCAGTGTGTTGTGATGTTTTCTGGGATTTGTTTTCTGTATTCCAGCCACTTCCAACAAGGCTCTTCAGTTCACACAACTGTCCCAGCCGCTGTTCTTGGAGCTGCAGAGAATTTTGTGGATCCAAGTGGTGCTTCAGGTGCCTTTTGCTGCTTTTAGGCAGGGGCACAGTTATCAGAGACACACTGAATGTGGTGCTTTTGTGACACTGAAGTCACCTCTGGGGGAAACAAAGGTACTGGTAAGAATCTGGATCAGTTTGGTTGTGGGAAGCATTAACTATAGGCACAGACTGAGTTGTTTAATTCAAACTATTTTGTGCCAGAGTGTCGCCCAGAAGGCAAGTAACCATCCCAATTTATTTTTTTGTTCTGTATGTAAACAGTTAGATAAGGGAGAGGGGTTTTTACAAGCTGTAGTTCTGTAAACAGTGTCCTTAATTGTCTGGAAAGGTCATGAGAGCATGAGAAAATGTGCAACTATTTCTGCTTGGAGCATGAAATGAGTGGGGAATAAATCAGTGATTCTGATGTGGAAGAGTTGTGGGTACAGCCAGGGGGATTGCTGGGCTTTATGGAAGTTTATGAATGTTTAAACCAGAGATTCTAAGATGCAAAAAGAAATAATTTTATCCTAATGTAAGAAGTGGGGGTGACACGACTTCCCTTAGCCTGGAGAACGCCCTCTCYGTGTTCATTAGCTTTGCTTTCAGAGGAGTCTGCTTGTTCACAGGGCACCAGCACCTGCCCTCGACTTCTGCTTCATGACCACTTTCATTTGAAAGTCTATTTTATTGCCTAATAAAGGTTTGGCTTTTAATTAATTTTGTATGGTTGTAACATTGCTGTGAGGGATTGGCTGGAATTCGCTGTGGATCAGCAGAGCTCTGGGTGATGCATTCCAATAAACACTTCTGCAGGTCACTGAACCACGAAGGTGGCCCTGCAGCTGCACTCCTGGGCCAGCTGATGGGAGCWGGAAGGGCTTTCACAACCTCTCACAGCTTCTTTGTCACTGGAAATCAGACATTTTGGCAGCTCTGCTTCCCACTCCGAGTCCTTCACGCCTTGTGAAGGGGAAAGTTGGCTCAGCTCAGTGTTTATTATTTTTTGTCATTGTCTATTCCACTTCCTAAAAGTGCCTCTRTTCCCTTCCAAATCCCCATTTGGATTCAAACTAAAGATCCATCTTTTCTCCTGGGCTCCTGTGGCCACCCAAAGCTGTCTGAAATGTAGATTTTTCTGCAGCCTCTCTTGAGYGTGTGGAATCACACAGACACTACAGATACCTGTTCTCCAGGGATCGTTCTTAATTTGTCAATGCTACCATGAGCCATGTTAAATCACTGTCACTGCGCCTCCTCCTCTCTTGGGTTTGTAATAAGGACTTATTAGATAATGCAGAAATTAGAGGAATAACACCTAAATTCATTAAGCAATAAAATTAATTCACGGCCTGTAATTGTTTGAGCAGGAGACCGGTAATTCCTGTTCCCTCTGGTTTCGCAGAAACTCCACCCTGGCAGCACTGGGGCACCTGCCATGTCGGGCAGTGCCCSGTGGGGCAGGACAGGGAGGAGCTCAGTGCCGAGCTCGGGAGCAGCCTGACCTCTCCAGGGCTGCCTGCCGCACCTTTCCCACCTCCTCTYTGTGCTGGAGAGCTCGTAGTTCCCTGCATCATCTCCAGACGATCTGGAGAAGTTTTATTGTGCTCCAAAGTGTCCTCTCCATAGGCAGGTCCCGGCGGTGGGAGCAGGAACCGGCGCTCCTGCCGAGTCTCCCGGTGCTGCTGCCTGCTCTGGCATTCCAGTCATACTTCTCTTTCTCGCTGCCTCTGATGAAGTCATCACCTCTCCTTCTCTCCTTCCCGGCTCCTTCCGAGTGCCATGGCATGTGCGCTGCTCACCAGCACGGCTTCCTTCTGGTGAGTTCGGGGAGATGATTTCTCCTCGCTGACTTCTCTCCCGGCGCTCAGGTTGGACCTCCCTTTCTCGTTTGGAGCCGAGCAGGTTCTTATCAGGAGATCAACTTGCTGGGAAGTGCCTGCTTGTTATTCCTTCCAGCGGCCTCGCTTTGCTTTTGTTCACACTGTCTCTTCCACTGGCTGATCCCTGGAATTGTGTGAGAGGGGGGAGTGTGAAGAGAGATGAACAAACAGGACTTAATGTATTTTATTCTCCATAATGAGAGCGTAATCCTGATGATCTCTTGGACTAGTTGGGATTCACAGGAGCAGGTAATGCAAATGGAAGAACACTTCACTTGCTAAGTAAAAAGTAAACAGTAGGAGAGTTGTTTGTGTATTTGTTACACATAACCTGCTTGGAGCGGTGTCTGGGAAGTGGAGTCGAAGGAGGCAGTGATGTTGGGTGGGTTAAACAAGAGTTTGGGTGCCAGGAGCTGCTCACAGCCCGTTCTGCTGCTGCCCTGGAGCCTTGGGGGGATTGCTGTGCTGCTCCATAACAATTCCACAGCATGAAAAACAGGCATGGAAGAGTGGAGTGAGGATTAATTAGTCTGTCAGTTCCAGTGCCTTGAATTAGTTAACAAACCAAATGTGTTTAGTACTGTACAGAAAGAGTTTCAGAAATACTCATAAGCCCGAGGTCCTAAATTAATGTGCAGCATTTGCAGTGCTGTGTGTCCTTTTGGCAGTGGGATATATTCAACTTAAAAACCTCCCAGTGCCTTCCACAGGCAACAATGTGTTGGCCCAGCTGTGTGGGGACAACCTGGGAGAGCTTTCAGGGGCTGGATAATTTCAAGGAAGTTCCTCTTTGAAGACCTTACTCTGCACAGGGGGAAAACCAAAACATCGCAGCCTTCTGTAAATATTTGGAAAAGCAGGAAGCCCTGTTGTTTGTTTCTCCCTCTCCTGTGTTGTATAATGTGGATGAGCCCTGGGCCCTCTGCTATTGAGAGGTGACTCAGAACTGCCACCAAGTCTGTCCAGACAGGGATGGAAGTTCAGGAGAGGTTGGAAAGAAAATGCCGAAATCAGACACTGAATCTGATCTCTTGTAGCTTGCTTATTTTATGCACAAGTGGGCAAATTTGACAGAAATCACAGGAAATAAGGCTGGAAGGAGTTTCAGGAGGTGTCTGGTGTCTGTCTGCCCCAGGAGAGGGGAGGGAGGGAAGCCCATTGTCCCTGAACYTCCATCTCTGCACCATCAGACCCAGCGTGTAACTGTCCATGGCAAATGGGACTGTTTCCAGTCCCTAACCCAAATATCTTCTGCTGCAAATGAAGACATTTCTTTCTCAGCCTGCAGTGGCTGTGGAGAGTTTTTATGACTGGCTTACAGTGCCCTTTTCCATGGTCCTGGGCTTGCTGTGGCAGCGTGGCTGATGCCAGGCCCTGGGCACAGTGACCCGGCCTGAAATGGTGCCTCCAGCCCTGAAGAAGTAAAAAGGGCACTTAAACCTTTATATATTCATACTGTTCACCATGTGAAGCTGCTCTGCTGCACATTCCTGGAGTTACTAATTTACCTGTAAGCTATTTTTATTAACCTTTAAAACAAACAGCTCCCCCCACATCCCCCCCAACACCCACACCCACCCCTCCTTCTGGTTATTTCTGGTTTCTTACAGAGGGTTTTGTAACATGTCTCTCCTGCAGTGAAACCCACAGTGCTCAAACGAAGCTAAAATAGAGATTTGACTCCAAACATTTCATGAACCAGAAGTTTAATAATTATAGGAGGGTTTAGGTGCTGAGCCAGCTCTGTGTTTGGTCAGGGGTCACACTGATGTGTTTGCAGGCTCTCCTTGGGGTATATTTTAATGATGAAGGAAGAATATAAGTTGGGGGACTCTTACCCCCATACAGGTGCTTTTCCTCGGTGCTGAGCAGTGTTTGGGGCTGGGGAGCACGTGGTGAAAGTGATTTCTTGTAGCTGCCTTTCACGTAATGCCATCATTCCTGTTTTCCAGCCAGGTGTGTGAGAAATGCTTTAAACAGTGTTGATTTTTCCGGTCATTAAGAAAATGCAAAGCAGTTTCTTCAGCTGTCATCTCGAGCTCACTTTCAAAATGCTGTAATCAAGTAGTTTCTTTATGACAGTCCAAAAACAAAAGAAAGCTCAAAGGAATGGGGTAGGAGCCTGAATCTTCTGAGAGGAGACGACACCAAAGGATTTTACTGCCTGAGATTCAAAGTGCAGCTTTCTGCMGAGAAAGTGCCCCAGCCATTTGAAGGCTTGGCTGGGAGTTGGGAAGGCAGTGAGCTGCTGGTTCGGGCTGGCTGAGTTGCACACAGGTTACGTGGCAACCAACGAAGGTGTCACTGAGCCAGCACCTCACCCCGTCCATGGCTGGAATATCAATCTGTTCTTTTGGAATGGTTTAAGACACATCTCAGGAACTGTTGGGTGGAATTGCTGGTGTTGGTTGTTTCTTGCAGTCAGGCTTTGGCAAGGGCAGAACCATTCCGAGGGGACAACCTCCATGGAAATGCTTGGCTAAGGAGGACTCTGGAATGGTTTTGGGAAGGGAAACTTGTTACAAGGTCTGAGCATCATTGAATGGCAGCTTGGAAGTAAATCTGTTTTTCTGAGTTCCATGGTGCTTTCAAAGAGGGTTTGTGAACTGAGGACACACTACCTTGCAAGGCTGTAGCTGACCTGTCCTAACATCTTTCTACATCTCCTCGGTGTTGAGCATAGCTTTTAATTTTGCCTTTTCAGCCCCCTCCCTTCCTTGCCAGTGGGGAAGGAGGTAAGTATTCCTATCCTCATTTTATACTTTAGCAAAAGCAGGATTTAATGATTTTTTTTTCCTRGTTCCAAAGCAAATTGCTAGAGGAATTAGCGAGGTAACTTAAGCATCCTGTGCCTCTAACCCCATTAGCAGTTTCCCCGAGGAGGATCAAATCCACCAGCGCATGGATCTGTACTTTGCATATAATTCTCACTCRTCTCAATACAGTTTCTGTTTACTCATCTGCAGACTGGAAATAACGATAATGCCAACCTGTCAGGCATTATCTGAAGCTTACAGTTGTGTAAAAAAAAATGCTAATTGTTGAAGGTGAAARTCTTGCTGGTGGAATGTTGTTCCAGGCGGCTCGGGGCAATGCGAGTAGAACCCGCGGGGTCGTGGCGCTGCCTCATTCGAGAGGACACCTCGGGGTGGGGGGACATGCCACATTTTGCACATTTTGCACGGGCTGCTGGCGTTCCTGCGCTGTCCCTGCGCTGTCCCCGCGCTGTCCCCGCGCTGTCCCTGCGCTGTCCCCGCGCTGCTGGCTGTGTTTGTGACCGTGGGCTGTTCTGTGTGTCCGCAGAGTCCCCCCCGGAGCGGTGCGGGCAGAGGCGCAGCATGCCCAGCGGCATCTCGGAGAAGAACCCCAGCATGGAGCCCGCGGCCACCACACCCTTCCGGGTCACGGTCAGTGTCTGTCCTCTCCTGCCCTGCTCTGGGCTCCTGGGGGGCTGCCGGGGGGGAGAGGAACCTGCTCACCCTGACAGGAGAGGTGCTGCCTGTGAARCTGGGTGTTTACCAGTTTGTAGGGAATTGGGGTGCTGTTAGATACTCTTAGCAACAGGCAGCTGTTGGATGTATCCTGGTAGAGCAGGAGGGTTTGAATGGAGTCTGCAGCTTCACTTGGGACACTTTCCTGGAGAGGTTTCCCTGGTGAGTGCTGCTGCAGCGATTCCTGGGTGCATTTAGCTGTCTGCAGCTGTACAGTGTGTGCTCACACTCCTCCAGAGAGAAAATCTCCTCTAGAGGAACCTGTCATTAACTCACGGGACACCTTCCAAGCTGGGATTGCCCAGAGCCTGGGAKCCTGTCCCAGCAGGAGCCTGGAAGAGCCATCCACTTCTTCCGTGGCTTCAATCCCTGTGCTTTGAGATGTCACTGGTGGTTCACTACCATGACTAACAGTGGTCTTGGCACTGCTGTGTCATTGCCAGACAGCRGCAGGACCCCCAGGAATGGGATCTGTCAGTGCTGAGCCCTGGCTGTCACTGCCCAGTGTCAGCACAGTGTGAGCACACACTCCCCTCCCCACTCCCTGCACACATCAGGTGTCTGGGCTGGCTCTCCTTGCACACAGCTATTTTTATTCAGAGGAGACACAAATGGTCTTGCAGCAGGTTTGCTCYGTGCAGGTTTTCTCTGCAGGCCACACCTTCTTTACAGATTCAGCTGCTGCTTACCAAGCTCAGGGAGGCAGAACCAGAATTTCAAAGACAAGACAATGGTGCAATCTGAAAAAAAAAAATAATCTGAGCACACCCAGTTCACCTGAGAACGTTTGCACAGGTGAATGAGTCATGATTAGCAGTTTGGACAAAGAGTTTATTTTAGTTCTAGAAATTGTTCTTSCAGCCATCAGAACCTGTAGATCTCAATGAATGAATGTCCTTGAACCTTAAACAACTACTTCTGGTTGGTGAAAATGGCAAAACATGATGGGAAAATCTGGATTCTTCACAAGACAGAGGATTTGGGAATATTTTTCTTAGTGTCACTGCAGTCAAAGAAAATAATTTATTCCTTTCCAGTGGCATATGTCCTGCTTTTTGGGTTTTTAGAGAAACTATTCCAGCTTTGAGCAGGTCAGCCCCTGGTAGTGGAACAGTTGATGTGGGATGCAGTTCCTTGCTTTGAGCAGCTCTGTTACTCAGTGTGGATTAAATAAGGGCAGCCATCACACGGGTAATACATGACATTTGTCTTCTCTGAGTTCAAATTCACCCTCATTTCATTTCTCCCCTGCTCCCCCTTGGAGTGTCACTGCATTAATATGAATGGCTTCATTAGGTACAGTTGGTGCTGCTGCCCAGCCTTCAGCAGATGTCTGACTTTAGAAATATATTCTCCCTCACCTTCCTTCATTAACCAGAGGAACATTAGCAGTCAGTCCACTCCAGCCACTGGGAATAGTAATTAGTGCCTTAGTTTAGTGGTAATGGGATTATTACTTTTGAGCCTGCTGTTGTAGGTTTGGAAATTGTGAGCTTTTCATATTTTACGGCTGATTGTTCTTCCCTGACATCTCCATCCTTCTGCTGTTGAGTCTCCAAGGGCCTGGGAAGCTCAGGAGCCACTGGATTCAGCTATTTTGGCAGTGTTGCACTCCCAGTTGCTTTCTTTCACTTCAGAACTAGAGCAAACGAGGTTGGAAATTTGGGAGCTTCCCTTGGGAGTTCCTTTCCCATACAGAACTCTGCCAGGCAGGTTACAGATAATTGGGCATTGTGGTTTTTGAAAACAAAAGCTCCTGGTAGTTTTTGAATTATAGAGTATAAACCTCAAAAATCAAGTCTTAAGATTTCTATATCTTCATATGTGACTTAACTGTTCTTACCCCTTCTCCTAAAAGAAAATTTTAATGAAGCTTCTTAAACTTGAAAAAATCTCCTCTAGTCCTGGTTATCTCATGCTGCACAAGAATTATTTTCCATGTAAATCCCTCCCTTCACTTCTGTGCTCTCAGAGCTCTGTGTGAGCTGATGCAGGAGGAGAAATCCGAGGCTCCAACCCAAGTGGTCCCTGAGCTGAGGTCCCTTGTCCTGAGCCTGCTCTCAGAGACAAGTGTTCAGATTTTAGTCTCCACTTCCCGTGGGCAGCTGGCAGCAGCTGGTGATGCTGCAGGGCTGGAGACACCACCGTGCCCCTTCTCCACGGCCTTGCTTTTAGGAGAATCCAGAGAGAGTCCCAACAGCTCGAGGTGTGAGATGGGTCAGACCTGAAATTTGTGGGGTATTTTGTCAAACTCAGGGGCCAGAAGCTGGGAAAGTCTGCTGAGGGCCAGCGAAATCCCTCGCTGTGCCCACCTTGCAGGGAAGTGCTGCAGGGGAGGATTTGCTGAGGCTCACTGGGGAGGACTCGCTCCCATCCCATCAAGCACTGCCATCTATTGACTCCTTCTGTTAGAGCCGGATTCACTTCATTTTCTAGGAAAACATCCCAGGCCAAGCTAAGTCCAAATTGCCCAAAAAAACTTGAGGAAACGTCTGTATTCTGTATTTTACTAGACAGAATTTAGGATTTCTTTCTCCAGCCCTTTAATCCTCAGTTCTAGCATTAATCATTTGCTTTCCAGGAGCACCAAGAACACTTCAGTGCTTCTTCTGATTGAAGCCACACTGGCTCCAAAACTCCCCCAAACCACACCAAAACACAGTTTTTCTTCTCCTTGTAACTTGTTTTCCTGCAGTTTTCCTGCCTGTTTGGGCTCAGTACACAGCTGAATTTGCAGTGATCCATCATAAGCTACTCTTACAGCATTCCTCCATCTATCCTGGTTTTAATCCTTGATAAATGAAGTATTAAATACTAATGGCAGTAAATGGAAACTCCTGGAGAGATGAAAGTGAAGAGCCCTTCTGCCATTCCTCTCCACTGAACATAATCCTAAATAATGGGATCCCAGTTCAAGCTGCTGTGGACAAGATATTGAAGAATTTTTATCCCCCCAAGTTTTTGCCTGTGCATAATACACTCTACTTTCCATTTTAATTTTTTTTTTTTTTTTTTGAAAAGCAGTCATGTAAATTACATTATAATGATTTGACTTTGGAGAATTTATGTTGCTGTATTATGTGGAGAGCGGAATGGCACTTCCCTCGGCATGATCACCCCTCTTTAATTGAAATGTAATTGTTTACTAAACCATTGCAGCTCAGAGGGAAAATTACTGTCATTTTGGTGTGTGGCTGCATACATTAAAGTGCCCCTTTTGTAGGGATTGAATTTAAGGAGAATAGGAACATTATCACAGATGATATATAAACATAAAGCCATTATCATTAAACTGTCAGCTGCAACTGACTTTGGGTAACCAGTGTTAGTGGCAGCAAGAAATAGGGAAATTACTTGGAGAATGTATCTGTCACTTCAGTCACCACTTCTGCAGCAGGACATGCTTGGAAGTTTTGGGGCTGGGAGCATTTTAGAGATTGGAAGAAAAATGAGGTCATTTGGAGCCTTGGCAGTTATTTCCAGTCTCCCTGGTACTGCTTGGCAGAAGTCAGGAGGGCTCATCCAGCCCTCAGAGGGGTTTGTCAGGTACCCAGCACCCAGACTGGGACCTTAAACATCCTTTGGAGATGGATTTCCAGGTTCTCCACAAAGGTGGTTTGTTCTTACCACCCTCATTTTCCAGCTGGGAAAATTGAGGGAGGGAAAACTTAGCTAACTTAAATCTGATCGTGCTCCAAAGCCCAAAAATATGTCCTGAGCCGAATTTCTTCATTTCTAATTCCCAATCCTGGTGTTAACCACTAGCTAAGCTATTCCTAATTACCTCTCTGAAATCCTGCTCAGTTTCAAGAGAATTAAATATTCTCCAAATTGATGCCGTAATGTGAAAATGAGTGAGTGGGTTCCTGCACTCCCAAGTCCTTGTTCCTAGCACAGAAATGCCTTGACTTTCTTACTTTCTCTGCCAGCACCTCATGTTGTCAAGTTTCTAATTGCTTGTTATTTAGATTAGAGCCCTCTGCCTGATTTTTCTAAGTCATCTTATTAACATAAATCTGTGAGTATTTTTGTTCTTTAATTTTTGCTTGTCCTTTATGCGACATGAGATAAATTCTAGTTAAGGTATGAAGGATAAATTTCAAGGGAATCTTTTTCCCTACTCAATGCTTCCTAGCACAGGGATTGGAAAGTGAACCTGACTGTAAAGATATTTTTAATTCCTTGAGTCTGACCTTGCGTCTTGAATTTTTTTTTCTAAGTAAACCTGGAATTTCCAGTTGGGGAGTACTGCAAGRCAGCATGGGCAGAGATAGGAGGGACTGTCAGATTTCAGCACAGAGCTGCAGTCCAAACCACTGAGGATTTATGATGTGCATCAAGCAGGAGACAGGAACGACAGGATAAAAGACATGGTGCTATGACCTGCTTCACTGAAAGGGGCTCAGCAAGGCAGGGTATGGATTTTTTCCCTTTTTGAACCGAGTGTGTTCCAGGGAGGTCTCTTTGTCAGAGCCTGCAGCCGTCTGAAGGACAGTTTTAGAGAAAAGAAGAGCATAAGGGCTCATCAACAGCTTAATTCACACACTGAGGCCACTTCCCTGTAGGAGTCTGAGTGACCCTGTTGTAGTTTTTGTGGGGTTCTTGGTTGCTGTCACTCCGGGGTGGTTGGACAGCAGAGGTTCCCCGGGGCAGGAGCAGGGCTGGCTCCTGTGTGTGGCACTGAGGAGGGGATGGGACATTCCCTGGTGCTGCCACATCTGGAGGAGGCCTGTGAGGATCCTCCCAGTGCCCTGGCAGAGCCCCTGGGTTAACCTGCAGCTTCCACGAGAGGGAAATGCCACAAACCACAGAATTTCTGTGCCCCAGCACCACTGAAATGTGTTCTGGACTAGGGCAGGAGCTCACCTTGCTGCTTCCTGTGTGAAGCTCGGGCAGTGGGTAAGCACGGAAACTTCTGGGGAAGTGAAATAAAGTCAAATATTGTGTAGCTCTTGGGTGGGAAAGGGGAAAACAAATGTTTCAGGAAGTTGCCTGGCCCAGCAGAAGGTCGAAATTGGCACAATTCCATTGATTTTGTTCAGCTTCTCCAGATGTTTAGACTTTCTCAGCCTCTGAGGACACTGCACTGATCCCTCTGGGCTGTGTGAAACCCGTGACTCCGAGCAGGGCTCAGGATCCCGGGGTAAGCAGCAGAGAATCCTTGGGACTGGGACACATTCCTTGTGCCAGGAATGAGAAGGGAAGGAGTGAGAGTGGGGAAGCAGCTCCAAACTTCCTCTCCCCAGAAAGCCTGAGCAAGTTCTTGTGAGATAAACCTGTGCTGTTCTCCAGATTTCATGACTCTCCTCAGATCCCTCCATTCCTCCACTCCTGGGGAAGGAGCGTTGCAGCCAGATGAGAAATACCAACAGCTCCCGTGTGTTTTCATGGAGAGAGCCCATGGGAGGAATATTTAACATTTAGGCAGTAAGTAGGGCTAATAGGAAATGCTAATTCACATTTCATTCTTTTGATCAGTGTATATTGAATGATAATTACAGTGATAGTACTTGGCACTTCTGTAGCACCTTTCATCTGGAGCTGTTAAAGTGTTCTGCCAATCTGAATGAATTCAGGCTTGCAGGCACTGTGGGGTTGCAATTTACCATAATGCCTGAAAATAAATGGGAAACTAAGGCCTGGGAAGATTATACCACTTTCCCTATCATTCAAAATCTGTATGAAACAGTTGGGGCTGTGTGGTAGTGCTGCTGGTCATCTCATAAGAAACAAAACCAACTCAAGGCATCACTATAAATGGTGGAAGTGGTTTAAACCCACCAGGTGATTGGCCTTTACTCTTTAAAACATCTTTGTTTGGCATTTTTTGTAGTAATTTACCAATTCAATAGGTACTCAGGTGCTCTGGTGTATTTTTGTTTGAATTCCCCTCACAAAGACAGAGAAACTATCTCAGATTCTCCCTGAATTTTTCAGCAACATACTTGGATCTATATCCATTCTTTAGAGACTTCCATGTCCAAAGGATGTTTTGAACAAAAATGTTCATTTCAAAGCTACTACAAGAAAAAAATTCATAGTTTTTCAGTCTCTTCCCAGGAAGCCCAAGTGCAAACAGCCTGGACTAATTGATAGGCTGTAGGGAGGSAAATGGACCTGACTGGTTTCATTTCTGTGGAGTGAATGAAAGGCGGAAAATAAACAAACAAAAGCTTCAATTTGTTTAAACCTCTGGGCACTGAAAACTCTCACATTGCTGGTAGCACAAAGAAAAGAGGGCCATTAGAATATCCAACATGACAGTGTCCCTTTAATTTGTTTCTGGGTCACAGATAAAGAATTGTCCTGCAGATATGAAAGGTAGGATAATAAACACATTCCATTCTCCCTCYTTCAGCAGCACTGGCATTGTGCTTTCAGAAAACAAGTCAAGGAGTGGAAGGTATTGTCTGAATCTCCTGGAGACTGGAACATGAGTGCCCATTGCATCAGGACCTTCATCTGTGAACTTCTTCCCCTGGGGATTTGTACTGCTTTAGCTCAGGGATATTCACTATTTGCTGAAATACTGAATTCATTGCGCTGGAATTCGCAGAAATCTGTGTCATTGCCACAGTTCACCCTGAACAGTTTTCAATGCTTTTCTACCAAGTTTTGTTTCTGAGACACATTTTTTCTCTAGTTTAGACTAAACACTTCTCCTTAATTTCCTGAACACATTTWGAGCCATAATTTCTTGGTCTTTCCCTGTAGATGTTCACATGGCAGTGTGGACTTTGGTAATAACGAGGGTGCTGTGACAGGAAATCATGGGAGAGATTCCCCATCCCATCTGGCACTGATCTTGTCYGTGTTGTTCACCCCGTGGAAACGGCTGAGCTTTAACAGCCGTGGAGGAGCTTACAGCCCTTGACTGGATCGTTTGGAATTTGTTTTGGAGGTYTCTTCTTCCCCTCCAGATCCCACCCAGCCTGGCGCTGCCTCGTGTGAGGCTTTCTCCAGGTGGTGCCACTGTTGTTCCAAACCGAGACCAGCCGGTGTGATCCCTGTTCTCCTGGGGAGTGCACGGACCCAGGACATTGCAGCCGCAGAACTTTGATTCCTGGCTCTGGGTGGAGCACACATGGGAAGACGACATTGATTTCTCCATACTTTTTTCAAACTTTAGTTGCCATGGAAACAAGATTCCCTTTCTCCTCCGCGCTGTCACTTTTCCTCAGCGCTGCACTCTGCTAAGCAATAGGCTGTGTTTGTYCTCCCCACACGCTTTTTCCCGGTGATATTCATGGCTCAGGCATTAAGGATAATTTGAGAGGGAGCTGGGGAAGCTCTGCTGCTTTTCCTGAGGTGTTCAGGTGTTCCCAGGCCTGGCTCTCTGCCAGAAACTTTCTCGTCTTTATCTTCCTCCGTAATTACAGTGGATCATATCTTCCCTGCAACATTTTTCAAAGCACCAAGGAAATGAGCTCCAGAACTAATCATGTCTTTATTTCCTGAACGGCTCCAGGAGTTCCCTACACGGCCCTGCAGAATGGKATTTGCCCTGGGCAGTGTGAGCTGTCCCTGCCCTTGTCCCCTCCCTTCATTCCTGCCTCTTGCCAGGTCATCTCCGTGGCATTCCCATGATGGCACGGCCTGACTATGGAGTACATAATTAAGGTTACTTTACTTGACTAAACTCCAGGTTAATTGACTTTACATTTCCCAAGGAGTCCCATGGAAAAGGCGAGCGGTGATGGGAACAGGTTACTCCTGGACAGAGGCTATTTAGGACCAAGAAGAAAAAAAAATTTAATTTTCTTAGGGGTGGAGGAGGAGACCTTCATCTCCCTTCCTGGGAAACAAGGGAGTGTCCCAGCTGGTGTGGCACTGACTGTGACTGAGGGACACATGCTGGCCCTGCCCTCTGGGAATGAAGCCTTCCTTGATAATTACCAACCAAGTCAAAAATAGTTAAAGGAATAAGTGAATGACACTTAAATCCGCCTGATAGAATTGAAACTTCCTGCGGGGTGACAAAATTYGGCTTTAAAGATAGTAAATCCACTGCTAATAATTAGGCAAGAAATAGTCACTGCTAAGACCCAAAAATAGGATCTGTCACTTGCAATGTCTGTCTTATTATTTTGAGGGATAAACCAGCAGTGAACTTAATTTTTGCCTCCAGTTCCTCAAGGATATTCTTTTTGGTTTATATCTTTCAATGTGAATGTTTTAAGAGAATTGTCAGTTGTGCTGCCTCACATCACCTTCCTCAGCACCTCAGCCCAAAATCAGACAAAAAGTACGAGCTGAGGAGGGAAAGAAAAGGAGTAAAGGTGGAGAAAAAGAGCAGGGAGTTGTCTTGCCTTGGTTTTCATTTCTCTCTGAGCTTTCTTAATCAAAAAGCTCTCTGATCTGTGTGTCCTGAAGGATGGAGAAATCATGAAAGCCAGGCTGGTACTCCTGGAAATGTCATGTGTGAGTTTTATTTGTCCTTCCATTGTAATTTTTCTCCCTTTTTCCAAAGCTCTAAGTAGGAGGTGAATCAAACTGAAATAGTCATTTTCATAAATTCTGAGATGAGGATAAATGAACTTCATCTTCAGTGTTTGCACAATGTCTGGGAAGTGAGTTGTCTAGGGAGGCAGATAGGGGAAATGCAGGGCTGATGTATCATCTGAATTCCGGTTGGTATTCCCCACACCTTCACAAAAGTGAGCMTTTTTGTTTGATTGCAGCTGTAATTATTGCTGAATACAAATGTTCCAATTTAAGCTGCAGAAATGTGGGGAAAGTCTTTGAAGCCAAGAGCATCTGCCTGGAACATGAGTTTCATATTTGAATGAGTAACTTTTACTGCAAAATTACACAATGAATCCCTACATTCAAAAGATAATAATATTTTTTTTTTTACTCTAAACACATCATCTACCAACTGCTTTTTAAAATTTATTGGCTTGGCAGCTGGTTTTGTAGAAAATGTGTCACTAAAAGCACACAAAGTTTGTCAGAGAAAATGAGGCAGCTTGGTGTTGGTACCTTCCTGTAGACTCAGAGCTGGCCATCAATATTTTGGGGAATGGGGTTCTCTCTTYTGGTATTTGCTGTGCCCCAGAGGTTTCAGGTGGGGTGAGCAGGGAGRTGCCTGACACAGCAGGACATCYRYRTGCCATAYATCACAGCAGGGAAAACAGGGATARAACACCCTCATGAACCASTTTACTCTGCATCCTACCCCAARGTGGACTTTAAAAGGGAGCAGCAATGTAAAGAGATTTATGGAGGTSGTTTTCTCCTCTCCCCTGTGTGTTTATTGCTCCTCCTGGCGAGCTCTGATACCTGTTTTACCAGGAGCAATGGATTTGGATGGTTGGAGGGCTGGCACAGGAATGAGCACTGGAGAAGTAATCCTGGCTTTGCAGCTTATCTGGGCATAGTCAGTGTAGCAAATCACTTGGACAGCTCTGCCTTCTCACCCTCCCCGAGTGCCCTGCCCAACCCCTCCRTTCTGACAGCATCTCCTACCTGCTCTCCCACCTCCAGCAGCCTGCCCTSCTTTCTCCCTCCCTGCACAGTAAGCTTGTTGAAGCGTGGACCTGCCTGGGGACTGGCTTTTAAAAGGCGTATTCTCATTYCTGAGATTGGGAAAGAATTAAATTAATCTGCTTTATATGAAAAAATACCTTCTTTCCTGAAATAGGAGGGYACAATGGTTGATGCCAACTATTCCTGGACAGGTTTTGTACCTGGTGTGATGGTCACTGTCAGTGACCCAACTGGAGCTGAAGTGCTGCCCCACAAAAACAGTTCCAAAGTGCAGCTCCTGAAAGCTGCTGGGCAAAACCCCAAGGGACCTGGATCAGGATGTTTCAGARTTTTGGATACAGCAGTTTGTCCTCTGGGCTGGGGAACTCCGTTGTGCCTTTCAGTGCTCCATCCCACTGAAATCCTCCTGCAGGTGCCACCCTTGCGTGGCTGTCCCCAGTTCTGCCCTCTCTGGGTCAATCACTGGCTTTGCTCCTCAAGGCTACTTGCATCCTCCCTGTGTCTCCATTTCTGCATCTTTCWTCCCTGGTTGCTCAATTACCCTTTTCCTACCTTCCCAAGGAATATTTATCTGTCTCGTTGGGATGTGAAATGTYGGCAGTATGATAATTACAGAGCTGGGAACAAATAATCCAGAGTAGTGTGGGTTTGGTTTAATAGGAGAACAAAATAATCCAAATTAGAGAACCAAGTGATCCCTGAATAACAACAACTGTCAAAGTGGGGTTGTTGTCTGGATTCTTCCTGACACTGGAATTCCTTCACCCTTTATTGATGTCCCACCTGTTCCCTGTCCCYGTTCCATGGAAGTCATCAGTGCTAACTGGAGAATCCACACCCAGACTTCCCAAGGTTTCCGTTGCTTTACCAAAGGCTGGGAAGGGAATCTTCCCTGAAGAAAGGGAACAGAGTGAAATTCTGCAAAGAAGCAGTTAGCTGAAAATATGAGGGAGAATCTCCTGAGCTGAGAGCTGCCAGTCCATGGAATTCTTTCTCCAGGGCAGTGGGAGAAGATCCCATGACCAAGGCAGTTTCAGCGAGATAGATAAAATCTTTATGAAAATGGAGCTCTAGCAGCAATCCTCTACTGGCCAGAGGTGGGAAAGGGACGAGATGTTGTGTGTTAATGTGTTCTGTTGCTGCTGCTTCTCTGTGATCTGCTGATACTCACGTGTGAGATTTGTCATATTCATAATTAACCCCCAGTGCCTCTCATTTGATGTAATTCCAGCTTTCCTGACCTGGCCAGACCCACACTGTCCCCTGGGTGACCTGGGGGACATCAGTGCATCTCCATCTGATTTTTCAGAYGGGCTGAGCTGAGTGTTTGCAATGACACTGCAGATCTGATTCATCTCTGGCCGTGGCAGGGCAGTGTTGCTAAGCAGCGCTTCCAACACGAGCTGCTTCTCCCATTCCGGGGCTGCTGCATGGCCTGGCTCCCACACAGCCCCTCTCATGATCCTAAAGTGCTGCATCTCCATCTTTGTCCTTCAACAGGGGCACCAGGCTGACCACAGCACGTGGAGCAGCARGGTTGGAGCTTTTATTCCCAGTTACCTCTGGTCATGCAATGGGTTTGCAGTGACTTTGTCGTTCCTTTGGGGTTTAGCCTAATCCCAGGACACTTCTGTCTCAGAGGGGCTTTCCTCATCCCTTTAGGGTTTAGGGTAACATCACTCAAAGCAAGTGGTGCTTGCTCCTGGTGAGACATCAGGGGAGGTTTAGATGAGATATTAGGGAAAATTTCTTCATGGAAAGGGTTATCCAGTGTAGGAACAGCTGCCCAGGGAAGTGTCACCATCCCTGGATGTGGCACCTGGGGACGTGGTTCAGTGACCAGGGCAGTGGTGCTGGGTTGATAACTGGACTTGATAATGTTAAAGGTCTTCTCCAACCTTAACAATTCCATGATTCTCTGATCTGCTGCTGCCCCTAGGGCTCACAGGGGGACTGGGAACAGTCCTGAGATCCATCAAATTAAATGGAGAAAGAGACACTGGGGGACTTGGCACCCACAAAAACAAAGTCATGGGTTCAGGAGAATCTGGGGGCGCATTTCTGGGTCCAGAGAGGATAAACCCTTTTGGTTTTCCTTTGAAGTTCACATCTCTACTGCTCTGCAGACTTTGGGAGACTCGCTCTCCTTTTCCCTTTCCCTGGCATTGTGTTGGGCAAATCTTGAGAGCAAGCTGGGGTTTGCTACGTAAACAGAATTGGGAGGGGTTGGTTGATAAACTTGCAAAAGTGTCATTTCCTAAGGTTTCTGGAGGTTTCTCCTAAGTTTGGGGGTGTCTTCAGCCTCAAGGTTGACACTCTCTTGCCTCCCATGTGCCCAAGTTCAAAACAGCCCCTGTGCAGGCCTCGTGTATCCTGGAAATGCATTTTTTGGGGAAGGGAATTCCACAGGGGCCGTGTGCTCGCTCACCTGAGCAGAGCCCTTCATCACACCTGACAGGAGCAGAGCTGCAGGACAGCAGAGCAACTTACAACTCCAAAGTTCAAATCCAAAAGAGCTGACAGAAATAAATGATAGATGAAGTGTTTGAGGGGCTACAGACACTTCCAGCCCTGTGCCTTTAACTCTGAACAAATGAAAAATATTTGATCCATAAAGGTCAGCGCTGTACAGAAATTCCTTTCCTGCCCTGCTTCAGTGCCAGGGACCACTCGGGGGATTATTTCTGTTCTTGGGCTTCTGAGAGACACAAATGGTGCCTGGACTCACCCTCAGGGTTGTTTTGGGCTCTGCATTCTTGGGGTAACTCAATGCAGTCGTGTTCTACAGAGAGAAGGGTAAAAATGTGCACTTAGATGTCTTTACTTAGTGAGAAGCAGCATCAGATGCTCCCCCAAAAAAGGTTTCTCTTTTATTTTGAAAGCTAAGAGTAACATTGTACAAATGGGTAAACTCATTTGTTTGGAACATTTACGGCTATAAAAGGATGCTTAGTGTTGGCACAGCTCTACTTGTTTCACAAATACAAATATTAATTATCCATTCAGTGGAGCCTCAATAAGAGGCTATTTCCATGTGCTGTGCAGGAGCAGAAAAAAACCCAAACTAATTCCAGAATTAAATTAAATTCAATATAAAAAATCAAAATTGTAAAGCCCAGAATAAGGATGAGTCTGGTAGAAAAGATTTACTTCCAGTGTTATACCTTATCCCTGACATAGCAGAACACGTGGAGACCTCCCAGTGCCCTCCCAGTG